>CM061542.1:225426918-225451918 GCA_030864215.1 Capsicum pubescens | reverse complement strand
TGTGGGATGTTGCCGACTTTTTCTGAATCGCCAATCAAAGGTACCTGATTTTGAGTTTTATTTTAAACATTAATTCAGGAGAGTGTATAAGTCAACAATAGGGGCCGTTCAGCTTAACTCTTTTTAAAAGACTCGCCATTTCAATCTTACTATTAGTGGTGATAAAAACAAACAGGAAAAGAGATACTAACCCAATAGGGGTTGTGCACTGACAATAAGTCTAACATATTATATCTACTATTGATCCTGACTTACCAAAAGACTTGGATGCATTCACTTTGTTATGAGAATCAACTCATTTTACTTGAAAATTACTTTACATAATGAAATATCTTATTCACCTCAATGACATTTCTATTGTATTGTTCCAGTTTTTTGTAGTTTTCTGAGGCTCTTTAGTCCTTAAAAGTTACAAGTATAAACTGTGTATGGGTCATGTTGTTTTCTGCTATCTAGACAACCATTTAGAACAATTCTTACATGTTACATACCTATAGTATCGATGTATAAATTTCTAGACTAAATGTATTAGACATATGTTCATGGGACATTTTTACTATTAAAGATTTCTAGATAAGTAAATTAGCTTGGTCAAATGCATATAGTGTAAGTACCAAGGTTGATATGGAATCAAAATTTGGATACTGACAAAGGAAAAATGATTTGTGACCTTATTTTTGAGAAAACTCTTTGTGTAACTTAAAGTAACTAATCTCCACCATACCTAAAAACACCCTTAAATTCATTGTTCTATTAAGTGGAAACCCTACCACTACGGTACTAAACCTCCGAAAGAGTTGGCAAGGATTTTCTCTGAGAATCTTAAAATTCTACAATAAATAAATAAGAAACTTAGACCCAAGATACAACATATTAGAGAGACAAATTTGATCATATAACTTCTAACTCTTTCACAAGTAGATACAATTGATTTTTCTCTTCTCACTCATAAACTACATTAGGGATTTTGATGGAGGTTATTACCAAAGAGGGATGTACTTTCTACCTTGACGAAATTATTGATAGGTAATTTAGATATAACTTCTAATTCTTTCACAAGTAGATACAATCTTGAAATTCCCCTCAAGAAATACATATAGAAAAATTCATAAGCAATATAGAGGTTTGGGTGGCTAAATGAAATAATAATTGATTTAGCACCAGAAATGATGTATTTATGAGTGTAAACGTAGATATATTCTCATTCTGAACCAACATCTATTAGACACTTAAGAAGAGGTTGTTATAACTTGCCCTGAAACAAAGCTTACCCATGACTCATACTATTGATCTTATGAGTTGTGAGAAATAAATATTGATTTGGGTGCAACAAAAGGAGCCTTTATGCAATAGTTTAATGTAGACCTTCATTAGACGAAGATGATCCATATACTGATCAAGAAAATTAACATAATTAAGCAGCAGTTGAACCACTCCATTTTCATAAAGGATTAACCGATTAGGTTGAAACCAAACAAAACGGAAAAGAGTCAAATTATACCATGTAATCCTGTATTGAAAGAAAAGAAAGAAGAATTAATGAGAGGTTCAAAAACTAAATTCCCTATCAAAAATTTCTTAAAGGTAGAAACTACATCCCTCTTTGGTAATAACCTCCATCAAAATCCCTAAAGTAGTTTGTGAGTGAGAAAAGGAAGATCGAGGTTTTTGTTATGTTAAATGACATTGTGTGCTTGGTAACAGTAAACACAATTAATGAATTTATGTAACAGTAAATACAATTAATGAATTTATTAAGAAAATTGTAGGAAAGAAATTAAAATGAGAAAGAGTTCAAAAAAATAGGAAAAAAGATAAATCACAATCCTAGCTTTAGAAGCATGCCACATCAGGCGGCAAGGCTGACCATATGTTAATGATGCAACTAACTAAATAAAATGAAATAAGTACAATAAGTAAATTAGGCGGCAAGGCCGACCATATGTTAATAATGCAACTAAGAACACAAGTATTAAAATTGAATTTTGATATTTAATATCAAAAATAAATTTAAAGATTACAAAGAGGGAGAGAGCAAACTCTAACCAAGTATTCTAGAGAGAGAGATTCTTCCAAAGAAAATAATGTATTCTCCTCAAAAAGAGGAATGGGATATTTATAGCCAAAATATGCTACTGTAAAAGTGCTACAGTAGCACCTTCAATTATTACTATAGTGTTGCTACAGTAACATCCATCATAATTGAGATACAATAAAATTGACTATAATTTTTTAGCAATTGGTTGTTGATGTCATGCATGACATCAATATTTTGATAACTCCTTGATGATGTCAAATTGAATGAATAGCTTTTTCATCATCCGTGTCTGATTTGTAGTTGAAAATTGATTGCTGGGAATTCCAGCTTTGATTTGTTGGAGAATTTTTTCCTTTTGTTGAATGAAATCTCCTCGGCTACCTGACTTAGCCAGTTGTACGACTATAATTGATTTTTATTGTAGAAATGAGATTTGGGCGGTGTCTATTAGGGTCAAACATCCAGGATTACGTAGGAACCACTTTTCTACTTTCGGTACGTAAGCTTTCATCGGATACCAATTCTTGTACCATTTTTAATAGCCCTGGAGGGCTAACCATGGAAATCCTTTATGCCCCTATGGTTTGTAAAAGGCAAATTTTTATGAAAATATCCAAGGAATATGGAACCTGTGGGAAAATTATAAAAGGAAAGGAATTTGATGATCATCATGAAATCATTGGGTAAAATATTCGTATCCTTCTTGGACTAGGGGAGGAAAGATCTCAAAGGCGTGGAAAAAAATTGGCCACCATTGGTGTAGAAGCCACTGGGGGAATTTCGAAGCTAGTTGTTTTCCCCAAAGTAAAAACCAAGAATGTTTGTTAGCTTTATTTTGAAAGGTGAATGCATCCATCCACGCTCTTTGATAATCAAAATAATTATAATATTGGGGATCAAAAGCTTCAGTAAGCTTTTAATATTTTGCAGGACGCGTACCCCACTTTTTTGGTGAGATGATTTTGTTAATCCACACCGTGGTATGGGTAACATAAGACTGGGTTTGTTTGTCTTTGTAGGGTTTGAACAAACAGGATTTAGTGTCTGTTAGTATGAATTCATAAAACTTCTGGGTATGGGCAGGAGTTTTTTGGATAAAATTTACTGCAGGGCTAAGTATTTGCTTAGCTACCTCTTAGGGGTTAGAGTGCCAATACTCAACTTTAATTTGGATTATTGGTAAAATTGGATTATTGGTAAAACACTATCATTTTTGAAAGATGTCGGATTATCTGAGGAGGTTCTTTTACTTAAAAGAAATTGGTTGTGGGGTAGGTGAGGAAATTATTTTAGTTTGTACAGGAAAAATATTTGAATCATTTTGTGTAAAGTTAAAGGAAAAATCAATGGGATTTTCTACCTCCACTGGATTTTTTATGGTGCCCTTAGCAACCACAAAATGAGATGATGCGTGACTTGAGGCCTCCGCTTGCGAACACATGTTTTGGAAGATCTAAAAATCTCTCAGATAATCCCTTCTGTTGGCACCTGATATACTGGGTGGATCTTTAAGACCCATAAGTAAGCGCCATTGTTTAAAATTTTCTTCTGTCTAGGGGACAAACACTGTTTGAGCTAATTGAGTCTCTTCATCTTCTTCGTAGACCAAATCAGCCCATTTTTTAGTGTTGGAAATTGAAATTGGATTTGTACTTGATTGCATTATGAAAGATTGTGGTAATACCGCCATGGCATAATAGTTGGGATTTGATATCTTGGCTGATTTGTGTCAGCTACTATATTTGGAAATTGTTTTGGTACAACTGAAGTTTTTTGCTGTGGGGTAACAGTTTTTTTGGCGGTTTCTTTTGGAGATGAAAGGGCCAGAATTTGTGGAGGTGGAGGTTTTTTTTTCTTTTTTCTCGGCATCTTATCTTCCCTACAAGAATTCCCTAGTAAGAAAATCTAGTATAGAGTTGGAGCTCCCTTTGATATATTCAATATCAAAATAAAAATAGATAAAATTGCCTGCCACCTAGAAAATATATGTTTAGAGACAAGGTTTTATACATCTTTTTGTAAAACAGATTTTTCCTCTTTACAATCAATCTTTAGCAAAAAATTTTGATTTAACAGATCAACTTGAAATTTGGAAATACATAACACAATTGCTAAAATTTCTTTTTTGATAGTAGGATAATTTTGCTGAGCTTTATTCCAATGTTTGGATGCAAATGCAACTATTCATTCTTTGTCATTTCTTTTGTTTTAAAATTCCACCATAGCCTATGTCTGATGCATCTGTTTCAACTATTTTGAATGCAGAGGGATCGAGGAGGGATAGGCCAGGGAGGTCTTTTGCCTTTAATTTGATTTCTTTGACTACATTGGTATGAATTTGAGTCCATGGAGGAGGAGGCTTTTTCAATCTGTCGTGGAGAGGTTTCAACAAATTGTTGAGCCCGAAAATAAAATCTGCTATATAATTAACACATCCTAAAAATCATTGAAGTTGAGTTTTATCAAGAATTTGATCGGAAAATTTGTCAGCGAATTGGATAGACCTTTAAATTGGGGTAACAGTACCATGGCAAAGTTTTTGGCCGAGGAATCTAATATCGACCTGAAAAAGACTATACTTAGTTTTGGATAAAATTAAGCCATTTTCTTTGATGATATTAAAGAAGACACATAAATGTTTAAAATGTTGATCAATGTTGGTGGAAAACACTTAAACATCATCAATATACACGATAATGAATTTTGAAAAAGGATTAAAAATATCATTCATTAATTTTTGAAATTTGGAAGGAGCATTTTTTAGGCCAAAGGGCATTACATTCCATTCATATTGATCGAATGGTACTGTAAAAACAGTTTTATAATGATCTCTTAGATCAATTTGGATTTACCCAAATCATGATTTTAGATCAAACTTGGAGAAAATTGTAGCAGCATAAAGCCGTTGGAGAAGATCTTTTTTATTAGGAATAGGATTCTAATCCACCGAAGGGAGAAATTGAGAGGTTTATAGTTGATAACCAAACAAAGGGCTCCTAATTCAATTTTGGAACTTTTATTGACGTAGAAGGCAACACAACTCCAAGGAGATTTACTTGGCGAGATGATCTATTTTTGGAGAAGATCATTGATTTTCATCTGATAATGGATTGTCAGCTCATGATTCATTTGAATTGGACGAGCTTTAGTAGGAATGGTTTTTCATCAAAGTTAGGCTCGTAAGGAACACTGACCATATGTTTTTTGCGATTCCAAAATGCTGTGGGCAGGTCAGGGCAAAGCTCTTTTTCAATATTTGTTACTACGACCCTAACGTTAGATTGAAGAGTCTTCAGAATGCAATTTATTCTTTGAGAAAATTGATCTGAGCCTCTTTGTTTTTCAGAGAGGATAAAATTTTCTGAATGGCGGTTTGTCAAATGGGAGAAACATATTGTTGGCTTCAATAGTTATTCCCGCATGAGTAACCTTGAAAGAAATTAAATTTTCAATAAAGGAGGTGCTTAGTATTATAGGACTGGTTATATCCTTTACTAGGACAAAGAAAGTAGAGGATGACAAAAGCAAATTTCCTAGGGAATTTCGTATTTCGACATCGAAAAGTTTGTAACTTATTCTTAGTTTACTACCGTTTGTAGCCATAAGGGCTTCCGTAGATTTTTCGAAGTACTTAGTAGGGATAAGTCCTTCTTGGACACAATTGAGGTCTGCACCTGTATTAAACAAGGCAATGATATCTAGGATAAATGATTTATTGATAACCAAGGTTATTTGAGTGTTCCATCTTTTGATGGTAATCTTTGAAATGTATTGAACAAGAAAATCTCTTTCTTCAATATTTTGATCGAATGGGTCAGTGACGTCTACCGGCTGAGACTGTTCTGCCTTCATAGAGAATTGTTAGAGGATAAGGCGATCTAAGTCTTGTCTTGCTTGATTTTCCTAACTTCCTCTTTAAGGAGTACTATCTCATATTAGAGGTCTTGAATAGTTACTACCTTAGGTTTACTAGAAAGAAACCACTTCAGGTTGTCAGTGATGTTGTAAGTATTTGTAATCTGGGGATGAGAAAATACACTAGATAAAAATGTAGAAGGTTTGTATAGGGTCTTCTTGAATTGGTCTAAATAATACTTCTTCTTATCGAAAGCTAATAAATTGCTAATCATTTCTAAGAGGAAATCTTTTTCTTTTGTTAGAAAATTGATCTTTGGTTGGTATTCTTGATCAGACTAGGATGATTCCAAGTCATCATTTTGGATTTGGTTGAATTCCTAATCAAATTAGTCATTATAACTATCTGAATCTCCGCTCTCTTCTAATAAGAGGTATTGGATTTGGCTAAGGACAGAATCATCAAGGTTGAGGTTTCTAACTTTTTTAGACAATTTAAAATATTTGGCAATATGATCAGACTTCCCACACCGATAACATTTACCACTATTGGGGGCAGTAAGAGTCGGTGTTACCGTCTGGTTCCATTTAGGATGGGACGGTTTTGATTTTCAGGGAAAATTAGGCTTAGTAGTAGAAACTTCTCTTTTTGAGGTTGGTTTTCTATAAGCCTTCTTCTTACAAGAGGAGAGGACAAATTATTCATAGAAACTTCCTAAATCTCGACAGGTTTGAGCCCTGTCCTTAGCGGGTTGCCTTAGTATCTTATCTTGCCGATAAATCTTTAGGGAAACTTGCTTAACTAGGCTTGTGAGATGACCATAAGTGATTTACTCATATGGGATAATCTCGTTGGAGTATTGGTTTTGAAGGTCTTCTTTGACTAATTCTCTAAGGGCTTAGGTAATCTATCCAGGCATTTTTCTTTCCAATATGGGAGGTTCCCATCAGGTCTTTCATAGATCCTCATAAGAAAATCATCTTTGTACCATCTGAAATCAGAAAGAGTTTTACACTTAAGATTGTTAAGTACTTTAGAGGACCTTTCTCTAAAGATACCTGGACTACCGATGAAGGTTTTGATAATAGTATAAATCAACGTATTTGTGAAATTAGGAATAGTTCTCCATCCCTAAGAATTGGTTCTCCTAAGGAGTCTACACGGACACTTTGAAAGATACTTTGTTTATCTTTCTTACTAAGATGGGTATCCCACCATCCTTTAAGTTGGCCTGTGAAACCAGCTACTAGGACATGTGTAGTGAGTTGATCAGAGCAGTTGTGGGCAGTTTTATAAGCAGTGGCAACCATTGTCATCTGTTGAAGTTTGGACAGGATGTTATACTCATAACAACCATCTCTGTTCCATTCATAGATATTATTGGAGTTATAGTTATTTTGGGTAACATTGGGTCTTTCTTCTAAAGCTATGTCTGGAGGAGTAGCTCTAGGGTAATAAAGTTTTTGTGGCTTTCGCCAATTGGAAGGTTAAGTTTTAATAGGATCTATTTCAAGAGGTGGTTCTTTCTCTGGCTGGATGTCATCTGAACCATTCAGTTGGAGAACCCCAACTGTAACAAACGAGCCAACACCTGGGTCTCATGAACGTCTGGGTGGAGGGATTTCTCAATTTGGATGATCCTCTGCTAAAGGTCAGATAGTGGTGGGAAAGATTTTGAATTATGCATTTGGAGTTCCCTAGTGAAAGCCGTAGGAATCTCGTAAGGCTTAAATAAAGGAGAATACGAGGTAGCCGCCTCTGACTTAAGAGTTAGAGATGGTTTTGAAGTCAAGTATTCACCAAGTGTATGAAGATACTTATTGGTATAGTTGTTTTGTTCGAAAAGACTTTTAATGTCTTTGCCAGTAACTGGTTCGTTTTCAGCCTTTCTTTTGAAAGGTGAAGCAACGATTGAGCTATTGGCATGATAAATTGTAAAACTTTGTGATGGAGGAAGTTCAGCGGTGACGTCTACACCATTTATGGTTTTCCATACTTTTGAAACATTGATTGATTTAGAAAAAACAAAATTTAATTGATGATATTCAGCATAAGCCTCAAACCATTCAAAGAAATTAATTTGTTTTTTGAAAGAATTTAGAAATTAGTAATAAATTTCTTGAATATTTTTTTCTCTCATCTTTCATGAAATTAGTAAAAAACCAAGTCCGTTTTAAAATATTTTCAGATGAATTAAATTTTGTTCCAAGAGTTTTCTTATCAATGTGAAAATCTTGACTTAAAACCCCTAGCTCTGCGCCTAAGGCTGAGTAAGTTGGAGATTGGGGTGGATCATCATGGATCTTGGTAGGAGGTATTTCCACTGAATATTTAGCTTATGGAATTCTAGAAACAGTCTTAATTCTAGAAGGAAATGAGGAAACTGAATTCCTAGTTGTCTGTATCTCGGGGAGAACAGATTAAAAACCAGAGATCCATTGGCTAAGAGATCTCTGGAAAGAAATAGAAACACTTCCTGTGGAGAACTGTCAGATCTGAGAAACTATAGTATTCTCAGGTTTGTCTGCTGGGGCTGCATCTTGCAATGTCCAACTCTGGAGAAAGGACACTTGATTCTAGGAGATCATCTTGGGAACCGACAAGTGAGACCGTTGAAGGTTAGTTTGGAAGAGTACAGTTTCTTCTTTGTAGCTATTTTTCATAGCTCCGAAGCCAAAGGCCGTATTCATGGCCTTATACTGAACTCTATAAATGATTTCTACTGGGAGAGATCCAGATTTGATTTTGTAATTGAACGTCTTAACATTGAGTGTTAAAGAATCTAATATATTTAGATCTTTTAAGTAAACGGTAAAATTTAGAAAATAGTCAAAATAAATTGGACCATTACAAAGACTAGTTTCGACCATTCCTAGTAAGGAATCATTGAAGTCTAGGAACCTAGAGTCCCTAAGACAAAAAAGTAAAGATGTATCTAAACCTTCTCGTGAAAGAGGTTTAACTGTTATTTAGACTAGGCCGAAATGGAGGTAATCGTACTTATGCTTACACCTTTCGATAGTCCTGGGGTTGAGAAACTTGATATCCTCATGATCTGATTCAAGAGAGATAGTTTGTTCAACAGTGGAAATATGGTAGTCACTTTTTAGAGACCGCCATCTGGAGGGAGCTTTATAAATTTGG
This sequence comes from Capsicum pubescens, assembly GCA_030864215.1. NCBI lineage: Eukaryota > Viridiplantae > Streptophyta > Magnoliopsida > Solanales > Solanaceae > Capsicum > Capsicum pubescens. The sequence continues at coordinate 225,442,880 of CM061542.1, read as the reverse complement.
TCTTGAGGATGCTTGAAAATTTTCCAGTCATCAATTGATTTCTACAAATCAGAGAAACTAATCTTTTTCTTGAGCTTTGAACTTGGAGAATTGTAAGAAGTTGAAGCGGATGAAGAGGATGAGGAGTTCTTAGAAGTAGAAGAGAAGGGACAACGGAAAGTCATAGGAGAATTTAAACAATAAACTATTAATAACAACAATAATAACTCAAAAGCTTCCTATCCTTGGATCAAGAGACCATTGGGTTCCATAAAGAAAAATATTCAAGTACATAACTCAATTTTATATGGAAGAGTCAGATCTAGTAATTAAATTAGTGACATCTTGCCTCAATACTATATGTTTTAGCTAGATTCATTTTATCTAATATTTTTAATTTTGGAATGACTCGTTGATCATAATAATCTTTTCCATATAAGTTACTCATTACTAATTCATTATTCTCTTAATTGACTTTTCTTGTAATACTTTCTTGATTAAGATAATTGCAGTGAAATCATAAATATTTTTTATGTAATATAGTATTTAAATTAATTGTAAACATATATTGAGTGATGACATCTTTTTCATAATATTTTTAATTTTGAAATGACTCTTTGGTCATTATAATATTTTTCATATAAATTGCTTGATTATTAATTGATTATTCTCTTAATTGATATTACATGGTATTTTCTTGATTTACTTAATTGTAATGAAATCATAAAACTTTTTAATATCATAGTATTATTTAAATTAATTATGCACATCTTTTGAGTGATAATATCTTTTTCATAATATTTTAATTTTGAAATGACTCTTTGATCATAGTAATCTTTTCCATATAAGTTGCTTGAATATTAGTTGAATATCAACTAATAATCAAGCAACTTATATGGAAAATATTATAATAACCAAAGAGTCGTTTAAAATTAAAAATACTATGAAAAAAATGCCATCTCTCAAAATATATTTACAATTAATTTAAATACTATATTACATAAAAAAATATTTATGATTTCACGACAATTATCTAAATCAAAAAAGTAATACAAAAAAAGTCAATTAAGAGAATAATCAATTAGCAATAAAGCAACTTATATGGAAAGGATTATAATGACCAAAAAGTCATTTCAAAGTTAAAAAAATTGTAGCAAAAATATCATCACTCAAAATATGTTCACAATTGAAGAAGAAAATTTTAAGAAAAAATCAAGTATGGTTAATCTTAATAGTTTTCATCTAAGAGAATACACAATTGGTATCAGAGCTATGTTATTTAAAAAATGTACAAGTAGATATGTGTTAATTATGAGAAATGTTAGAGATGTTAATTTAATTGTTAATTATAAGCTATTATTAATTACGTTATCTTGTTGTTATTTATTTGTTAAAGATGAGAAGACCATTTAAAAATATACAAGCTTTTAGAAAAATTAAAGAAATTTTAACTAGTTACTACCTAGAATATAAGAAGTTAAATAAAACAAAATAAGACCCCCACAAATTAGCTTACTTAATTACCTTAATATCTAGCAATGACGCAAAATTAATAATTCATTTAAAATCTAGAAGAATGAGATACATACCACCTAATTATGATAAAATCAGATTTCGGTATCCACCAAATATTATAAATATTGTACAGATGAATAGCATAACAAAATCACAAAAATATAAAGAACTAAAATAAATAATATCTGAAAAATGAAGAGAATTAAAAATAAGAAAAGAATGTTTACAATATAACATGATTGTAGGAGTATGTCAAAAATCAATAAATACACAAAAAGAAGAAATATCATATTTAGAATCACAAATAGATAGTTTAGAATACATATGTCAACATGATCTATACACTATCAAGTAGATAAAATGAACAAAGAAGAATTTATAATAGATGAAAAAACATATAAAAATCATGAAGGATTAAAGATAAGAATAGTATTTTCTAATCTAGGAAGAAGATATAAAAAAATAGGTGAACATTTATATTTAATGTTAGAAAAACAAGAATTAAAATTAAAAGATAAATTAACGGCTATGATAAGAATAGCAAGAGAAAATGAAGAAATAGACAGGAAAAAAGAAATAGAAAAAATAAAATAACAGACCACAGAAGAAATACGAAAAATAGAAGAAACTTAAAATAATAGAATTGCTGAATTAGAAAAAGAACTACAAATGCTAAAAGATCTGTATGAAAAAGGACAGAAAGAAAAAGAAGAAAAAGATAAAGAACAAAAATTATTAATTGAGATAAATCAATTTAAAGAAAAATTAGAAAATAAAGAATTAGAAAATAATGAAATAGAAATAAATACAATAGATGCTGAAGAAACAGATAATTATGATTCGGAAGATAGTGAAACATGTACAAAAATCTTAACAAATATAGAAAAACTAGAAATAAATGAAAAATAAGAAGTAATTAATAAAGAAAACTTAGAAAATACAAACACATAAATAAACACTCTTGATAAAAATGATGATGAAAATATAATACCTAGTACATCAGAAATAAGAAAATCTACATATTATTATAAAAATAAGTTTAAAAAATATAACCTAAGGGATGAATATAACAAATGGACACCAAAACAAATAATTAATAAAAATTATAACTTCTTAGACTTAGATTGTGTAATAGATGTAGATAAAATGATACAATTATGGATAAGATATATAACAAAACAATTATTTGACAATGGTATAAATGTAATAGATACACCAGAATATATAGAAAAAACACTAATAGGAACAACAAAATTATTATTTTTAAATTTAACTGAAAATAGTAAAAAGGTATTAAGAAATGATAAAGAAACAAAAGAAACAAAAGAAACAACAGTAACTAAACTAACACCTATAGACATATTGAAAAAATATGAAATGACTATAAGAGATGAATTTAGCAGTATGACAACAGAAGAAGTAGAACAAAACAAAGAAAAAGATACAAATAGGAATTTAATGTTAAAACTAGCAATATGTAATATGTGCTATATAGATGAATATACGTGTGGATTTAAAAAATACTACTATAAGGGAACATATAATACAGAAAAAAGTAAAGAAGTGAGAAGATTATATTTTAGTAAATTACCTAAACCATTTAGTTCAAAAATAATAAAGAGTTGGGATGAAGCAAACATAGTAGATACTCTAGGAGCAAGAATAAAATTTCTACAACAATGGTATATGAATATATATGAAAAATACAGAGAAGAAATGAAAATGGAAAAAAAATTAATAAGAAATTTAGCATGTTGCAAAGAATAAAATAGCACCTCAATTTGGATGTGAAGAAAAATATTATAAGAAAAGAAAAAAACATAAGAAATACAAAAAATCAAAATATAAGTATAAGAAACCAAGAAAAGATATTATGTAAAGAATTATAAATATAAAAGACCATATAGGAAAAAGAAATCTATAAAAGAATGTACTTGTTATAATTATGGAAAACTAGGACATTTAGCTAGAGATTGTAAAAATGCCTAAAGACCCAAAAAAACAAACAAATATCAGAAATAAAGATAGAAAATGCAGAATGTATGCAAATAGATTATATAGATTCCGAATTAGAAAGTGAAGATAGTATATATGAAATTTCGGAAAATGAAACAAATAATGAAATAGATAGTGAATTAGATGAACCAAATGACTGAAAAAGGTATAAAAATAATAACAAAGGAAGAATATTTAAATGAAGAAGGAACAGATCAAAAAATAATATTTGATAATAATATATTTGACGAAATAAAAGGAAAAGAATTAGATTTAAGTGTAGAAAAAATATTAAAATACCAACAATAAAAAATATATTTAGTAAACGAAAAGAAGAATACTACGTAGTAAGACAAAAAGAACATGTAATAGACTGTAGATATGCAAAAGGTAGAGCTAGTATACCACTAGTAACAAAAAGAATAATTAGTAAGGAAATAAACGATATAAAAAGTAAAGACCCAATAAAATACGTACACCTTGGAGGAACATAAATATTAATAAAAGTATGTTTTAGAGAAGGAATAGATACACCAATAGAATTATATTTAGCAGATGATAGAATTATAAAACCTATAGAAAAAAGTATAATAACTGCTATAAGAGGAAATTTAATATACTAAAAATTTAAATTTATAATAAGTGTGAATTATTCAGTGGCAATAACAGATAAAAACATAGATAAATCATTAGTATTATATTGGAAAATATCAGGAATAAAACTAAACATAAAATCCTAGGAAGTAAAATATTTACAGCAAGATGTAAAAATCTATATGTATTAACAACAAAACATAAAATAAGGGGAAAAATAAAATTAATAAAATACAAATAGAAAGTCCTTTTGAACAATTTGTAAAAACAATTGATAACAATGATTATAGTTACAAAGACATGGATATAGAAGAAGATTTAGAAATAATAAATGATAGAATAAGCACAACAAAAAGAATAGTTTTCTAAAAACCAGAATCATCAGGATCATCGAAAAGAACAAATTATGAAATAACTTCAACAGTTAATTTAACTCAATATTATATAACGGGAACAATAAATGAAATATAATATTTAATACTTCTAAATACAGGTCAAGAAGAAAATTATATATTAAAATATCTAGTAAAAAATGAAGAAATAAAATCTAATAGTAATATATGCCCAGATCTACCAAGAAGTTTAATAACTATTAAAGATACAACAGGAAAGGAAATAATATTAGGATTTTGAAAAATTAAAATAGAATTTGAAATAAAGAAAGATATGCAAAAAGCAGACATAATATTAGGAATAAAAAGGTTAGAACAAGTAAAACCCTACAATATAGAGCATACACAAATAACCATAACCTATAATAGAGAAAGATTATTAATAAAAAGAGCTTTAACATGAAAACATTTGTACTAATGAAAATAAAAGTAGAAGGATATTATAACAGATATTATACACCTATGATAGATACAGGAGCAGAAGCCAACTTATGTAGATATAATTGTTTACCAGAAGACAAATGGGATAAGCTAAAAACACAAATAGTAGTCAAAGGATTTAGTAATGAAGGAAGCTTAATTACCTATAAAGCTAGAAATGTGAAAATACAAGTATGGGATAAAATATTAACAATAGAAGAGATCTATAATTATGAACTAACATCAAAAGATATGCTTTTAGGAATGCCATTTTTAGATAAACTATACTCACATATAAGAACTAAAACACACTGGTGGTTTACAACACCATGTAAACAAAAGGTAAGAGCAAAAAGAGATATTAATAAAATAAGAGAGAAAATTGATTGGATAAAAGAAAGTGGAAAAATCACACAAAAATTAGAAAATATAAAAAATACTGAAGACACAATAGAACTAGTTATATTTTCAATAAATAAAGAAGAAATGACTCTATTTTAAATAGATAAGATAGAAATAATAAAGAAAAAATTAAGACAACTATACAGTGAAGATCCATCGAAAGGATGGGAAAAAGATAAAACTACTGTAAAAATTGAGCTAATAGATAAAAATAGTATAATAACCCAAAAACCATTAACATATAATTTTGACGATTTAAAAGAATTCAAAATGCATATAGACGAATTATTAGAAAAACAATACATACAAAAAAGTAATAGTAAACACAATAGCCCAGCATTTATAGTAAATAAACACAGTGAACAAAAAACAGAAAAAACTAGAATGGTTATTGATTATAGAAACCTAAATCCAAAAACTATGACATATAATTATCCAATACCAAATAAGATATTAAAAATAAGACAAATACAAGGATATAATTACTTTAGTAAATTTGATTGTAAATCAGAATTTTACCATTTAAAGCTAGAAGAAGAATTTAAAAAGTTAATTGCATTTACAGTACCACAAGGATTTTATGAATGAAATGTCTTATCATTTGGATATAAAAATGCACCAGGTAGATACCAACACTTTATGGATAGTTATTTCAAACAATTACCTAATTGTATAGTATACATAGATGATATACTACTATATACAAAAACTAAAGAGGAACATTTAAAATTACTAGAACAATTTGCAGGTATAATAGAAATTTCAGGAATAAGTTTAAGTGAAAAGAAAGCCGAAATTATGAAAAATTAGATAGAGTTTTTAGGAATACAAATAGATAAAAGTGGAGTAAAAATACAACAACATATAGTACAAAAAATAATAAATTCAAAAGAAGAATTGGATACAAAAAAGAAATTACAATCGTTTTTAGGATTAGTAAACCAAGTAAGAGAATATATACCAAAATTAGCAGAAAACCTAAAATCATTACAGAAAAAATTAAAAAAGGATGTAGAATATAATTACAATGAAGCAGATAAAAAGCAAATACAGAAAATAAAAATACTTTGTAAAGAATTACCAAAATTACAATTTCCAGACGAAAATAAAAAATTTACATATATAGTAGAAGCAGATGCAAGTGAATATAATTATGGAGGAGTATTTAAATATAGATATGAAGAAGAAAAATTAGAACATCATTGTAGATACTACTCAGGAACGTTTAATGAAACAGAAATAAAATGGGAAATAAATAGAAAAGAATTATGTTAATTATATAAATGTTTATTAGCATTTGAGCCATAAATTGTATACAACAAGTTTATTGTACGAACAAATAATACACAAGTATGATGGTGGTTAACAAGAAAAATACAAAATTCAGTTACAACGAAGGAAATTTGGAGATTAGTATTGAATATATTAAATTTTACGTTTACAATTGAAGTAATCAGTACTAACAAAAATGTTATTACAGATTACATATCAAGACAAAGCTACACAAACTGATATAATAGAAGATGATGCTTTAGAAAAGATACTCAAAACTCTAACTACACTTTCACTGAAAGTGGACAGTATGGGTAATGAAATAGAAAAACTAAAGACTAATGAAGTTAAACTGAACTCTGAAGCTATGACTTAGATAACTCAGCAGTGTGAAGAGCTATGTCGATCGGAAGACAATAAAATTCTAGAGCTAAAAGGAGACGTTGGGACACTCCATAAAACTCATAACGTTTATCAATCTACAACTACAGGTACAAGCAAAGGAGTTAGTGGACAAAGATATCAGAACATGAACAAGATATTTGAAAAACCATTTATACCAAAAACACAAAAAGACCCCTTGTTCATACCCCCACAAACTACCACATATCGAAAAAGTTTAAACCAAGATAGAAAAGCCTATAACCATATAACTCGAGCATACATAGAAAACATCGAAAAAATACAGACTTACCTAAACCTTAAACCCAGAGCCACAAATATCCAAGAACCAAACACAAATTATATAACCCAAAAATTACCAGGTTACAACAAGTTAATCGCACTACCGAAAACCAACCCAAGCTTAGTTAAAACTTGTTTCAGTTATGGATTATTAAATACCGTATATACCCAAGAAGGAGATGAACTAACAGCTATACCAGAATTATATAGAGCATTCACCACCTATAAGAAAATAACCAAAGGAAATCTATTTTTTATAAAGTTTTATACTGCACCAGCAGAGATATTATATGACGAAATTAAACCAGTTATACAAGTTGTAAAAATAGGATTAACCAGAGATATGATTATACCGGAAGATATTGTTCAACAGCCAGAGATACCTAAAGTTGAGATACCTGATTTTTATGCAAATAAACGAATTATTGGAATATCTTCAATTGTTCAAGAATTAGCAAATAACTACCTAAATGGGAACCCAATATGGAGTTATTATTCAAGAGATCATCAAATGATTTATTCAAATTCAAGGGAGCTACGACAGTCAGATATGGAAGAAGTTAGACAATGGATTTTGACACTACTCAATCCAGAAAAATAACCAGCTACAAGAGCAATTAATAAGAAATTTATTTCAAAAGAATTATTAACAAGATATTGTAAAATGATAGGACATAAATAGCCAGACTACCTATGCTCAAAATGCAATGGAGAAAATAACGTGATTCCAGAAGTCCAGCTAGAATAAAAGAAAAAATCAGCCAAGCAGATAAGAACGCCAGCTAGAAGATAAAAATCAACGGAGCAATGGAGAAATAAAGACAAAAAACAAAAGAAGACAGGATAGTAAAAGTTATGAAAAGAAGAGTTATGGAAGAAAATGACATGTGAATAGTTTTCTTGACTTTAGATACGTAAGTTATTATAGCATTTACTACTTTTTGATAACTTTTTGACCTTTCTATGACAAAGTGCCATTATTGTATAACTTTAGTTTTTATTAATTTTGTCTTTTTGTAGAATAGTCTTAAGATTTTTTTTGTAAAGTCTTTTGTAAATAGGACAAGTGTAAAGTTAGGACAATTATTAGTCTTTTACTTTTTTGACAGATGTAAAGTTAGGAATAGTGTAAATAGTTTACGCGTTTTCATATTTAGGATTATAAATATGTAAGCCATACGACAATCTAAGGCAAGACTTTAATGTGTTGAAAGCAAGCCTTCTCTCTTGTACACAAAAAACTTCTGAATATTTAATAAAAAAAATTATATTTCTAAGGAAAAGCTATGGATTAGCAAAGCACCAATTTATTAAATCTATCAGAACATGTATTTTAATTTATAATTATGAATATCTAAATTCATAAATTTCTGACAATCATAAGTATAATAAAATAAGCTCATGTTAGTTACTTTATAGTAGAATTATTTGAAGAATAGCATGTTAAGAAGTTTATTAGCAAAGTGGAAAAGAAGAAAAATTCTCAAGAACTATGCCATCTTAAAGGTGAAATCAGTGAGGCAAAGAAACCGTGATAGGGGAGTAACTAGAGTAGAGGCGTTGTTTAGGGAAAAAGTATCCAGATTACCATGCTAATAGTGACCAAAGAACATGTTATTTAAGAATTATCTAGTATATAGTGATCTAAGATGATCATATTTTGTGATGTATATGGTTGAAAGGAATATTTTGAAAATAGCATCATACGAAATAAAATGATTACCTACTTATCTGATGGGATGATAGATAAATTTAAGATACTTGTTTTGTATGTATTTAAGGATATATAAATAGTAGATATAAGAAAAATTATATACGAAAAGGTATTTCATTTTAATGAAGAGTTATTAAGTTCTATAGAAAACTTACACTTATATAGTGATAACTACTGCTCATATTTAGATAGTTATTATTCAGATGGATATTGTACAGATTAAAAAATGTTAGAATATATTAAAAGAGTTAGAGAAAAACAAAGTTGGCTATACGAAGAAATTAATTATAGAAACCAACTTAGAAGAGAAAGAAGACAATTAAAAGAAAGATTAATTTGGATAGATAAAACCTTAGAACAACTAGAATTAAAAGATACTTTAGATTATGATTTAGACATAGAATTATTCATAGAAGAAAAATACAAGATAATTAATGAAATAAATAACCTAGAATTTAATATCAGATATAGTACAATTAAAATAAATTATTACAAAGAAAATTGCAGTATTACAACTACTTTAGGATAAAATGATAAACTACGAATACTTAGACTATTGAAAAAAAAAAGATATGGAGCAGATAAAATTAATAGAAATACTAATGAAAAAGAATCTACTTAACTACATAAAAACTAAAAATATGAAACATATAGAATACCTTAAAAATAATATAAAAGAATTAATAAGGTTAAAACAAATAACTAAGGAATGCTATGACATAACATTTCAATTAACATGATAGAACTAGTAAGTACTAGTTATCTACTACAAGTTATCCACGCAAGTTACCCAAGTTATTCACACCCCCTACAATTGGTATCAGAGCTACGTTAATTATGAAATAAACTCAGTTGATTTTTACTATAATATGAAATAAACATGGAATAAATGTGAAATAGTTAAATAATCTACAAAATAGTTTCTTGTTGTACAAAATTAATTTTGTTGCAAGCGGCTAGTTCTCAAGATGTCATTTGGCAATAATCTCATGCTAGACTATTCTCTTTTATTATATATATAGATGGCTAATCTTAATAGTTTTCATCTAAGAGAAGTCAACTCAGTTCTTTTCACCATAATATGAAATAAATGTGAAATAATTAAATAATCTACAAAATAGTTTTTTGTTGTACAAAATTAATTTTGTTGTAAGTGGCTAGTTCTCAAGATGTCACTTGGCATAATCTCATGCTAGATTATTCTCTTTTATTATAGATGTGAAATAAATATTGAATAAATATGAAATAATTAAATAATCTATAAAATAGTTTTTTGTTGTACAAAATCAATTTTGTTGTAAGCGGCTAGTTCTCAAGATGCCACTTGGCATAATCACATGCTAGACTATTCTCTTTTATTATATATATAAATTTTCACTAAAGTGAGTTAATTTATATGGCCAAGCACTCCTATTTTTACTTTTTCACTAAAATGAAATAATTTTTTTTTCTCATGGCTAAATGCCTACTTAAGAGGGAAGAATTTTTCACCTTTTCAAAAATAATTTTCACTAACATGAAATAATTCTTATGACCAAGCACAACTATTTTCATATTTTTCACTAAAATAAAATAATTTTTCAAAAAAAAAAGTAAAAATAATTTCATGGTCAGATGCCTACTTAAGAGGAAGATGGACTTTCTATTAAGCAATGGGTGAAAATCATTTACGCCTTCTAATTTTACTTTAAAAATCAAACACCCCCTCAATATCGAACAATAATCATTTTTCTCCTTTTTCACTATATAATGTGTATTTTACCCTTAACATTTTTAATATTCTATTTATAGAATATTTTTATATTATATATATATATATATATATATATATATATATATATATATTCATAACCTGTGTATTTATCATATTTATTAATTCACTAACATTATTAGTAAATTCTTTTATGATTAATTATAAAATCTAATGGTATTTTTTACATTTTTTTTTTATATTATATGTATTAAGTATGTATCTGTGTATGTCATTATGTATATAGATGCATATTTTGATTCTATATTATTCTTTAATATCTATATAGATAAACGAGTTTTGGTTGTCAATATGAATTATTTTCAAAATTATAATTTGAAATTCATTAACAATAATCATTTGAGTTATAACAAATATACATCTACAACAACACCAAACCCAATGAAATCCCCTAAGTGATATCTGAGGAGGGTAGGGGTACGTAAACTTTACCACTACCTCGGAGAAGTAGAGAGATTGTTTCCAAAAGACCCTCAACTATTAACTTTTTTTTGTATAACTGCATTGAAATATATTTTTAAAATTATAATTACCTATTATTTTTATGTATAAATAGATATCAGAGTTTTGATTTTTAATAAAATTAATTTTTATTATTTTGCTCATTTATTTCATTATAGAATGTCATCAACTTATATACTCAATTAATAGTTCTCACTGTTGTTTTTTCATCTAAAAAATAATTTTTAGCTTTTATAGAAAATATGTTATATAGATTAAAAATTAAAATTATGTTTATTGATATAAATGTATTTACATTATAGTGCATAATATGTCTGAAAGAAGACAAGTGATTGAATGTACGACTATAAGCGTGGGGGGATAATATTATAATAATCATCAAGAGTGATAATATTTTCACACGCTTATTATGACTATAAGATATGTTAGAGAAAAAAACTATCTACACTATACGTATGCCTAGATTTGCTTCTGAAGTAGCAATATCATGAAAGAGGTTATAAGCTAACATAATTTGATTGGCTTAAGGCACGATTATATTTAATTCCTGGGGAATGAGAAGCTTATTAATACAAATGTACACTTGATTGTGATGGTATCACAATTCACCTCCGAATGAGGCTGAATAACTGAGAAAAGTTATTTTGAAATCTACTTCGAAAGTAGTAAATCTGAAATTTACTCATATAATAGTAAATCTAAAATTTACTAAAGTAAAAGATACATGTCATGGTAAACTTGGAGTTTGCTAGAATAAAAGTTCATAAATTGATATGAATGATTGTGACATCCCAAAGATGTGCATACTGAGTATTGAACATATATTGAAGAATTAAAAAATTCTTTATTACTTTTAATGATGCTTGTTATCATGATAAGTTGGTTGGACCAACTAATATTGGGATTGGATCCCTTAAATCTGAAAAGTATAAAAGGTGAATAAGGGACCGTTCACCTATCATGTGATATGTTGAAAAGATGCATCAATAAGATGATCATATGTACATTCAAGATATGTTGAAAAGATGCATCAATAAAATGATCACACGTGCATTCATTGTCAACCTGCGTTTGATATTCATAAAATTGCTTGCTCAATAAAATTGAGTTAAGAGAATAACTTTCAGGTTATGTAATCAAGACAATTCATCTTGATGGTAATAGTTTGTGTAATACCCCGTATTTCTATCTAGCTTTGATTCATATTTAGAGTATCAAAGATCTTTCTTCATAGATGAATACTTTTTTTTTTCTTGTGGTATTTTCAAGATTTTGACTATTTATCATGTGGTAAATTGAATAAGCTTTCCATCGATACCAAATTCGCCCAAATCCAACACTCGAACGAAGAGTTAGAGCCATTTTAGTGAGACAGTGTACCACCTGGTACCTTAGCGCATCACGGAGCTAGCCAAAATGGAAATCGTCAAATTTTAGTGCACCAACGCGATTCCATCATGTCACGGTGCCTTTTCAATTCGCAACCAAGGTGGCCACGCGATTTCCACCGCGTCGTGCCACCAACCAGTTTCCCAATTGTCCAGTTTCCAGTAAGCTGGCGTGATTTCACCGCATTGCGCCAACATGTAAAATTGAGATTTTTCAGGTTTCGTTATTTAATTCCAGGGATTATTTGGTAACTTCCCAAAGACCCTAATCATCTTATATGCAGGATTTAAACCCTTAATAGCCAAAGTTGCTCATTTATTTTTACTATTCCTCAAGAACAAAACATTCTCTCTTTTAAAGATAGAAAAATCCTAGCCCCCAAGTTTCAAAAGAAATCTCAAGAATCCCTCCAAGAGTCTTCCAGAACTTAAAAAATCTAGATTTTCAGGTATGCAGATGTTGATTCTTGGGTTCCTTCCACCAAGAATTTCAAGAATTCCCTTTTAAATTCAAAGATTGTGATTTTATGAGTTTTTTATGATTCATGTGAATTGAAGTTCATGTTCATGTTATTGTTGAGATATAGTTCATGATTTAGAATACAAGTTGCAAGCTTTGATCTTGATTTGAGTTGAATTGCATTATGTACATGTTAAATCCCTAAAGTTGTATGTTGATTGATGTATTTATGATAATTAGGTGTAGAAATTATTGAATAACCAAAGCATGCTTCCCATACGTTTGATAAAATGATTATGTGAAGAAATTAGAGCCATTATAGCATGTTGACTAGAAATCCCCAATTGTGTGTAAGTTCATGCATGCCAAGTGTTTGTTGAAAAGGCTTAGTGAATGAATTGTGACATGTTAGCATGAAATCCCCCAAATTATGTGCTCTTCAATACATGTTAAGTGTTTGTTGTAAGACCTTGTTGAATGGAGTATGAGACAATAACATGTCTCCCTACACTATCACATGTTTATGATTTCCAAGTTCTTGAGGAGATGCTTTAATTATTGTAATAGTGAATGAAAGTCCATGGTCATGATTATTCAAGATGGATATGTTTTACTTTTATGTCATCGAGTCCTGGGGTATTTATACCTGACAAATTAGCTGTTTTCTAGAGCCAGTGTCAGTTTTCACGATAATCTCAGTCAAGCCACGATCCTTAGAACTCAGTACTCTCAGACAGTAACAGAACTTAAGAAATCTCAGTAATCTAAGTATTATTAGCACTCCAGCTTTAGTTTAGCACTCAGCTCAGATCTTAGTAGTATTCAAGAATTTAGTTCAAACCTCAGTAATATTCAAGTAATCAATTCAGAACTTAGTATCATTCAGTTATATAACGAGATTCAGTAGTATTCCGTCAGTTTTTGGAACCAAGCGAACTCATCTTAACTCAGTTGATCAGTATGATCAGTAATAGATTTAGCTTAATCTAGTACAGTTTAAGAAAGAGAATCAGTTCAGAGTCTTTCAGTTGGGAGTAGGACTTAGCACCGAGCGAACCTAGGGATGGGGGCTTACCCATTAGAGAGGACTGAGATCCCTAGGAGCAATCCCTAAGTTCCAGAACTATGTAGCCAGTGTAGGTATGAGATGTCACCCATTATATAGGATTGACATACTCAGAGATTACCCGTTAGTATATTATATATATATAGGACTGATCCCAGGGGTCACCCGCTAGATAGGACTGACTCCACAAGAGAGGTCTTTACCCGTGGTAGGGTACTAATACCCTTCCAACTGGGTTTACAGGTTGGACCCCACTAGTTCAGATTCGGGGCATGTCGGTTAGATGACTACTTCCCACAGTCTCAGTTTCAGAATCAGCTACTTCCCATAGTCTCAGTTTCAAAATCAGTCTCAGTAAAGAAACTCAACTCAGTAGTACAGAGTAAAGACTGTCAGATATAGTCAATCGTTGTGATTATCAATAGACTCAGAGATCACCCACTAGATAGGACTGATCTTAGATTCAGTTAAGCACTCTCATTATCAGTAGATACAAAGATCACCCGCTAGATAGAACTGATCTCAGATTTTGGTCGAGCATTCCCATTATCATTAAGTTCAGAGATCACTCTCTAGAGAGGACTGATCGTAACTTCAGTACTCAGTTATTGATATCAAAAGATTCAATTATTTAGTATCCCAGTATTGGTAGTGAGTTCAGTCATCAGTAAAGCAGTATTCGAGTCTTAACTGGCCAACATTTTCATGCATATGTCCTCATTCAGTACTCTCATGTTATTCAGTTAAGTAATTGTTTATGCATAAGCCCTTGAATTTATCCTTACCTCATCTTGCATACTCAGTACATTCCCACTTACTGACGCATTTGCACTATGGTGTTTTACCTTACACCATAGGTTCAGAAGTACGAGATCCAGAGCACCCGTAGAAGCTCAGTTCCAGTCAACAACATTAGACCTAGCAGTGATTCCTCTTCATTCAAGGATGGTTCTTATTTCATTTTATTACTAGTTTCAGTAATTCAGTAGTTGGAATTAGTTGGGGACATGTCCCATCAAATCCTTATTCAGACAATTTAGAGATTTTTAGACTACAAAATTTTCAAACTAGTTGTTTAGAAAGATGTTTAGTTTTGATATTGTTAAACTTTATTCAGTTGCATTTTAAGTTTTTGAACCTTATGGCAAGTTTCCGCTAGTTTTCCGCATTTCTTTCAGTATATTATGCAGTGCTCAGTTATAGGTACCAGAAAAGGGTTAGCTTGTGGTCCTTTGGGATCATGAGCACCGTGTAGCGTCTGGGGCGCCAGACTCGGGGTGTTACAGTTTGGCATTGAATGCCTTCGATAAATAGCTAAACCATTACTAATGAGAACAAAGTTTCATGTGTTGGTCTGAGATATGATATGTTGCATACAATAGCACTTGTATGCATTAGATCAATAAATTATGATTATTTCTTTCCTCTCTATTGGTTCAAGGTTAGGAACCAACTATTCCATCAAATAGTTTTGATGTGCGGTATACGATTAATGAATATATCATGATGCACAAAGATGGATTACTCAAATAAAATAGAGGATATATGTTAGTTTTTCTAACATAAGGGGAAGATTATAAGCATCTATGAAGTATGTTAGGAATTATCACCAGATCCTTATTCAAAAGATAATTCAAGTCAAATGCCAAAAGTATCTCATATTAAGCTGCAAGTGCTCCTATTTTCTGTCCCTAAAGGATAAAGTCTATGCATAAGTGAAGCGTGGTAGATCAATCGGTTCTAAATAAAATAATCCTTGAAAAGGATAAGGAGCGAATAATCATAATAAGAAGGCAATATACTCTTGAAGAGCCTACGACATAACACTTCATAAAACCTTATGAGAGG
>CM061542.1:225254418-225421918 GCA_030864215.1 Capsicum pubescens | reverse complement strand
ATAGAGGTTATCTGAGGAGTTGTGCTCGGAGCATGTGGGCCCAGTACCTTGTTCCTTCAGGATTCAATGCTCCTCCTATCCCTTGACTTTCAAGAACAAAAGTCCTTTTAGTCATGGATATTGTAATGACTCTCTAGGTTATTTCCTCAATTTATGTGTATTTCTGACATTTTGAACCTTCCTATAATACTATAGGTTATTTATGATTTGCTGGAACCATCAGTTTGGTTATTGGATAGTTTATTTGAGTTTTAGGCTCATTTTCCTGTTTTGGATCTTTTGTTGTTAAAGAATTGGTCTTGGATGAAAACTCCTAGTATATGACCTTGGATGAGAACTCCAACAGTGCCATCAGCTTCAAAATATTGAATTTAGGCTAGAAGGACCCTTGGTTCAGGACCCAAGGCTTCCGAACTCGTTTTGGGCAATTAGATGGATTATATGAAAAATAGAACTATGGGTGTGGGCCCCATATTTAGTGAAAACAATCTTGGATGAAAGTTTTGATGGTTCCATTGATTATATAATGTTGAATTTGGTATGGTATCATAGTTTGTTTGAGTGCATGGGGTTCCAAATGAATTCCAAGAACCCGATTGTAGTCCATTTTGGTCTTAGCAAAATTTGGTGCCTGATATCTAGTATGACCACTTAAGATGTCATGAGACACCTTGGTGGAAAGCGTTTTAGTGACCATAAGCTTCTTTATCAGCCTTGGACATTTGTCTAAGGACCACTTTAGCGGTAAAAGGATGCTTTAGCGTACAGGCTACTGCTCTAGCAGTACCCGTGATCTTGTGTAGCACTGCTTTAACTGACTTGTTCTGCTTAAGCGATAGCTGCTTTAGCAGAACCCCAGTGATGTTAAATCCCCTTTCTTCATCCTATTTTCCATTATTTTCTTCTCCATTATACACCACTTCGAGAGATTAAAGAGAGGAAAAAGTAGAGGATCATCTATTTAAGCAAAGGTAAGTTAGCCTAATACTCTTTGGTCATTTTCCATTATTTTTCTCATTAATTTCCATCCCATTTCATGGTAAATTCTTTGAAATTAGGTCTTTAAACACCTAAACCTTAGGAGCTGATTTGGGCCCCGATTCATGCACCATTTGTTCTCAACTTTTGAGCAAACATTCCTTGTCCTTCGAGGGACATCGTGACAGATTCAATTTCGAATTTCGTTTGTGGATCCCAGGTTTGTCCTTGACCAGAATTCTGACTAAACCTTTTATATAGAAATATATGTCTCATTTTACTTCTAATGACATGTAGATGACTATTTTGATAGCGTGACAACATTTTGGGATTGTTAAGCTAATATGGACAATTTGTGGATGACTCAAGGATTGCGGTTCGATATCGAGGTAGGCTTCTACCTACTCCTCTTCACGAGTTAGTGTTTTATGTACATTGCCTGTTATCTAAGAATGTTAGGATGTGATTATGGGTAGAACGCCATGAATTAGCCTAAACTACGAGTTTGGGGAACAGAAGGGTGAAATGACATTTAAGATGAAATCCTTGTTATGCCCATAGGATCCTAATAAACTAGGTTACAATCATGTTAGACATAGTCGATGCTAATGACCCTTTAGTATAAGGTTTACTACTTAACTCTATGAATTATTATGGTTTCCTAAACTATGGTATCATGGTTATGTTGATTATATATTATTGGGCCCAAGGTCGTGAAACGATATTAGTTGAACTCCAGGTTAGTGATTTATCCTTGTAAAGGATGTAGTCATAGTCTATGGATGTATAAACACTTATAATTGTATTGTTTGGACATTGGTGATGGTATGCATAGATTCGGTATATTCATCCTCATTTAATGGTATGATTCCAACTATAAACATTGTTTTACTACCATTTTCCTAAAGTTGGATTTGTTTCCCCTTTTCACTTTTAAAATGGATTCTTTCATAATGAGAAGCTTAATTGTCACGACCCGACCCCGGGCCTAGCCGTGATGGGTATCTTAAGCCCACCGAGAGCCGAAGACCATCCACATAGCCTTTCCACTCCAATAATAACCCAAATAATAACAAAGCAAAAAACAACTAGAGAATAAAGATAAAACAGTTAATGTAGCTAAAAAATAAGCTCTATGAGTCAACAACATGTCCACAAAATTCTCTAAACCAATCAGAATATTAAACTGGGTTGGTACATGCACCCGACCATGATAGTGACAATGATAGTGCTAATGCTAATGTGAACTCTTTAGTTCTAAAGTTTGGAAAGAAACCCATGAAATGACCAAGCTTTCTGAAAGATGGAAGCTCACCACTTCACCGCGAACTAGCCGACGAATCGAATCACCTATCGCTGCAAAGAGGTAAAAGAAGTGTATCCAAAACCTACATTATGAAACCATGTAGCATCCTAGGATAGTTAGAAGGGTGAGCGCTATCATGTAACTCAGGTTAGGAATAAAACAATGCAATTTCAAAATCGAGTCCAAAATTAATGTACATGTTCACATACATGCATAGATAAATATATATAAATGCTTGGATAGGGAACAATGTTTTTCAAGAGATTTGAAACCATTAACATGGACTGTGTAGCTCTAACCATCCTAAGAACACCCACATGATATATTACTCCGTCTTTCCTTACCAGAAGGGCCCTAGTGAGTGTTAGCCATATAAATTAGAGAAATCCAAGGAAGGGCCAGAGAATCAACGACCCCAACCATTCCAAAAAATATATATAAGTGTGAACTATGCACATAGCCACAAAGGCCCCCACGTCAGCAAATATGGTTTCCAATATCGCCCCCCTGGGGACCTCCACCTTCTACAATGAGCTACACAATTAAAACATTTACTCATAACTCATCCATGTAACCAAGGAGTCATCCATTTAGGCATTTATAACCACTTAGCCATAAGACTCCAAAGTTTCAATTTTAAATTAGTCCATGGACACCAAGTCCTTTTAAAACCATTTTTATCCATTTAAAATGCAATAGTTTAGTAAAGTATGCAAAACAATGTAATTGTCCATATTTCAAAACCAATTATTTAAGTGAGTTGAGGTTAATACCAGTTCCAAACCAAAAAGCACAAACTTAGGGGAAACCCACGACCCCCATTTCATTTACCATGCCCATGCATATGATGAGTGCCAAAATCCAACCATAGAGCATAAAAAAATGCATTAAACCATGATAATACCATATAAACAATAATTATCCAAAACCCTCAACCCAAATTTCAAAACCAAACATTAAAACCATATGAATAACAAGCCATTGCATGCCAAGATAAAATACAAGTTTAGGGAAGAGATACATGCCTGAAGACACCAAGAATTTGGAAAAGAAACTACACTTTGAGCCCTAGATTACCAACCCTTAAAACCCTATCTTTGTTCTTAACTTGGGCATTTAAGAGAGAAGAGAGTGTTTGTGTTATGTTTAATGGGTGGAAATAGGGCTAAGGGAATGTTTTAAGTCATAGGAATAGTGTAAAGGAAGGGAAATGACCAAATTATCCTTAATGAAAAATGTGTAGGAAAATAACTCCCAGTACCTATGGGTTAAATGATGACTCATAATGACTGGCTATGAGTCGTTGCCTGGACTCGTAGTCTGGGAAGTGACTTAGGGTAACCTTACTGGTCTGGTCAAGAGTCACATCTTATGACTCGTGACATCACCCTATGACTCGTGGGGTCCTAGTCGTGATCAGGATAGCAACGTGGGTAATCCTCACCGATTAGACTATGATTGGCACTGTACAACTCATCACCTGAGTTCTAACATGAGCAGTAAGCACAATCACTGAGAAAAATTTAGAGTCCAAAACCTGGGGTATTACATTACCCCCTACCCTGGATTATTTTTTGAGTTAAGGCACCCTTTCGCATGAATAAAAGACAAAAAACAACTATAAAACCAAGAACAATACTCAAAAAGCGATTAGAATAAGAGAAACACATACCTTAAGCATGATCACCCAACCCGAATAACAAAAATGGGTAATTGTCCTTCATATCCTCTTCAGCTTCCTAAGTAACTTGCTCCACCTTTTAATTCCTCCAAAGAACCTTTACCGAAGTGACATCCTTAGTCCTTAATCGGTGAACTTGCCTATCTAATATCTTAACCTGGATTTCTCATAAGATAAAGAATCCAAAATACCAATGTTCTCAATAGGCACAATCAGAGAAGGATCACCTACACACTTCTTCAACATCGACAATGGAAAATTGGATGAATGTAACCCAGACTCACAGACAAATTCAACTCAAAGACAACTTTCCCACTCTTCTAAAAATTAGGTACAGACCAACATAATAGGGACTAAGCTTCACCTTATCCCCAAACCTCATTACTCCATTCATAGGAGAAACTTTTAAAACACCAATCACCTATATCAAACTCCAACTCCTTTCGCCTCACATCTGCATAAGACTTTTGGTGACTTTGAGTAGTCTTAAGTATTTCCCTAATCACCTTCACCTTCTCCATGGCTCGGTGAACCAAGTTAGGAACAAACAAACTTGTCTCACTAAACTTAAACCACCCAATAGGAGACCTGCACCTCCTACCACCTGCACCTCCTACCAAAAAGAGCCTCGAATGACACTATCCCAATGCTAGAGCGATAACTATTATTATACATAAACTCAATAAGAGGTAAGTGATCCACTCAACTTCCCTTGAAGTCAATTCCACAAGCCCTTGGTATATCCTCTAAGGTCTGAATAGTTCAGTCTGCTTGTCTATCTATTTGAGGGTAAAAAGTGGTGCTAAGGTTTACCTTAGTCCCCAAACCTTTCTGAAATAAATGTCAAAAGTGAGTAGAAAATTGCGTACCTTAATGAGAAATAATGGAAACTGGGAAACCATTCAATCTAACTATCTCCTCAGTAAATAACTTAGCATAATCCTCTCCACAATAAGTAGTCCTCACTGACAAGAATTGAGAGACTTAGTCATCTTATCCATAATGACCTAAATCTAATCATATTGATTATGAGACCGTGGAAGTCCTGTACTAAAATCCATAGTAATCAACTCCCATATCCATATGGGCAACTCAATATTTTGAGAGATTCCACCCATGTTCAGGTGCTCAACCTTCAGTTGCTGACAAACCATACACTTAGCGACGAATTTATCCACATCCCCTTTCATATTGTTCCACCAATAGATCTCCTTTAAATTATGATACATCTTTGTAATACCCCATACTTTTCCTAGATTGAAAAGTTTCCCAAGAATGTTAGAAGCTTTCTTTGAAAGATGAATCCACTTCGGTATATATGGTATTTTCAATATTTTCACTTTGTATCATGTGGGGAATCGAATAAGCTTTTCATCGATACCAAATTCGCCCAATCCGACACCCGAATGAAGAGTTAGTGCCTTTTTAGTGAGACAGTGTATCACCTGAGCCTTCAGCGCGTTGCGGAGATAGCTCAAATAGAAATTGTCAATTTCCAGTATTGCTCCACAATAGTGGCGCATCGCTCCAAATTTCTAAGTCACAGACAAGGTGGAAATGCGATAGATATGCATCGCGCCACCGTACAATTTCCCATTTGTCACTTTCTAGTGACTTGGCGCGATAGTGGCGCGTCGCGCCAAGGATGAAAATTGGGAAATTTTCTCAAAAATTAAAGACGCGTCCAAGGGTTAAAAGGGTCAATTTTCTTCACCTATTTAAACCCAATAACACGTGATTTATCCATTCTTCACCCAAAATATACTAGTTTCTCTCAAGAACAAGCTAGGGTTTCTATTGGGGATTCAAATTCAAGAAGGTTTCACCGCCAGTCTTTACGAAATCATGAACTAAGGTATGCGTAGTGTTCATTCATGGACTCCTTTCATACATGAAGACCGAGAATCTCTTTTCTAAGTTTAAGTTTATGGATTTCATGTTGGGTTTGTTTTGTTTATGTTGAGAATGATCAATTGAATTTTAATCCATGTTTAGTGATCAATTTCATGTGGAATTGACTAGTAAAGATGTAGATTCATGTAAACCTAGGATTAAAATCCTTGGATGATGAAATTAGATATGAATCATGATGTTTGATTGTTGTATAATGTTGTATACATATATTATGCCTACCATGTGTTTGATTAAATGCCTATACAAAGGAAAAGTGCCCAACTAGCATGATATTATGAAATCCCCATGTTTGTACAAGTTTTATGCATACCACATGTTTGATGGAGTGTTTCAACATATGAATTATGAATTGTGTTGTTAGTCATGTGTTCATGTAAGTCATGCTATGTCAGTTTCTTTTCATCGAGTCCTGGGGGTACTTATACCCGATAATTTATTTGTGTGCCTAGAGCCATGTCATGTTTTCAAGATACTTTCAGTCAAGCTATGATCCATAGAACTCAGTCAGTCATGTGACTCAGGAAAACCCAGGAATCTCAGAAATCTCAGTAATCTTAATAGTTTAGTAATCTCAGTGATCTCAGTACTCTGTAATCTCAACAATCTCAGTATTCCCAGTCAATCTCAGTAACTTTAGTACTCTCAGTCAGTCCTCAGAACTCAGTACATTTCATCAGTCAATGGAACTCAGTAAATTCAGTTTAGCTCTACTAGACAATACCACTACTATCAGTTCAATTTAGTTAATCAGTTCAGCTCAGTTAATCAGTTCAGAGTCTTTCAGATGGGAGTAGGATTCAGCACCGAGTGAGCCTAGGGACGGGGACTTACCCGCTAGATAGGATTGAGATCCCTAGAAGAAATACCTAAGTTCCATAATTATGTATCCAGTGTAGGTACAAGATGTCACCCGTTAGATAGGACTGACATACTCAGGGATCACCCGTTAGGAAATTTAAATGTATAGGACTGATTCCAGGGGTCACCCGCTAGATTAGGACTGACTCCATAACAGTTGTCTTTACTAGTGGCGTGGTACTGACACCCTTCCAGCTGGGGTTACAGGTTGGACCCTAGTTGACTTAGTATGGGGCATGTCGGTTAGATGAATACATTCCACAGTTTCAGTTATAGAATTAGGACTGTCAGATACAATCAATTCAACTCAGTACTATAGATTTAGAACTGTCAGATACAGTCAATCCTTATCATTATAAATAGACCTTGGGATCTCCCACCAGACAGGTCTGATCTCAACTATGGTCAATCAGTATCAGTATCATCAGATGTAGAGATCACCCGCTAGATAGGACTGATCTCAGATTTAGTTACTTAGATACAGTACGGAACTCAGCTAGTTCCATCAGGTTCAGGACTGTCAGATACAGTCACTCATGTTATTAGTTATATTAGTTATTAGAACTTATGTTATTAGCATTTAGCTTCAGGACTGTCAGATACAGTCAACCAGACCAGTTCTTCATAATCAGAACTATCAGACACAATTATCCATATATCAATAACATAGTATCAGTCCCTCAGTATTTATTAATATAGTATCAGTTTCTCACTCATCAGTGACTCAGATATCAATGTCAGTAGACTAAGTAGTCAGAACTCAGTATCCAGTCCTATCATGATCTCAGTTACAGTTATGTATGCATGCATGTATTCTCATATTCATGTTAGTCATTCAGTTAGTATTGTTTATGCATATGAACCTATTTCATTCAGCCTACCTCACTTGCATACCAGTACATTCAAAGTACTAACGCATTTGCACTATGGTGTCTTATACCATAGGTTTAGAAGCACGAGTTCCAGAGAACTAGTAGTATCCCAATTCAACGATCTGAATTAGTAGTGAGTCCTCATCTTTCGAGGACATGATGATCAGATTACTATTTCAGTTTTTAGTTTATTTTAGTAGTTGGAGTTAGTTGGGCACATGTCCCATCAACTCCTTATTCAGACAGTTTAGAGGCTTTCAGAAAACAGTATGTTCAAATAATTATCTCAGTTGTTTTGGTATTGTTATACCATATTTTTCAGTTATGAACTAGTATTGAACCTTATGGGCTTTCAGTTTATGTTTCTGCATTTACAATATTATTACCATTATTCAGTACTCAATTTACAGATATCAGTCATGGGTTTGCTTGTAGTCCTTCGGGGTCATGGGCACCGTGTAGCATTTTAGTTACCAGATTCGGGGCGTTACAATCTTTGTCAAACCTGGATGAAATATATACTTCGACTAATAAGCTTCAGTAAAAATCCTTTCCTGCATCCCGTCAACATCTGGATCACACAAACTACATTGGTACCTCAGGATATCATCACCACTAATATCAAAGGCCATAAGATTTTATTGACCTACGTCACCCCTAATTTGCATAAAAATGGGATCCAAAGCCTTTTTCTCCTTCACTTCAGCATGAAGAGATGATTTCTCAAAATCTTGAACAATCACCCCACCATTATCAGTGTCCAAAAGATGAACTCCTAAATTATCCAACTAGTGAATTTCCTTCACAAATCCTCTTTTCTCCTTATCCATGTGAGATAAGTTCTCCACGGAAAACTTGCTAAGAGAATCAATAACCGCATTAGCTTTACCTGGATGGTAGTGAAGACTTATATCATAGTCCTTTAGCAACTCAAGCCACCGCCTCTATCGAAGATTCAACTCTTTCTGAATAGATTTCTACATATACCCCATACAAATAATGGTGCAAAATCTTTAAAGCAAAAAACACATCTGCCAATTCCAAATCATGAGATGAATAATTCTTCTCATGAGCCTTAAACTGTCTAAAATCATAGGACACAACCTTACCCTGCTGCATCAAGACGCAACCTAGTCCCACATGAAATGCATCACAATACACCATAAATCCATCCATACCCCCGAGCAAGGTGAGAATTGGTGCCAAATTTAGCATATCCTTTA
The DNA here is from genome assembly GCA_030864215.1 of Capsicum pubescens. Lineage (NCBI taxonomy): Eukaryota > Viridiplantae > Streptophyta > Magnoliopsida > Solanales > Solanaceae > Capsicum > Capsicum pubescens. The sequence goes on along the minus strand of CM061542.1, from coordinate 225,413,086 downwards.
ACTTCTCAAAGCTACTCTCATAAGCATCAGACCATAAGAACTTCATATTTTTCTGAGTCAGCTTCACCAATGGAGTAAAAATAGAGGAAAAACACTCTATAAACCTCCTATAATAACCAAGCAAGCCCAAGAATCTTCGAATGTCAATTGGAGTCATAGGTCTATGACACCTCTTAACACTTCGATTTTCTGTGGATCCACTTTGATCCCCTTACTAGAAACAACTTGTCTAAGGACTATCACAACATTCATCTAAAACTCACACTTAGATAATTTAGTATACAACATCTGATCCTTAAGAGTTTGAAACACAATTCAGAGGTGATTGGTATGATCCTTCTAACTCTTAGAATGCACCAAAATATCATTAATGAAAACTATCACAAACTATTCCAAAAACTATCTAAACACCTGATTCATCAGATCCATAAATACGCTCGGAGTATTAGTCAATCCAAATAAAATTACTAGGAACTCATAATGAACATATCGAATTCGGAAAGTAGTCTTTGGAACATTAGCCTCCTTAATCTTCAACTGATGATACCCCGAATGAAGATCTATCTTAGATAAGCATCTAGAACTCTGAAGCTAGTCAAATAGATCACCAATTCTAGGAAAAGGTTACTTATTCTTCACTGTAACCTTATTGAACAAATGTTAGTCTATACACATCCGAAGGTACCCATCATTCTTACCCACAAAAATCATAGGGGAACCCCACGGACAAACACTAAGACGAATAAAGCACTTATCCAAATGATCTCTTAATTTCTCCTTTCACTTCTTCAACTCAGATGAAGACATTATGTTGGGAGGAATAGAGATAGGATGGTTATCCGGTAGAAGATCTATCCCAAAGTCTATGTAACGCCTTGAGTCTGTACTCCAGATGCCACAGGGTGCTCATAATCTCGAAGGACCACAAGCTAACCCATGACTGGTAAATGCTGCAATAACTGAATAGTAATACTATAATTTTATAGAAATTAGGCAGAAATCTGCCATAAGGTTCAAAATTATAAATAAATATTGAGTACAGTACATCAATACCAAAACTGAACATTTTTTTATAAATACTCTAGTCTTAAAAGCCTCTACTGTCTGAACAAGGAGTTGATGGGACAAGTCCCCAACTAACTCCGACTAATGTAATAAAATGAGTACTAAAATACTGGATTAATAAATCTATCCTCGAACTGTGAAGACTCACCACTAAGTCTTCTTCTGATAGATCGGGCTGCTAAGTATGATCAGGAGCCCGTACATCTGAGCCTATGATATAAGACATCATAGCATAAAAGAATGGTATGCGTCAGTACTTTGAATGTACTGGTATACTAAGTGAGGTAGGCTGATATGCATGGGTTCATAAGCATAAAAAATACTAACTGAATAACATGAGTATAACTAAATGAGAGTACATGCATGAATACATAAGCTATAATTGAGGTCATGATAACATTGGATACTGAATTCTGAATTACCGATTTATTGATATTTGAGTTTACTGATACTGTATAACTGATAGCTAAATGACTGTATCTAACAGTCCTGATTCTGTGGAACTATGCTGAGTTTCGTACTAAATTGAGTGACTGTGTCTGACAGTCCTAATTCCTATAGAACTGAATTAAGTTATATTCTGAAGACTAAAACTGAGATGGTGGGAGGTAATCATCTAATCGACATGACCCTTTCTGAATAAATTAGGATCCAACCTATAACCCCAGTTAGAAGGGTGTCAGTACCGTGCCATGGGTAAGGATAATTGTGAGTTAACCCTCTCTGATAGAAAGCTCTTTCATCAACCCTTATTAGCAGGAAAACTCATACGAGATGTATCAACCCAAATTTGGTAGGAGGATATCTTAACCTATGATGGCTACATAGTTCTGTAATGTATGGATTTCTACTAAGGGTCAAACCCTCTGCTGGCAAGAATTCCCCCATCCCTAGGTTCGCTCGGTGCTGAGTCCTACTCCTAACTGAATAGACACTGAACTGATTCCTAGTTTATACTAGGTTTGACTAAACTGTTACTGATTATACCATCTAACTGAACTGAACTGAGTTCACTAAGTTTCATTGACTGACGAAATACTATTGAATTATATTAACTGACTAAATTAACTGAGGTCTGAACTGAATACTGATCTGGACTGGACTGATACTGAGTCTACTGAGTTTTTCCTGAGTTCTGTAGCTGACTGAGAGTACTACTGATCGTGACATGACTGAGATTATTCTGTAACTAACACTGGCTCTTGGTAAATAGCTAAATTGTTGGGTATTAAATACTCCCAGGACTTGATTGCATGAAAAGTAAGGCATCACATGACCTTGGATAGCATAGAAATGCACATTTGTTCATAATGCATCTATAGAGGAATTTTGCCATACACTAGAATGACATGAACTAGTATACATGCTAACATGATATAATCTCACTATTTAATTCACATGAACAACTCATCAAATACTTGGAAGGCATTATATAAGCACATAGTACTAATAAACACATGAGCATCAAGGATTTAACATGAATTCACATGATACTACATGAATAATAATTGTTTTTACATAAATCTTGCACTTAATTATGGAATAGAAACCCAATCAACATTATAATCATGAATATAATCGAACCCAACATGAAATTCAAAAAAGATGTACACTTGGAGTTTTAACAATAGTTTCTTGGACTCTAAGGGTGGAAAGGACCCTTGGACTAACACTTGACATACCTTTAAGATTGAATTCTAAAAGATTGTTGGATTTCCTTGGAACTTGGATTCTTGAATGTGATGAACTAGGGGTTGTCCTTGAAAAATTCTCGAGAGAATGAGTAAATTTTGCCTTTTGTATGGCTTAATTAAATGTTTTGGGGGATGATATAAGATGGGAAAAGACCCATTTACCCCTTTGGACGCGGGTTTCTCTTACTGAAAACTAGATTAGCGATGCACAAACCGACGTGTCGCATCGTTGTCATCGACGCAATGGCCAACACATCGTGTCAAGTCTGCATTAGCTCAATAGAATTTGCACTGGGAGCTAGAGGAAAATGTTCATCGATATGATGGGTGACGCGATGCATTGACATTGCATCGATCCACTGGTTTGAGCTTTCAAACGTGCCTCAAACGATGTCCAAAAAATCCAAAACTTATCCGAGAACACCTACTGATATTCCTAATCCTAAATTAACCTAAAAATCAATATTTAAAGGTCATAAGGGTCATGAAAAAGTATCACCAACTTACGAAGTCTAAAATAACTCTAAGTATGAACACTTAGCTGAATTTTTCTAAGTTTGGGACCCCTTACTAGCTTTTACAGGACTGAATCAAGGTTAGAATTTTGCAGGGTCTTGTAATATCTCCCCCATGGGAACATTCATCCTCGAATGAGGCTGACTGAGCTGAGAATACTGATAGTCTGAATTTAGATACAGGATATGCACAACTGTAACATAATTTCATGATTGACACTACTGTTATGCTGAAATTTTATACTAAACATGCATATCTGATGCATAAGTACATGGCTGGGATTATTGATAAGCTAAGTCTCTTATACTGAACATGCATATCTGATGCATGAATATCTAACTAAACGGACTCATGAATGTATGAGTGTATATTCAATGGTAACTGATACCAGGTTTATATAGAAAATCTGAGCATGGAGTTTAGTAAGTTCAAGGAAAAACTGTTACCTTGGGCTGAATCTGAGTTTACGGAGAAGAGGTGAGGATACTTGGTCCGCATATCTGCTTTTGCTTCCCAAGTAGCTCCCTTAATTGACTTGTTCCGCCAAAGAACTTTTACTAGAGGGACCTCTTTATTCCCCAGTCTGCAAATCTGATAATCAAGGATTTTCACTGGAATCACCTCACAAGAGAGGATGTTCTAAACATCTATATCCCCTACAGGGGCTACAACTGCTAGGTCACCTATGCATTTCTTTAGCAAGGAGACATGAAACGCTGGATGCACTGAATTTAAATATGAAGGCAACTCAAGCTCATAAGCAACCATTTCAAAACGACTGAGAATTTAATAAGGACCGACATATCGGGGACTGAGCTTCCCCTTCTTACCAAACCACTTCACTCCTTTCATTGGAGATATTTTCAAATGCAAATAATCACCAATCTTGAACTTGAGATCCTTTCTCTGTACATCTGTGTATGATTTCTGTCGGATCTGAGCTCGCTTAAGCCTTTCCCTGATCAACTGAACCTTCTCTAAGGTGTGATACACCAAGTTATTCCCTACCACTGCTACCTCTCCTACTTTAAACTAACCAATAGGAGACCTATATCTCCTCCTATAGAGCGCCTCAAATGGAGCCATCTAAATGCTGGAGTATAGTTGTTGTTATATACAAACTCAATCAAAGTTAAGTGGTCATCCTAACTACCTTTACAGTCTATAACAAACGCTCGCAAAATATCCTCTAAATTCTGAATGGTCCTTTTTGCTTGACCATCTATCTGAGGGTGAAAGGATGTACTGAGGTGGACTTGGGTACCAAGACCCTTTTGGAAGGCTTTCCAGAAATGAAAGGTGAACTGCGTACCTCTATCTGAGATAATGGACAATGGAACTTCATGTAATCTGACCAACTCTCTGACATAGAGCTTGGCATAGTCCTCGGCTGAATAAGAGGTATGAACTGGTAGGAAATAAGCTGATTTGGTCATCCTGTCTACAATGATCCAAACTGATTCGTGTTGATGACGATTACGAGAAAAACTCATCACAAAATCCATGTTCATGTCCTCCCACTTCCAAGTGGGGATACTGAACTCTTGCATAGCCTCTGGTGCTCGATCTTAACCTGCTGACATATTGAGTACTTGGCTACAAACTCTGTAATGTTTTTATTCATCCCACTTCACTAATAAATCTCCCGTAAATCATGGTACATCTTTGTGGACCCTAGATGAACAGAGTAATACACACCATGCGCTTCTAAAAGAATTCATTATCTCAGGTCATCTAAACCTAGTACACATAGCCGACCCTGACAAAACAATACACCATCTCCCCCTTGAGAGAAAACCTCTATCTTCTGATCTCTGACTAATTCTTTCAACTTAACTAGGCTGGGATCCCTATCCTGCTTTTTCTTTACCTTGGAAACCAGAGATGATTTTTAACTACTCTGCACCCATACACTACCTTCTGCTGAATCAACTAAGCGGATACCTAGTCGGGTAAGCTGATGAACTTCCTGAGCTAACTTCTTCTTACCATTTTCCACATGAGCAACACTACCCATAGACATCCTACTAAAAGCATCAGCCACTATATTGGATTTACCCGGATGATATAAGACACTCATGTCATAATCTTTCAACAACTCCAACCATCTTCTCTGATGGAGGTTTAGCTCTTTTTGAGAGAACACATACTGTAGGCTCTTATGGTCAGTGAACACATCAACGTGCACACCATATAAATAGTGCCTCCAAATTTTTATGGCAAATACTACTACTGCTAACTCAAGATCATAAGTAGGATAGTTCTTTTCATGGGGTTTGAGTTGTCTAGAGGTGTAGGCTATGACCTTACCTCTCTGCATCAAAACACACCCTAAACTAACCCTGGAAGCATCACAATACATAACAAACCCATTTGAACCATCTGGTAGAGTCAAATTTAGAGCTGTAGTGAGTCGAGTCTTCAACTCCTGAAAACTCTTCTCATAAGAATCTGGCCACTGAAATTTTACCTTCTTCTAAGTCAATCTGAACATAGGGGATGGAATATACAAAAATCCCTTAAAAAATAGTCTGTAATAGCCATCCAAACCCAAGAAACTCCAGATATCTGATAGAGAGATAGGTCTAGGCCAATTTCTCACTGCTTCAGGCTTTTGGGTATCAACTCTAATGCCATCACTGGAAATGATATAGCCGAGGAAGGTTACTAACCTTAGCCAAAATTTTCACTTACTGAATTTGGAGAATAACTAACAATTTTTGAGAGTCTGTAATACTATTTTGAGATGGTTTGCACAATCACACTCAATGTAGGAGTAAACAAGGATGTCTTCTATGAAGAATATGCTGAACATGCCCAAGTACTTCTTGAACACATGGTTCATCAAGTCCATAAAAGTTGCTGGGGAATTAGTAAGACCAAATGATATGACTATGAATTCAAAGTGACCATACCGAGTTATGAATGCTATTTTTGGAATGTCACATTCTCTGACTCTGAGCTGATGATAGACTGATCTGAGGTCTATCTTAGAAAAATAACTGGCACCCAGAAGTTGGTCAAACAAGTCATCAATTTTGGGAAGTGGATACTTGTTCTTGACTGTGACTTTATTTAACTGATGGTAGTCTATACACATCCTGAGAGAACTGTTTTTCTTATGCACGAATAGAACTGGTGCACCCACGGGGACACACTGGGTCTAATGAATCTCTTATCTAGGAGATTCTTTAACTGTTCTTTTAACTCCTTGAGTTCTGCAGGTGCCATCCTATATAGAGGAATAGATATAGGCTGAGTATCTGGAAGAAGGTAGATTCCAAAGTCAATTTCCCTTTCGGTGGAACTCCGGGAAGATCTTTAGGAAACACGTCTGGAAATTCACATGCTACTGATACTGACTCAAGAGTAGGGGTTTCTGAACTAAAGTCTTGGACTCAAACGATATGGTAGACACATCCCTTAGACATTATTTTTCTTGCCCTTAGGTAGGAAACAAGCTGACCACTGAGTGCTGAGGTACTACCCTTCACTCTAGGATGGGCTCATTTAGAAACTAAAACTAGACAATTCTGTTTCTGCAGTCGACTGACGCATAGAAGGAATGAAGCCAATCTATGTCAAGAATAACATCAAAATCAGTCATCTCTAATTTGACTAAGTCTGCCAAAGTGACTTTCTGAGACACCATAATCGAACAATTCCTGTATACCCGCTGGGCTATGATAGATTTACCTACTAGGGTAGAGACTAAGAAAGGATCTACTAGAATTTTGGGGCTGACTCTGAAGTAAATAACTATATAAGGAGTTACAAAAGACAAAGAAGCTCCTGGATCTAGCAAAGCATAAACATGTAACTGATAAGCTTGTAACATACCAGTGACCACATCAGGAAACTTTCCTAATCTTGTCGAGACTGAAGTGTATAGAGTCTATTTAGGCGTTGCCTACTGGTGGCACTGGAAGCGGCACCTTGCTGATTTGGGTGACTGAACTGAGCTGAGAGATAATTATGCTGACTCTACGAACCAACCTGAGGACATTATCTGACTTTGTGGCCTGGCTTGCCACATTTAAAACATATGTCACTTCCAGCTCTGCAAACACCCTGATGATTTCTTCCACACTTCTGGATGTGAGGATTTATTCGGGCACTTCTAACAATACCCTGGGGTTTAGGTCCTGATGCCGTATCTCTATTACTGTCTTTGAATTTCAGCATGGGAGCATTGGTTGAGGATGGAGCTGGAACTAAAGATTTCGAGCGGAACTCAGAATGATTACCACCCTTTGACTTAGGCTGGGTAAAGTTAAAGCTACCTATTCTAGATCTCTTGTTCTCCATATTCTTCTCTTTGTTCTTAGCCTCCTCTATCTGCCGAGCATAAACCATGAGCCTGGATATGTCCATCTTCTTAATAAACATTATGGTCCTACACTCCTTGACCACACTATTAGACATGCCAGATACAAACTTACTCATCTTAGATCTGCTATCTGCTACCACATGAGGAGCGTATCTGGCTAATTGAGTAAACTTGAGACAATACTCTTGCACCGTCATATTTCCCTGCTTCAGATTTATAAATTCCAAAACCTTCACTTCCTTTAACTCTAGTGGGAAGAACCTATCAAGAAAATCAATAGCAAACTTCTCCTATTCTATGGGCCCTGCATCTGCAACCCTCTCTACTTTCCACTATTTTTACCATGAGTGAGCCACATCCTATAACTAATAAGCAGCTAACTTGGCACTGTCACTATCTGTCACCTCCATAATATATGTAACCTTCTGCACTTGATCAAGAAATTCCTGTGGGTCCTCATTTGACTTTGACCCAGTAAAAGATGGAGAGTTCATTCGGGTGAAGTCCTGAATCCTGGATGCAGTAATATTGGCCACTAGGTTGGATGGAACGGTAGCTGGGCGTTCATTTTGGTCTTCCACAAAATGAGCTAAGGTGGTGAAAGCTTCTCTAAATTCACCGTGGGAGATATGTTCATCTAGGGGATCTGCTTGAATGGGCTGAGGTGCTGACTGATTTTTGGTTCTCCTTTTGTTAATCTTTTTGGGAGGCCTATTCTGTAAATAAAAAAGAGAGAATGGATTAGACTGAGAGTTTAACTTGAGATAATGCTCACTCGCATGACATAAATACTAAAAGAAGGGAAACTTTTCCTAAAACATCTAATACCCTCCTGTCCATAAGTGTGGCATACTACAAACCCATGCACAAGACTCTACTAGATGTGGCTTTTAGACTTTCTAGGACTCTGTTGAAACTTAGGCTTTGATACCAAGTTTGTAATGCCCCGAGTCTGTACCCTGGATGCTACACGGTGCTCATAATCCTGAAGGACCACAAGATAAACCATGACTAGTACCAGCTAATATAATCGAATAGTAATACTGTAATTTTGAGAAAATTAGGCAGAAATCTTCCATAAGGTTCAAAACTATAAATAAATACTAAGTATGGTACATCAATACCAAAGCTGAACATCTGTCTATAAATACTCTAGTCTGAAAAGCCTCTACAGTCTGAACAAAGAGTTGATGGGATAAGTCCCCATCTAACTCCGACTACTGAAATAAGCTAAGTACTAAAATACTAAAATAATAAATCTGTCATCAAACTATGAGGACTCACCACTAAGTCTGCTGCTGATGGATCGAGCTACAAAGTATAATCGGGAGATCGTGTGTCTGAACCTATGATATAAGACATCATAGAACAAAATAAAGGTATGCATCAGTACTTTAAATATATTGGTATGCTAAGTGAGGTAGCCTGAGATGCATGGGTTCATATGCATGAATAATACTGACTGAATAACTTGAGTATAACTGAATAAGAGTACATGCATGGATACGTAAGCTGTAACTGAGGTCATGATAACACTGGATACTGAGTTCTGAATTACTGATTTACTGATTTTTAAGTTTACTGATACTGTATAACTGATAGCTGAATGACTATATCTGACAGTACTAATTCTGTGGAACTGTGATGAGTTCCATACTGAACTGAGTGACTGTGTCAGACAGTCCTGATTTCTGTAGAATTGAACTGAGTTATATTCTGAAAACTAAAATTGAGACTGTGGGAGGTAATCATCTAACCAACATGCCCCTATCTGAATAGATTGGGGTCCAACCTGTAACCCTAATTTGAAGGGTGTTAGTACCATGCCACGGGTAAAGACAATTGTGAGTTAACCCTCTCTGACAGAAAGCGCTTTTATCAACTCTTGCTGGCAGGAAAACTCATACGAGATGTATCAACCCTTCTCTGGTAGGAGTATATCTCAACCTACGCTGGATACATAGTTCTGTAATGCAGGGATTGCTACTAAGGTCCAAACCCTCTGTTGGCAGGAATGTCCCCATCCCTGGGTTCGCTCGGTGCTAAATCTTACTCCCAACTGAATAGACACTGAACTGATTCCTAGTTCATACTAGATTTGGCTGAACTGTTACTGATTATACTTTCTAACTAAACTAAACTGAGTTTATTGAGTTCTATTGAATGATGAAATACTACTGAATTTGGTTAACTGACTAAATTTACTGAGGTTTGAACTGAATACTGAACTAGACTAGACTATTACTGAGTCTACTGAGTTTTTCCTGAGTTCTGTAACTGACAGAGAGTACTACTAATCATGACATAACTAAGATTATTCTGTAACTGACACTCTCTCTAGGTAAACAACTAAATTTTTGGGTATTAAATACCCCAGGACTCGATAGCATAAAAAGTAAGGCATCACATGACCTTGCATAAAATAGAAATGCACACATGTTCATAAGGCATCTAGAGAGGCATTTTATCAAACACTTGAATGGCATGAACTAGTATACATGCTAACATGATATAATCTCACAATTTAATTCACATGAACAACTCAACAAATACTTGGAAGGCATTGTATATGCACATAGTACTAATCAACACATGAGCATTACAATTTCAAGGCTTTAACATGAATTCACATGGTACTACATGCATTATAATTGTTTTACAAAAATCTTGCACTTAATCATGGAATATAAACAGAATCAACATTATAATCATGAATATAATCAAACCCAACATAAAATTCATAAAATCAATACACTTGGAGTTTTAAAAGTACTTTATTGGACTCCAAGGGTGGAAGAGACCCTTGGATGAACACTTGACATACCTTAAAGCTTGAATTCTGAAAGACTGTTGGATTTTCTTGGATTCTTGAATGTGATGAATCAGAGTTTGTCTTTCAAAAATTCTAGAGAGAATAAGTAAATTTTTCCTTTTGGATGGCTTAATTACATGTTTTGAGGGATTATATAAGATGGGAAAATACCAATTTACCCCTCTGGATGTGGGTTTTAATTACTGAAAATTGGACCAGCAACGCGTAGATCGATGCACTGCATCGTTGGCATCAACGCGATGGACAACATGCCGCATCGAGTCCATGTCGGTTCACTAGAATTTGCACTGGGGAGATGGAGAAAAATATTCATCGATGCGATGGGAGATGCGGTGCATCAAGATCGCATCGATCCACTGGTTTGAGCTTTCAAACGTTCCTCAAATAAAGTCCAAAAAATGTGAAACTTGTTCGAGAACACCTACTAACATTCCTGATCCTGAATTAACCTAAAAATTGATATTTAAAGGTCATTAGGGTCGTGAAAAAGGATCGACAACTTACGAAGGCTAAAATAACTCTAAGTATGAATACTTCGTTGAATTTTTCCAAGTTTGGGACCCCTTACTAGCTTTTACAGGACTGAATCAAGCTTAGGATTTTGCAGTGTCTTACAGTCTATTTCCCTATCAAGAGGAATACCAGGAAGATCCTCGAGAAATGCTTCAGGTAATTCGTTCACCACAGAGACAAATTGCAAAGAGGGAATCTCAGACTAGAATCCTTAACCCAAACCAAATGATATAGATATCCCTTGGAAAATAACTTTTGGGATCTAAGAGAAGAGATAGACTTCTTTTTAGGCACTAAGAAACTTCCCTCCCATTCGATTACCGATTCATTAGGAAATTGGAAACTGACTTTTAGAGTCCTACAATTTAAAGAAGCGTAGCATGAATGAATTCAATCCATCCAAGATTACATCGAAGTTTACCATATCAAGCTCTACTAAATATACCGAAAGTATCCTTATGAAATATAGACACTATACAACCCTGTATATTTTTGTAGCCATAATAGAGTCACCTACCAGAGTAGATACAGAAAAAGGGTTGAAAATACTTTTGGGACCAAAACCAAAATGCACAACAATATATGGGGTCACATAGAAAAGGGTGGAACGCAGATCAAGCGGACAATGCACATTATGAGAGAAGAGCTTTAGCATACCAGCGATAACATCAAGAGATACCTCAAATTCTTGAAGGGTGGCAAGAGAGTAGAGATGATTCTCGCTAGTGACGGTACCAGAAGTAGAACCTTTTGGTGTAGAAGTCAAAGAAGTGGAGACCAGAACTTTATTATCCCTAATGGCTACCTTAGACGCAGGACAATCTCATTGTATGTGGCCTAGCTGACTACAGTTAAAACACCTATTCCCTTCTTTATCATAATAAACCCTAGTGAAGCTGACCATAAAATCTACAAGGTGGTTATGGCAGGGCTGACTGAGCATATCACTAGCTTAAGACTGGGCACCCTGTGCCTTAGGATCACTACTAGTCTGAAATCAACGATCACCAAAAAACTTCAGATAAGAAGCACTAGCCGAAAAATATGAACAAGAATTTCCCCAAGTCTTCTTCTTGATCCACTGTATACTATCTTTCCCACTATTTTGCTGATTCACACCCTAATCTGAATATCTGAACTTCTTACTCTGCCTCTCTCCCATATCTGCCTATTTCATATTTTCATTCTCCACCTACTATGTATAAACTATAAATCTAGAGATATCCATATCATTATTCAACATCGCAGCCTTGCACTCCAATGCTAAGTCACGAGAAAAACCAGAAGCAAACTTTCTCATTCTAGACCTTATACTAGACACCAACTTTGGATCATAACGGGAAAACTGATGGAACTTCAAAGCATATTCCTTCACACTCATCTTACCCCGCTTCAGAGTGATTAACTCCTCTACCTTTATTTTCTTTAAATCCTGAGAAAAGAAATATTTGAGGAAGGAACCAGAGAACTCATCCCATATAGCTGGCTTAATTCTATCATATATCAATTACTCCCACTCTTCATACCACTAATATGCCATATCTTTCAGCTAATATGTAACAAACTCCACACCCTCAAAATCAGAAGCATGAATTACCTTAAAGATATCAATAAATCTTTGATGATCCTTCTCAACCTTAGAGCCAATAAAGGTTTGGGGATTCAACCTCATGAACTGACCAACTTGAGTAACCTTCAAAGAAGGAGCAACAAAGCCACCCTTACTTGACTGGAGAGACTGAGAGGTCACTAACTGAGTTAATAAATGAATAGAATAATGGAACTCCATATTAGAGATAGCTCCTAGAGGTGACTGAGCATGAGTGTCACCAATTGGAAAAGGACTGATGGGGGTCGATGGAACCCCAGGTGGAGTGGTACAATAGGGAGTAGGGACCCTAGACCGAGTCTACACTCCATAAATGAGGCAAGTCCCCCTCTACATTTCCCTAAGGTGGGGTAGAGGTTCCGACATAGTTTCTACAAATATGTGATGTTCGAGGAGGCAAGATCTAAAATTCAAGCAAACTAGGAGTTAGAGAAATTCCATGATCTTAGACTCTATATCCCGAAATAGAATAAAAAAAAGGAAAATATTCCTAAAAGTATTATAGCCTCCCCCATATAAGTGTGGTATGCCACACACCCATAAAAAGGACTCTACTCGACATGGCTTTGTGGATACGCAATGGACTTGAACCTAGTCTATGATACCAAGCATAACCCAAATAATAATAAAGTGGAAGACAACCAGAGAATAAACATAAATCAGTTAGTGTAACTCAAAAATAAGTTCTAAGAGTCACCAACACCATTCAACCCACATATGTCTATAAAAGCCTCTAAACCAATCCAAATATCAAACTAGGTCAGGACATGCCCTCGATCATGACAATGATAATGTTAATCTGAACTCTTTAAAATGACTAAGATTTTGAAAGATAAAAGCTTACCACTTCACCATAAACCAACTGACGAACCAGATTACCTATCGTTGCATGGGGGTAAAAAAAATATCTTTAAGCCCTACATTATGAAATAATGTGTCATGCTAGGATGGTTAGTAGGGTGCTGGGATACGAAACAAGGTTTAGCAAGATATTTAAAACCATTGGCCTGGACTGTGTAGCTCTAACCATCGTAAGAACACCCACGAGCTATATGGGTCTAACTCACTCCATCGAAAGGGCCCTAATGCATGTTAGATGCATGAACCAGATAAATCTAAGGAAGGTCCAGGGAATCCATGAGCACATCCATTCCAAAATATGTGTGAACTATGCACACGGACACCAAGGCCCCACGTCGGCAAACATGGTTTCTAGTATGGTCCCTCCTCGGGGACCCCCACTTTTCATAGCAAGCTACACAACCCTCTTTAAGCCTAAGTTAAAACATTTACACATAAATCATCCATGTAACTAAGGAGTCATCCATTTAGGCATTTATCAAAGGAGTGTATAAACCCTAGTTTTGTTCTTGACTTAAGAGTTTAAGATAAAAGAGTGTTTGTGTTATTTCTATATGTAGTTTTGATAATGAGAAGATAACTGCAAGGGATCAGGTCCCTATAAATGAAAGATACAGTACAACTGGCACGCGTTGTCTGCATGATTTTGTCCTCTTATATAACAAACTTGCAAGTGCTAGTTTATACTGATTAGGATAGCTGGTCCAATAATCTTTAAATCCCTATTCATCACTCAACTATAAAAGGAATGAGATGACTCTTCATCAGGTGGTTTTTTACAATTAAAAGAGTGAAGAGCAGCAGCAAAAACCCTATTTCAACATTACTCAAGTTTTTAGCTTTATGAGAGCTTAAATTGAAAATTATTCTTGAGTGAGTACTGATTTGTAATCAAACTGCTCATTCTATAAGAGTAGTGTTTTCTTTTGAGAGTGCTTAGGTAGAATTACTTAAGGTTATTGCTGATTAGAGCTAATCAATGTAAGAGTATTGCATATAGTTTCCAAGATGAGCTTGTAGTAGAGTTATTACAAGCAAAAGAAACCTAGATTTAGGTTCATTGAAGGCTATAATAAAGTGAAAGTTGAGGTGCTTGTGAGGGCAAGCCATGATTTTTCCCTTCCTGGGTTTCCACGTAAAATCTTGTGTGTTGTTACTTTCCTGCACTACCTTAATTTTCCAGCACCTTATAGTTGCTTTATTGTTCTATCGCTAGTGAGTGACTCTGAGCAACTTGGTCCCTCACTGTGTGGTGAAACCCCTAAGGGTTCCGACAATCGATATCAGAGCCAGGTTCACTCTAAAAGGGTCATACCTAGAGTGTTCTGGTCATCATGGCTTCAACAACTTAACTAGGGGTAGAAATAAAGGAAGTAAGAAGAGAGATATTCCAGACCTTGAAGGCTTTAGAGTCTGAACCAAGTAAAAAAGACATTGATGTTGCACTTATGGCAAGAAGAATTGTTAGATCCATAAGAAAGGGTAGTCACTTAGCAAAAAAAATGGTAAGATTGAAGGCTTCCACAAATATGGTAGCTCTAAAGCATTAATGAGAAACTACCAAATGCAAAAGAATGATCAGGTACCTACAAATTCAACAAGGAAAACTGTAGTTGAGTATGTAGTAAAGCAAGCTATGACAACATGGGAAGATTCTTCTAGTGAATCTGATAAAGAGGAGAAGTCTGGAAATGGTTCTATGCTCGAAGTGGAAGACAATCTAGCTGTCTATTATTCCCTATTTACATTCATGGAAAACTCAGAAGATGAAAAAGAAAAGGAGGTAACTATTTTTGATATTAAGGATAATCTAGATAACTACTTTTCTAAAAGGATAAAGAGGTTTGTTAGTGTGTTTATAGACTTTGTATGTGAACTAACTATAGAGAAGAATGAACTAGAAGTGAAACTAGAGAATCAAGAACACAAGTAAATTTTTTAACTTTCCAAATTTCTAAAACTGAAGAGTCGTTCACAAAGATAAAATCTGAAGTTTTGTGTCTGATGAACAGTCTGAAGAAGTAAAATAAGGTAGATAAAGAGGGAAATAAAGAAGCTTTAAGGCTTCAAATAGATCATGAAAAAAGGCTGAGGGACTCTCAAAAACACCTTATGTTTGAACTTCATAGGAATGAAAAATTAGAGAGGAACCTAGTCCACTTAAGAGGAGAGTTAATAAATCTCTTAAATAGACTGCTTCTTCACATTCTTTCTAATCTGATTAATCAGGGTGCTAATGATGGCAAAAGACTGGACGATCAAGGAGAATTCCAACCTGCTGGGTGGTAAGGAAAGATGTCAATGGTGCTTGAAACAAAGCTCCCAAATCTATAGTCAATCACTGTGAAAAAATGGGCACTCTAAATGAAATTGTAAAAGCAGGAAAGGTGAAGGAATGAAAGAATTTAGATATATAAAGTAGGAGAATACATAGAAAAATGGACTCAAGTACTTGAATAAGATGAAAAATAACTCTACCTAGATAGGTCAAGAAGTCTTTGGTCACACCATTATCTTCTTACTGGAAACTCAAACTCAAGTGGGTTCCAAAACCAAACAAGTGATCATGGGTCCATATTTTAGAAAGGGAATTCCAGTGAGGAATATTCATTGAAAGTGGTGCTTGGAGAATAATCTTAGAAGATTTGAGTGTGTTTTCTCTCTTTCAAGGCACTCCACGGTGGAGATGTCATATTTTGAAGTAGTTAAATTCAAGGGACCGAATCCTTAGAAGGCTCACCTTAAAAGAGAAAGTTTCAGCAAAAGACCAGATCATGGATTGATCAAGCCAACCTGACCTGACATGTGAATCAGTGTAACTCAAATAATTGGCTATTGATGTGCTGGACTTCTGTTAGCATATTTAAGACTTTTAACTTGGAATAATTGTAAGTTCTTAAGTAACTATCATTGTTTTTATGGTATTTCATATGATTTTGTAGGAAAGTCAAGATGCATGAACATATAGGAAAGCTACATTGAGAAGGATGATTTTTAGTGAAAGATGCAAGAAATTAAGTTCTGAAGATTTCATCCGTTGACTTAGTTTGATAAGTTATCAAATCTGTGATAAGCTATCAGAATATGTCGTCACACATAGGTAGAGAACAAGAAAGGTGAAGCATTTCTGATGACATTTTCTGATAAGTCATCAACTTCCTGATAATCCACCAGGACTTGTCATTAGCCGAAGTCAGCAAACATGGAATTTGAAGAGGAGTTGATGACATTTTCTGATAAGTCATCAACTTCCTGATAAGCCATCAAAACTTATCGTCAGCCGAAGGCAGCAAACATAGAATTTGATGACATTTTCTGATAAGTCGTCAGACTCCTGATAAGTCGTCACACATGTCATCAGATTTGTGATAAGTCATCACAAATGTCGTCATCTAAAGGAGCAAAATTTGAATTTTTAGTTTCAAATTTCCTTTAAGTTATAGATATAAATAGCAACATTTAGGGTTTTATTCTGCAGCTAGAACTGATTCCAAAGGCAAAATCACCCTTTTTAGGCCTCTTAACTTAGAATTCAATTTTCAACTTTGTGATTGGGTTTTGGGAACTTTTTCTTGAACATCGAAGAGAATCAACTTCAAACTTCATCTTTTGTAAGTTTAATTTGTCTAAATGAGGATTACAATTATTGCTATCTCTTTCTATATCATGTGGAACTAAAAACCACAACTGGGGTTGTGGGATCTATGATTATTCCTCTATGGATTTAATAGTTGGTTAGGGTTTGAGTGATTATGGGAACATCTTGATAATTCCTTTGTAATGATTGTTTTCTATTGGTTGCAAACAATAGATCTAGCCTTATGTTTGCTTGCTCAAACTGATAAATAAACTAAAGGTAGTGAATTATCAACGAGGATTTGGCAAGGTTAATTTTCTATCTAATGATTAATGTTGTAACAAGATTAATTAACTTGAGATAAAATCAGTATGAATAGAAGGTTTTCCTAAGTTTGAGTGAATTAGGGAGCACAACATCTAGGTAGGTTGATAAACACTTAGATGGACTGTCGATACTGATAATTTGGTATTTCCCACAAGTCACGAGAACCTAATACTATGGTTATTATTCAATGGGGATTAATAATCATAGTGATCACAACCCTAGTTTCTCTCTATCATTGATTTGAACAATTGAAATTTTAGCTTTGAGTTCTGAAGCAAGTAGAAACTTTAATCATCATTCGATTGATAAAATCCCCAATTAAAGAAAACCATTATCTATCAGTCATTTTAATCACAAATAAACTTGATTGACACCTTATTCCCTATGGGATTCGACCCCAACCTAGTTGGGTTATATATTTGACGATGACCTCTTGCTCTCTCATAAGAGAGGTGTAATTTAGGCGTATCAAATTTTGGCGCTGTTGATGGGGAATACAGTTTCAAATTGAGTATATCTATGATAATTGACTCATAGTAAGTTTCCTGGTTTTACTTTTATTTGTTGTTTTTTTTCTCTGCCGGGTAGTTAGTGTGTATGCCATGCATACAGAGTTCTGGAAAACCATTATTACCAGTACATCTGGAACCTCAGTTGATTGGTAGAATGGTAGACACACAAGGAGTAGGGAGACTAGCCTCCTTGTCTAGGGCTCAGTTAAATCAACAGAAAATAGATAACCCAGGTCGGGTACCAAATCTGGATGAAGAGGACCTAGGAGATGATGATTTAATTGACCCGGTTAAGAGGAGGCATGCAATGAGAGTAGTTGCACCTGTAAATCAAAATCATCTATTCAGAGAAAAACTAGATCGTCAAGTTGTGAAGTTTGATATTGACAACGATGAGGAAAATTTAGATGGGGATGGAGCTACAAGGGCAATCACTCTTCCACCACTAGCTCCTGGGGTGAAATTAGACATCACCAGTACTATGATTCAGCTACTAAATTTGAAAGAACTCTTTGGTGGATTACCCGGTGATGATCCAAATCTATATGTAGTGAATTTCATCAATATTTGTAAGTCGTTTGATAATCCTAGAGTGGGACAAAATGCTATTCGTTTGAGATTGTTCCCTCTGTCTCTGTCTGGAAAGGCAACTATGTGGTTGAATAAGCTGACTCCTGATTCTATAACAAACTGGAGGAACTTGAAAGGAGCTTTCCTAGAAAGGTTCTTTCCGCCCTCCAAAATGTTACAGTTGAGAGATGAGATCAGTAACTTTAGGCAATTGGCTAATGAAGCTTTGCATGAGACTTGGGAGAGGTTTAAAAAGAAGTTGACACAATGCCCAAACCATAAGATGACTGATGAACACTTGATGGAAATATTCTATAGAGCTTTGAACTCACTTACAAATCCAATAGTGGATAATACTGCAAGAGGAGCTTTTATGGAGCTTACCTTTATTGAGGCTGTGGACATGTTAGAAAGAATGACTAAGAAAAGTAGAGCCTGACATACCAGAGATTCTGTGGTAGAATGCAGTACTAGGTCTAGTGTAATATCAGCAGAGCAGAGTAGGAGAGAAGAGGAACTTGATCAGGATATGGGTCATATGAAAACCCAGATAAATCTGCTCACAAAATATTTTCTATTAGGGAATATAGAAAAGGTAAAACCTGTGGGGTCCCACGTTAAGGGAGCTGAATCAAACACCGAGGAAAAGGCTAACTACTTGCATAACCTGGGGGTTTCTGGACTAGTGGTCAAGAAAACTATGGTTGGAACCATCAAGGAGATTGGAAGAATAAAAGTGACAGAAGTAGACTGTATGTACCTCCTGGAAGCAGTGATAATGCTGTCACCAGTTCAAGCAAAATATCCATGGAGGACATAATAGAGAAACTATTAAAGGGAGTTGAGAAGACTAATTCTGGGGTGACTATGATGAAGAGTGACATATATTTCATGAGTTAACTAGTAAATTCTCACTCAACTGCTATTAAACAATTAGAGCAACAGATGAGCCAATTATCCACAGTATTAAACCAAAGAAAGAATGGGACTCTACCAAGTGATACAGTTCATAATCTGAGGACTGATAAATTATTTATGGCTATTACCATTAGGTGCGGTAAGATGTTATCTAGTCTAGGATTAGGGGCATTCTCTCATACTGATACGATCAAAATGAATTAGAATATGGTTGATAAATCTTCAGTGGTGCCTGTGGAGTTGGGAAGTTTGGAAAAGAAGAGTGCAAAAGTGGAACAATCATCTAAGTTGAAGTATGTTAGTGATGTAGAGCAAGGCATAAGAAAGGAGGTAAAAGTTGCCCCAGTTGAAATCCCAAGGCCACCACCCCCATTTCCACAACAATAAAAGAAGAAAGAAAATGAAGGCAAGTTTAACAAATTCATGGTTATGTTGAAATAATTGACAGTGAACGTGCCTTTAGTTGAAGCACTTGAGAAAATGCCAGGATATGCTAAATTTATGAAGGATCTTTTGACAAAGAAAAGAGTAGTGAGCTATGAACCAGTGGATAATGTCCATTATTGAGGTCTATTTCTACAAGGTCCTTGGTGCAGAAGAAGGCAGGCCCAGGAGCGTTCACTATTCCTTGTACGATTTGATCTCTGGAATTTTCTAAGGCCTTGTGTGATTTGGGAGAGAGCATTAATATAATGACACTAGTTATTTATAAAAATTTGGGTTTGTGAGACCCCACACCCACCAACATGAGACTAGTTATGGCGGACAGGTCTGTGAAAAGGCCAATCGGTATGCTACATGATGTATTTGTAAAGGTGGCTGATTTTATATTCCCTGCTGACTTTGTGATCCTTGATTGCAGAGTAGACTTCGAAGTGCTCATAATTTTAGGTAGACCATTCTTAGAAACTGGAAGAGTGTTAGTTGACATGGAGCTGAATAAGTTAAAGTTTAGGCTCAATGGGAAAGAAGTTAGTTTTGAAGTGCATCAATCCATGAAATAGCAAAAGGAGATGAGTGTCTTCTCGATCGTTGATGTATTCTATGAAGATGGGAAAGATACACCAGAAGGACTAGGGATAAAGCACTTTCAAGGTATCTTGAAGAATTCTGAGTAGTCAAGATAACCTAGTCGTGCCGTAACATTAAATCAGGCGCTGCTTGGGAGGCAACCCAAGGCATTTTGTTGTATGTATTTGTATTATGTGATTGACCTCAAATCTCTGCATCTATGGTGCCACAGGTATATTTCTAACTCTCTTGTTTTAGTTTGATGTATTGGGGTTAATGCATGATTTTAAGTTGAGGGTGAAACTGCTTGTGGGTGTTGATGTCCTCTTGGGGATTTTGTTATCATTCCTTTTTTCCCTGGAGTCTTGTTCCTAGTAGAGCTGGTATGTTTAGGCATACTATATTTGGTTTTGTGATGTGTTGTGGTTAATTGGGAGAGAATTAAGTATCTGGGGCAGTTGACATATTTTTTTTTTATTGATTTTAGGGAATGATAAATACCTCTCCAATTATCTATTTTGTAACTGTGTGATATGCATCTATATGCGACTACTGTGAATCTTTTTATGGCATTAGTATTAGGGACATGGACATTGCTAACAATTGCATGAACCAGATAGGTAGTAACTTGTGATCTACCTTTGTTCCATGAGTTTGTGAGATATTACCTAGTTCTCATTGTGTGTTAAATCCAGAACTTGCCCGATTAGTCTTGCCTTGGTTGTAGAAGAGTGGTTAGGAAAGGATCATATGCCATTTTTGATATTAGTCGACTATTAGCCTAAATGACCTTCCATGTTTGAATAATATCCCTTGATCCTGATTTTGAGCCTGAATGCCTATATCTTTTATTATTATACCTATCACCTTTCCACTTGGATCACAATGAACCTGTTTTAGCCTTGGTCCTCCTTGGGCATTATGCACTTTGACTTAGGCAACTCTCCTAAGTTGAGGGTGGATATCATAGAGGTTCGTGATTTAAAGTGAGTATGAAGAAGGAAAAAAATTCAAGGCTGGGTGTGGTAGAAAAAAAATAAGAAAAGAAAAATTGAGAAAAAGAGAAAATGAAAGACTAAAGAACCGCATCCAGCCTGAATTTGCTTCAATAAAGAAAGGGAGAAATAAGTTAAAGGTTGATAAGTGAGACCCCAAATATAGTTTAGTGCCAAGTAGGCTTAGACACTTTAAATATCCTTGCATATCATACCATCCCCAAGCCTACATTACAAGCTGAAGAAAAGTCCTGTAGTGATCCTAGCTTAACTGTCTGAAAGCCTCGGTGATGAAAATATGGGCAAACTTATGGTATTTGGCATACAGTGACTGGAACTTTTTTTTGAGAGTGAGTATCTCTTGAATGTCCTTATATTTACGTGTTTGGTTTCATATATGAGTGAAGACGGATTTCTTTGTTGTAAGGGCACATCGGTTGTATTGCTAGCTGCTTACTTATTTGGGTAGTATAACTTGTACATATTCATGGTTATTATTGCTAATTTGATGAAATATTTTGATTCCTTTATGTGACATTGTTGATCTTCATTGATATACATAGCTGGGTTTAGAGTGATTAAAGATGGAGAGGGTAATGTGTGTTGAGCTAAAATTGATAATCAACTGTCATAGGTATCTTATGTTTCTATTAGTTAAGCATCGTAGTATGGTGTTATGTAGTTGCTCGAGGACAAGCAATTCTTTTAATTTGAGGGTGCTGATGTGCTGTCCTTCTGTTACCATATTTAAGATTTTTAACTTGGAATAATTTTAAGTTCTTAAGTAACTATCGTTGTTTTAGATGGTATTTCATGTGATGTTTTAGGAAAGTCAAGATACATGAACATATAGGAAAGCTACGTTAAGAAGGATGATTTTTGGTGAAAGATGCAAGAAATTAAGTTTTGAAGATTTCATCCGACAACTTGATCTGATAAGCTATCAGATCTGTGATAAGCTATCAGAACATGTCGTCACACATAGGAAGAGAACAAGAAAGGTGAAACATTTCTGATGATATTTTCTGATAAGTCGTCAACTTTCTGATAAGCCGTCAGGACTTGTCGTCAGTCGAAGGCAGCAAACAAGGAAATTGAAGAGTAGGTGACGACATTTTCTGATAAGTCGTCAACTTCCTGATAAGCCGCCAGGACTTGTCGTCAGCCGAAGGCAGCAAACATAGAATTTTAAGAGGAGTTGGCTTTATTTTCTGATAATTCATCAGACACTTGATAAGTCGTCACACATGTCTTCAGATTTGTGATAAAGTCATCACAAATGTCGTCATCTAAAGGAGAGAAAATCTGAATTTTTAGTTTCAAATTTCCTTTAAGTTACAGATATAAAGAGCAGTTTTTAGGGTTTCATTTAGCAGCTGGAACTGATTCCAAAGGCAAAGTCACCTCTTTTTGTGCCTCTTAACTTAGAATTCAATTTTCAACTCTGTGACTGGGTTTTGGGAACTTTTCCTTGAGCTTCGAAGAGAATCAACTTCAGACTTCATCTTTTATAAGTTTAATTTCTCTAATTGAGGAATACAATTGTTGCTATCTCTTTCTATATCATGTGGAACTAAAACTCACAACTGGGATTGTGGGATCTATGATTATTCCTCTATGGATTTAATAGTAGGTTAGGGTTTGAGTGACTGTGGGAGTATCTTGATAATTCCTTTGTAATGATTGTTTTCTATTGGTTGCAAACAATAGATCTAGCCTTATGTTTGCTTGCTCGAACTGAGAAATAAACTAAAGGTAGTGAATTATCAAAGAGGATTTGGGAAGGTTAATTTTCCTTCTAATGATTAATGCTGTAACAAGATTAATCAACTCAAAAATAAAATCAGTGTGAATAGAAGGTTTTCCTAAGTTTGAGAAAATTATGGAGCACAACATCTAAGTAGGTTGAGAAACACTTAGATGGACTATCGATACTGATAATTTGGTGTTTCCCGCAAGTCATGAGAACCCAATACTATGGTTATTATTCAATGGGGATTAGTAATCATAGTGATCACAACCCTAGTTTCTCTCTATCATTGATTTGAACCATAGAAATTTTAGCTTTGAGTTATGAAGCAAGTAGAAACTTTAATCATCGTTTGATTGATAAAACCCCAAATTAAAGAAAACCATTATCTATCAGTTATTTTAATCATAAATAGACTTAATTGAAACCTTATTCCCTGTGGGATTCGACCCCAACCCAGTTAGGTTATATATTTGATAACGATCATTTACTCTCTCTAAGAGAGGTGTAATTTGGGTGTATCAGCTATGCCAAGGATGAAGATATGCTTTGTAGAATAAGTGATTGTTAATCTAATATAACTCCATACCTTTGTAGGTATACACTCATGAGAATAGATTAGTAGGAGAATAGTTAAAGCCAATATAAGTACTGAATTCAGTTAAAAGGGAGAGGGAACTGGTCCTATCACTCAGGTTAGTACCCATACAAAAAGCTTAAAATAATCATAAAATGATGTCTGAAAAAGCTATATATGTTTTCTCCTCCATAGTGTCAATTTCTGTGCAAATTAAGGATCACACTTTTTAGGTCTAGATATGTAAAATCAAAAGGAACCTCTTTTAAGGACTTCGGCCACCGCTTAAAATCGCTTAGTCAGACCTTTTTGTCACTTTTCTTCAATTAGTCCAAACAATCTTCCCAAATCTGCAAATTTTCTCTAAACCTAAACTAAGCCAACTAATCTCTGTCTCTTTAAATCAAATGGACAATATTACTACTTCTTCAAACCCAACAAAAATTTTTGAAGTAGACAAAACTTCAGAGAGTCAAACTAGAATCCCCAAATTGAACATCCTGTTTCTTCAAAATTTAAAACCCCAGAAAACATCATCCGTAGTCTTCAACAACAAACTTAATCCTTCTTAGAATGTCTAGAACCCTAAATCAAGTCAGTCTTCATTAAATCCTCCTTAATATTAGAAATGTATGCTCAACCAATCATGATTGAGAATCCAAACCAAGGATTTGGATCACGAATAGAATAAGAAGAATCTCAACCTAAAACTCCCTTTTCTCCAGGAAATTCAAAACTACCTGAAAACTTCCAAATTCCTGAGTCATCCAAGAAATTTGAAATGTAGAACCCTCTAAAACAAAATAAGTGCTTGACTCTCATACTCTATTAGATTAAAACCCTATTTTTTCTTAGTTATTTGGTGAATACATTTTAGTGAAAAGGGTTGATCTTTCCTCAACTAAAAACTGGGTAGCTGAGAATCTACTCTTACTTGCATATGATACCAAGGAAATCTCAGGGAATGGAGAAAAATAGGAAGTGGGTGATAAGGATAAAGGAAATGTGGAAAAGTATATACTGTTACAAGGACACGAGGAAGATGAAGAGGATGGGGATGAAATATCTCTATGACGGTCAATAAAAAAGCTGAGAGAAAGTATATGCAAGGAGAAAGTGATATGTGAAAGTAACTAGAACCTACTCTACAAGAGGTTCTGAAAAGAAAATGATGGAAGATGCCATGAAGGCCAACAAAACTTCAACCATGAAAAGAATAAGGCTAAGGAAATCAATGACAGTAGAGGAGGAAGAAAATATGGAAGTTATGGAGGTTGACAAAGAAGAAGAAATAGATTCAGTAGTTGCTACTGCTAATAAAGAAAGAAAATTGGAAGTTGAGAATGATAAGAGGACCATTTCTTTTAAGTCAAAGACTAGTAGCTCTATTGGAATGAGGCAGAAACATATAGCTATCAAGAAAATAAAAGATTTTGAGGGAATCAATCCTATGAAGAGAAAAACTGATGAAAAAAGAGAGCCATGTAGTAAGCCCAAGTGAACGAAAAAAATAAAGAAAAGAATGACAAGTCCAAAGAAAGGAGGATTGAGAACCTGAGAACATAGAAGGTTCTATCTGGGAGAGCATTTTATCCAAAAATCTATGAAAAACCAAGGATGGTAGAACTGCTGAAGTATGTCAAGCATCAGGGTTGGTTTCATTTTCTAGAAAAACCAACTCTAATTGTCTTTAAAGGAGAAGTGAGAGAATTATGCTACTCCATGGAATTCTCAAAGGATGGTTTGCATTTGTCTACACAGGTGTAGGGAAAGGTTCTTAAGCTGGATGAAAAACACTAGGAAAAATCTTGGATGTACCTATTGTAGGGATAAGAAATATAGTAAACCAACAGCCTGCCACTGAGTTCATGATTGAGGCATCAAAGGTAGGAGGTACCTCAACAGATGCAGTGAAATATAATTTTTTAAGAAGTGACTATCAGATGGCATTTGAGATCATCAACAACGCCCTATTGCCAAGATTTGAAAAAAGAATAATTGCTTTTAGTGTTGACTTATTATTGATTGAATCCTTGAGTAAATTTGAAATGATAAGTCTTTTAGCTCTAATGATAGAGCATGTGCATAAAGTGATTCATAAAAAGGAAGGCAAATATCGAATGCCATATGGATATCTCTTGAACAAGGTGTTTAAACACTAGGTGTAAATGGAACTAAAGGAACACCTGGAACAACCAAATAGATGATCAGCCTGACAACCCTTGTGGAGAATGAATGCATAGAGGGAAAAGCTAGATCTGTGTCCCATGTGTTTGAGTTGATAGCAGTTTAGGAAAGGTTGGACAAAGAAATAGAGAAGTTAAGGATCATTTTGGCTGCCAAAGATGGTGAGATCGGGCATCTAAAGTTGCAGAATCAAAAGTTTTCTTCTGAGGGACCAGGTACCCCTGATGAGCTTGCAGCTGAAAATGTAAAACTTTAGGAACAATTGGTAAAATTGACTGATGAAATTGAAGGATCGAATGCTGAAGTGAAAGTTCTCACCAAACAGTTGTTGGATGCCTAAAATGCTAAAAGTACAAGAATAAAGATGCTGCTTAAGTCTTTTCCCCCCAAACCTCCCTCTACCTAAGTCTTATTATCCTTATCCTTAAATCGATCCAGTGTCAATTTCATATTTTACTCACTTTGTTGGCTCTTAAAGACAACTTGTTTTATGCATTATTTTAGTATGATTGTACTAGTATTGACATTTGTTTTGAAAATGAATGAATTTATCTTGTGTACCTCATCTATGTCCTTTACTTTTAAAATGGCTATTCATGCTAGTGTTGCCCCAGTGGCAAAGTATTTATTAGCTTGAACTTATTATTACTTATGGTTTATCGTTAATCCTTTTTAACGATTCCAAAAGAGGGAATAAAATTTTATGTGTAAGTACTAGGTGTGATGAGTGTGATGCGCAGGGACCGAGTATCATGAAATGATATGAGAAGTATGTAAGTTCACGCGGCACTCACTGATAGGGGAAGTAAGTGATATGCTAAATAGAAGAATGAAGGGAGTCATGTCGATAAGGGGAAGTGTGCAAATGCATTAAGTATAGGTGTATGATAACAGTTGGAAGAAATCAAAGGCTTTTACTACAAAAGACAATAAGGGACCAGGTCCCTGTGTTGTATGATGAAAGAAGCATGGTGATAGAGGCAAAATTCATCTTCGGGTGGTAATCACACTGAGTAAATGTGATGAGAATGCAACTGATGCTCAAAGTTGATTGGGTGGTTTGTCATCATCAAAAAGGGGAAAAATTCTATACGTAGTTTTGATAATGAGTAGCTAACAGTAAGGGACCAGGTCCCTAGATGTACAAGATATAGTACAACTGGCATGCGTTGTTAACATGATTTTGTCCTCTTGTGTAAGAAACTTGCAAGTGCTATTTTGTACTAATTAGTACAGGTGGTCCAATGATCTTTCAAGCCCTAATCATCACTAATCTATAAAAAGAAAGGGACGCCTTTTCATCAGGAGGTTTTTGGAAATTAAAAGAGCGAAGAGAGGCAGCAAAAATCCTATTTCAACATAGCTCAAGTTCTTAGCTTTATGAGAGCTTAAATTGAAAATTATTCTTGAGTGAGTACTGATTTATAATCGAATTGCTCATGCTATAAGAGTATTGTTTTCTTTTGAGAGTGCTTAGGTAGACTTACCTAGGTTTGTTGCTGATTAGAGCTAATCAGTGTAGAGATTCCTCGGCAGAGTTGTCAAGATGAGATTGCATAGAGCTATTAAAAGAAAAATGAACCTAGAGTTAGGACCAATGAAGGCTGTAATCAAGAGTTTGATTAAACTGGAAGTTGAGTTACTTATGAGGGCAAGCTGTGGTTTTTTCCTTCCTGGGTTTCCACGTAAAATCTTGTGTGTTGTTACTTTTCTGCACTATCTTGATTTTCCAACACCTTATAGTTTCTTTATTGTTCTATCGCTAGTGAGTTACTCTGAGAGACCTGCTCCCTCTCTGTATGGTACAACCCCTAAGGTTCCAACAATTATGTTTAATAGGTGAAAATAAGGCTAAGAAAATGTTTTAAGTCATGGGAATTGTTTAAAGGAATGGAAAAGAACATATTAACCTTAATAAAATACGTGCAAGAAAATAACTCCTAGTTGTTATGGGTCAGGTGACGACTTGTAATGACTAGCTACGAGTTGTTACCTGGACTCCTAGTCTGGGCAGTGACAGGATAAACTCACTGGTCTGGTCACGAGTCATGCTATATGACTCATGACCTCACCCTATGAATCGTGGGGTCCTAGTCGTTATCAGGACAGAAACATAGGTAATTCGTACTGGTTAGACCATGATTGACACTATATGACTTGTGAGGAGTCTTTATGGCTCATCACCTGAGTCATAACATGAGCAGTAAGCACAATCATTGAGAAAAATTTAGAGTTCAAAACCTGGGGTATAATAATAACTCCTTAATGGATGATTTCTGATATTTTGAGACTCAAAATGACATTTTAGAGATTTGATCGAGATAGATTTTAGTCTATAATTTTACTACTAAGTCTACGATTTTACTACTATTATTTACTTTGGTCGAGAGAGATTATTACTCTTTTTACTCTTTGATAGTGATTTAGTCCTGGTGTTGATCTCGGATAACAGATTTATAGACTTACACTCTTTTAGCAACAGTTCAAGTTCATGTATTTATTATATACACATCTTTTTGATGCTGTACAGAGTAGATTTAAGATGATGATTAGAAATCCTAGATCGAGACCAGGTAAGTGAATGCGGATACTCATGAAGCCCTTAGGGTCCCTTTGTCCATGAGCTATCATGCCGATGAAGAGAGGTCTTCATATGTCCTACTTGTGTGAGCCATCGAGTGGGAAGAGGTGTATACATAGGGTACTATGTGACACTTGGACCTATTGTGGTATTTTGGATTTACTTTGCATTCATTCATGCATTTGCATTTCCTATCTCTAGTATATTGTTTTGTTCCTATATTTATCAATTTTATGGGGTGTTGCATTGGTATGGGTTATGAGTGCTGTTTATTGCATGTTGTGTGTTGATTAAACCTTTCAATTTATGGGGCTCGATCAAGGTATTGTTTGTCTGAACTAGCTGGTTACTGTATTGTTGTTATTATGGTTAGTTTGTGGTAGGAGAATTATGAACTAGTACTGAGATTTGAGGAATGGTTTTGATTTCTTTCTCTTACTATTATTATATTATGAAAAATTATCTCATTATTATACATTATGATGTGGGACCCTGATTATTCCATTGTATATGCATTCCTTAGACTTGTATACTACTATATATATATCTTCTTCTTCTACTCCTGATTTTTATATTGGCCAGTGATATATGATATAGTGTTTTATCTCCTGTTTACTGCTAGAATAGGGTAGTTTATCCTTATATCCTCTTTAGCCTTAGATTGTTTATAATCATAAATAATTGCCTTTAGTTTATATTCTTCCTTTATATGTTATTTATATTTGCATTATCTTTGGAGCTTAGTCGGCAGTTGCCTACTGAGCACTACGTATTTGGTCTCATACTACACTTTTGCAGCCTGCAGATCATAGTACGGGTTTTCGCCGTTGTGAGTGCATCATACAGATAAACTATGGATTAGATATTTGTAGTGAGATCCTTCCATTTAGAGTCCTACTACTCTCCCTCTTGTGGTTTAGGTTGATCTCTATGTTGTATTTAGAGATGGGTTATATTTGTATATTTGTACAAATTTTAACTTTGCACTCTTATTGTATTAGAAACTCTTGTACTGATTCCACCAAGTTTCTGGATTGTAGTATATATATTAGCCTTTCATCATATTTATTCAGCTTTCTTATTTCATTTCTTTGTGTAATCTGTTACTAGCGGTTTTAGACTATGGATCGCTTATCTACTGGTGAATTATAGTAGGTGTCACCATGACCTGAGAAATTGGGTTGTGACATCTTCCCACTTATCTAAATTTTAATATTAGTTTTATTATTATTATTATTGTTGTTGTTGTTGTTATTTATCTTTCGCATAATCAAGTTGGCATATTTAAATCGTGTATCACATTTCATATTAATTAGGGAGAGCAAAATTTGCTAATTTATTTAATTTTTTTATAAAACAAAGGATTTTATCACCTAGTTATCTAAATTGATATATTAAGTATTAATCAAGTCTAGTCTTCACTTATTTTAAATAAAAATAATCAAGTTCGCATGTTTTTAACATTCTTCTTATATAGATTCATACAAGTTAATTATATGTAATGACCCTCACAGTCATTTTCATGCATTTTTGGTTTCGAGAGACTTTTCTATAGTTGTCCCAAAAAATTTATGACTTGCTAGGACAGACGGTTCGGCATTTTGGTGTTTCGTTTGAGAACTTTTCTGATACCAAATATATTGTAGAATATTTAATCTAAATTAGCATTTGATAGAAATATAATTTATTATCATTCTAAAATGTTTTTGATGTGTATAAAATTCTTTAATTATGATATATCTATATTACTTCATAAATAATTTTATAACTTGTTAATATTTTAAGTTGAGATAGTAAATCTAGATATGTTAAAATATTATTATTATATAATAAAAATTTTATTAAAAATAATTTTCTATTAATTATGATATAAGTAAAATATAGAATTTATTTTACAACGAATCTATGCAATATAAGTATAATGGAATAAAAATTTGGTAGAATGGCCACCTTCACTCCACGTGGAGTTGAAGGGGTTGCACACCATTCACTTAAGTGATGGGATGCTGCCACAAATAAAAAATATGCCTAACTTTAATTAGTACGAGTAGTGTATATATACATATGTTTTATGTACTAGGCGTAATAGATTTTTGAAAGAAAGTTGGCAGAAAGTAAATCACTCACTATTCTCTTATATATTTATATCTATATATCAGCTCGGATTTTTCCTTTATTCAATTCAAAGGCCTTTACAGAGTTACTTTCTTAACCTCTGCAATGTCTGTTTATTAACGTTGAAACAAAAGATTTGAGTGAAAAAAATTATCTTGACAGTTTATTTGAGCCCCGAAAGAAATTTAATTATCTGCATCAAGTTATTAAGCTTGGATTCTCATAGGTCACTATTTGTAGGCTTTTTGGAGAGCCTTTTAGCTTTGGCATCCAGGTAGGATAGGCTTATCCTATCTTTAAATTGAGTTTATTTACGGTAATGTTGTTCTATTATGCTAGTTTTGGGTAGGTAGTTGTAGTTTGACTATCATTTGAAATATCTCATGCCTCATTTATCTAGTTAGGACCTTATTTTTGTGAATTTTGATCCCATTATCCTTCAGTATGATATAGTATTTATGAGCTTAGGACAGAGTATTAAGTTGTGAAACCTTGGATTTATCCTTTTTTAAACTAAGTTATGCAAATGTTTATTTTAATGTATTTCAATTACGGCTCAGGGAAGCATTTACTTTATTTATGTCATTTATTGTGAATTTTGGCACCACCTTGACATCAATTATGGTATAGTTTTGGATTTTATTTTTTACCGTTGGTTATGGTTACTATAAGCTTTGGTTTGAGTATATGCCTCACGGCATACGTGAGCATCTTCAGGATGAGCTTTTAGCTTTAAGACATGGTTGTATGTCTGTGGATGAGTATGAAGCGAGATTTCATGAGTTGGATAGGCACGCCAGTATGATTCTGCCAATGGAGTATGAGTGGATTCAATGTTTTGTTAGCAAATTGAGATTATTGCTTCATAGGGCTACACAGAGTTTGTTGAATTCAAGAAAGTCTTTTTCTGAATTTGCCGAGCATGTTTATTCTATAAAGTAGATGGATCATGAGGACCAAGGGGGCAGTAACAAGAGACTGTCACAACCTGAACAAGGTCCTGGCTATGACGGGCATCTCCAATCCATCGGATCGGCGATCACCCCCTGAACCTAAACTAACTCCATACACCGCTTAACAATGGCTGAATTTCAAACATATAAAAAGATAGCACAAGATAGTTTCAATGAATAAAAGTTATGTCTATAACCGATAACCAACAACCGACAAAACATATCCAACAAACATCACCCAAGTGCACAGTAATCCAACAAAGCCTCTATGCAAAAAGAACCAAACACCATTCTTGGCCAGGACATGTCCCTAACTCTGAGAATGACAATGATAATGTTAATGAAAACTCTTAATTCTAATCTCATAATATCCTTTTTTATACCATTCCACCTGACTTCAATGCAAATTGTGGTACATCTTAGTGGCTCCTAGATGAATAGAATATTGCGAACCATGAGCTTCTGCTAGCATTTTTTGTCTCAAATCATCCATATTTGGAAAACATAATCTACCCTAACAACGAAGTACACCATCTCTCCCGTGGGAGAAAACCTCAACCTTCTGATCCTGAACTCTACCTCTTTCAACTTAACTAAAATCGGGCCTTTATCTTGCTTTTCCTTTACCTAAGATACTAAAGAATATTCTGAGCCATTCTGAACCTAAATACTACTTTCGGCTAAATCAACCAACCAAACACCTAATCTAGCCTACCGATGAACCTCGTAAACTAACTCTTTATTAGCCTCAACATGAACAACACTTCCCATAGACAACTTGCTAAGGGAATCAACCATAATATTTTCCCTACCAGGGTGATACAACACACTCATATCATAATCTTTTAATAATTTGAGCCATATTTTCTGATGAAGATTTAGTTCTTTCTGCGTAAACATATACTATAAAATCTTGTGATCAGTAAATACATCAACATGAACACCATAGAGGTATTGTCTCCAAATATTTAAGGCAAAGACAATACCTGCCAACTCATGGTCATGAGTTAGTTAATTCTTCTTATGGGGTTTAACCTGTCTAGATGCATAGGCTATGACCTTACCTTTCTGCATCAATACACACTCAAGACCAATCCTATAAGAATCACAGTAAACTACAAACTGATCTAAATTCTTGGGTAGAGTTAATATTGGAGCAGAAATGAGCTGAGTTTTCAACTCCTGAAAACTCTTTTTGAAGGAATATGACCACTGAAACTTGACTTTCTTCCAAGTCAGTCGAGTCATGGGAGAGGTAATAGAGTAAAACCCCTTAAAAAACCTTTTATAGTAACCAACTTAACCCAGGAAACTCCTAATATCTGATAAAGAGATGAGTTTGGGCTAGTTTGTTATGACTTTGGTCTTTTGGGGATCAACTCAAATACCATCACTAGAAATGATGTGACCAAGGAAAGATACTGATCTCAACCAGAATTCACACTTACTGAACAAAACGAATAATAAATAATCCTTAAGGGTCTGCAAAACAATCATCAGGTGGTATGTATGATCACCTTTACTACGAGAGTAGACGAGAATGTCATCTATGAAGACTATGAAGAACATGTCCAGATACTGATTTAAAACTCTATTCATCAAGTCCATAAAAGCTGCAGGAGCATTCGTTAGTCTAAAGGATATAACTATAAATTCGGAGTGGCTATATTAAGTTTTGAAAGCTATCTTAAGAATGTCACTTTCTCTTACTCTAAGCTAATGATAGCCAGATTTGAGGTCTATCTTAGAGAAATATTTTGACCCTTAAAGTTGGTTGAACAAGTCATTAATTCTGGGGAGAGGATACTTATTCTTATTGTGACTTTGTTCAACTGACATTAGTCGATGCACATATTGAGAGAACCATCCTTCTTATGCATTAAGAGAATTGGGGTACCCCATGGGGGAACACTAGGCCTAATGAAACCTTTATCTATGAGATCTTTTAGTTGTTCGTTCAATTTCTTAAGCTCAGCTAGAGTCATTTTGTAAGGTGGAATTGAGATAGGCTGGGTATCTTGAAGGAGATCTATTCTGAATTTGATTTCATTCTCGGGAGGAACTCTGAGAATATCTTCATGGAATACCTATGGAAACTCATTCTCTACTGGAACTGACTCAAGACTCTAGATTTCAAAACTTGAGTCCTTGAATCTGATAAGATAATAGATACACCCCTTATAAATCATTTTAATTACCTTGACGAATGAGATAAATCAACCTATCGAGACTGAGGTACTACCTCTCCATTCTAAGACTAGCTCATTAGGGAACTGAAACTAAACTATCTATTTCTATAGTCAACGGAGGCATAGCAAGAGTAGACCCAATCCATTCCAAGGATGACATCAAAATATATCATCTCTTATTCTAAAAGATCAACTGACGTGATTTTTTGAGATACTATGACCGGGTAGTTTCTGTATACTCGTCTAGCTAAGATAGAATTACCAACTGGGGTAGACACTGAGAAGGGTTATGCAAGACTTTTTGGGATGATGAAAAAGTCTACATCTATATAAAGAGTCACAAAAGATAGTGTGGCTCCGGGATCTAATAATCCATAAACATGAAAGTAGAATACTTATAACATACCAGCAACCACATCAGGAGAATCCTCCTAATCTTGTTGAGTCTGAAAGGAATATAGTCAATTTTGGCACTGTCCACTGGTTGAACTAGAGAAGGCACCCTGCTGAGTAGGGCGACTTGTTGATGCTACTGGAGATTTAGTCTGGCCTTGCTGAAAATCATTCCTACCCTTCCACATACCCACTGGACAATCCCTTATCTTGTGGACTATCTTTCCACACCCAAAACATGCATCATTGTCGGCCATACACTCATACTTATGGTTCTTACCACACCTTTTGCATACTGGATTATGCATCCATTATTCATACTACCCTGGGACTTAGATCTTGGTGCTCTATTAAAAGGATATACCAAAAACTTAGGCACTGGAGCACTGGCAGAGGATGGGGTTAGGGTCGAATATTTTTGGTAGAACCGACCACTATTTCCACCATAAAAACTTCACTGAGAAAAGTTAAAACTACAGTTCTGGCCCTCTCATTCTCCTTTTTATTTTATTTGAGGTTCTCTTACTTAATCTATCGAGCATGAACTATCAGCCTAGAGAGGTCCATCTCTTTAATTAGCATAGATGTTCTACACTCTTTAACTATATATTCAGAAACCCCCAATACAAACTTAATCATTCTGGCCCTAGCATCGACCACTATAGTCGGAGCATACCTTTCTAACTGGGTGAACTTAAGTTAATACTTATTCACTCTCATGTTACCCAGATTCAGATTTATAAACTCTTGTACCTTGGCCTCCCTCAATTTAAGTGGGAAGAACCTATCCAAGAAAGTAGTAGCAAACTCATCCCACTCTACAGGCCCTGCATCGGCGCCTCTATCTTCCTTCCAATATGAAACCCATGTATGAGATACTCCTTGTAACTGCTAAGTAGCTATGTCAACACTCTCACTAGGAGTAACACCCATAATATCGGTCACCTTCTACATACAATCTAGAAACTCCTATAGATCCTCCTCTGACTTGGATCCAGAGAACACTGGAGGATTCATCAGAGTAAAGTCTCAGATCCTAGATGCTTCCATATTAACTAATGGGTTGGCTGGAGAAATAACCTTCTAGCCATTCTGGGCAGCTATAAAATGGGCCAAAACTGTGAAAGTAGCCCTAAATTCGACATAGGAGACATGTTCGTTCAGAGGGTCTTCCTGAATAGGTGGCGGTGTAGGATGGTCTTCATTTCTCCTTCTATTTTCCCTTCTAGAAGACATTTCTATAAATGGTAGAGAATGAGTTAGAAGGAGAAGTTTAACAAAGATTATACCCCATCGCACTACGTGAATACTGAAAGAAGGGAAACTTTCCTAAGACCTCATGTAGCCTCTCGCCCATAATTATGGTGCGCTTAACACCCATGAATAAGACTCTACTTAATGTATCTTTTAGACATGCTAGGACATTTTAAACCTTGTGCTCTGATACCTAGTTTGACACGACATGAGGATACCCCCAGTCGTAACATAATGGTTAAGCCCACAAGTGACCCCGAGCTAAGTCGTGAACTAGCACAAGCTATAAATATTGAAAGAAAGATAATAAAATATTATACAGAAGTTATTTAATGAAATATTAGAATAATGAAACTAATAATAAAGGGGTCTGAAATACATCATAGAAAAACTTAACCAACTGTTTGACTGTGTGAAAACCTCTAAACATGATGAGTTGTTAGGATAGGTCCCCGACTAACTCTGATTACTAGAATAGCATAAATTAAAATACTAAAAATCATGATAAATAATATAACTAGTCCTTGACTGATGAGGACTTACCAATTCTAAAACTGAGTGATACAGGAATGGACTACGTGCAATCTGAGAACTGAGCGTCCGATCCTATATTATGAAATCAATATAGTACTAAAGAGAGTATGCGATCAGTACTTTAAATGTACTGGTATAGGAGATATGGAATAACTGATATGTATATATATGTAGTGGTACTGAACATTAATGGATAAATATGTAAATAAAATGCAAGAACAAGTAAAACATGTGTTGAAATAATTTGTAATGTTTATTAACTCAATAACTAATAAACAAACACTTGGTCATGCAAACATGAACTGGTATAACCTGAAAACTAAACTGAGACTTTCGGAGATAACTATAATTGATATACCTCAATCTAAGAAAAACCGAGGTCCAACTAGTAATCCCAGTTGGATGGGTGTTAATGCCTTTCCCATAGTACCAACACTGGCTGGCATGGATCCACTAATTTGGTGTCCCAAAGGACAAGGGTTTAATGCCTCTACTGATGAGGGACCCCTCAAAATCTACAGTGATGTCGTAGGTCAGGAACTTAGGGATTTCTACTAACGACTCATGCATAACTGACGGGGGAGCCACTATCCCTGTGTTCACTCAGTGCTAAGTATTACTTCCAACTGAATGTCACTGGTACTATTATTCATTAAACATGATCCGGTACTGACAAATATGTATTATGTTAATGTTATGAATTTGACGATACAAGAATGATATGAAAAAATCATGAATAACACCTTATATTTTAATACTCATCATGAGGTTGACAATTGCATTATCAAACATATGGAAACATAATTCGCATAAGGGAATACATATATTTTTCTGGCTTAGAATCAAAACTATTGATAGAAGATTAATAAAAATTCATGGATAAATTGGAATCCCATAAAAAAGAAAAGAGTTTAACACTTGAAAGTAGAGAAAAAGTTCTTGGGACTCAGTGGGCGAAAGGGACCCATTGATGAAT
The DNA here is from genome assembly GCA_030864215.1 of Capsicum pubescens. Taxonomy (NCBI): domain Eukaryota; kingdom Viridiplantae; phylum Streptophyta; class Magnoliopsida; order Solanales; family Solanaceae; genus Capsicum; species Capsicum pubescens. Next base: position 225,376,246 of record CM061542.1, on the reverse strand, counting down.
ATCCCACATAACTAAAGTAAAAGATTTGGTGAAATCCTTGAATTTGATCTTGTTCTAGATAAACTCGAATTTACTATTGAGGAAGAAGAGAATTGCTTTTTCTTTTGTGTAGGAGAAGTGGTTTTGATGTTCTGAGGTATTAGGGTAATGTTTACCCCTGATAATCGATATTTTGGGAACTCAAACAACGTTGGTTTGGGTTAAGAAGGGGTAGAAATTACCAAAAAGACTTTGTAAATATGTGCTGAGATTTTGGGTCCTCAGTCGTTATGACTCACCCTACAGCTTGTAACATCTGGTTACTGGTCATATTCTAAGTTGTAACTTGGGGTCCTAAGACCTTGGGTCCTTACTGGTTGCACTACGACTGCTGATCTTATGACTCGTCATGACTGACTATGAGTCGTAAGGTGTAGTCATAGTCTAAAAATCAGCTTTTGGTCATACACTATTATGACTACGACTGTCTTCCTATAAACTTTGTAAGTATGACTACAAGTCGCATACTGGACTCGTTACCACTGGCATTTCACAGGTATTTAAGGAAAGCTTGCATAACTTATTGCTACAGTTTTTGATTAAGACGATACTTAAATCATTGGAAAGCTAATTTAGTTGCCTATCTTTTAAGGGGTATAGATCTTTGAAATTTGGGGTATTACAGAGATACTGGGTTCATCCACCCTAAAATAGAATATATCAGGATTATTTGTCGTAAAATAAGACAATTGGTCTTGTTTTCCTTAAACTAAAGAGAATTGATTTTGCAGGCATATAGTCAACGTGATCACATTCTCCTAGAAAAGTCAAAACTGGGGTAGATTTTTTGAGGCTCCTCAAGAATTTTGAACCACAATCCCAAAGTTAAAAGATATGAGTTCTTATCTCCTCTCATTATTGTTGTTATTTTATTATTATTAATTTTTACCGTATTACTTAAACTTCTCTATACTTGTGAACTAACCCTTTTTTCTAGTTGTGTTAGAAGCTGCATGTAAGCCCTAAAAAGCGTAAGGAATGACGTTTGTGAATTATTCTCTTCTTGCTTTTGAAATATAATTCTTTATACTTATATTTTGCGTGTCCAAAATCATATTCGCACTCTATTTTTTTTATATCACTCAAGATCTGATCTTCTCAACTCGTGTTGTCCTTATTTAAATTCTACATTCTTTAATTTTCTTTAGGAATCTCATTCGTTCCTGAATCTAGAACTACACAAAGACATCTCGTAAAATACAAGATATATAGGTGACTTGAAACCAAACTCAGGGCTAAACCATTTTGATAACTTACTTTTTTTTTATTTTGGTGAATCATCCTCTCGGTCAAACAAAATTGGCAACTATTTCAATGTTCGTTGCTCGACAATGATTCTACCATTCTCGAGCAACAAAGGGGAAACTGTTGACACTCAATTTTGAGCTCCTGATATTCCTTCGAGGATGCTATTTTTAAAAAATATTAGTTTTAGGCATTAATATTTCTTTACTTATTATTTTAGTATCAAATAAATCTTGACATCTCACATTCATTATTTTGAAGTATGCAATTTATTTATCATTTTTTTATATTTTCAAATAGAATATATATTTTTATTAATTTAAATATAATATTTAACATAACTTTGTTAAGATTTATTACATTATTTCTGCAAATATGCATACTCACAAACTCATAATAATTTATATTATTATAGAATTTCTTAAAATTCAAATTCGTAATTTATAGGTACCTAATTTGTTTGAAATTATTATTACCATCAATTTTATATAATATTTTTAAGAATAACTATTTTTGTGACGTGTTATTTGTTTTTTCATTATTACTATTGAGTCATATTAATTAAATAGTAGCCCAATTAAACTCAAATCTCCTCTAATTTATTTAATTTCTTGTCACGACACAATTTCTTAAGTCATGATGGCACCTACCTTATCGCACTAGTAAGTAAGTCAAGCCATAACCTGGAACTATATGCAACAGGCCAGCGGGAGGAAATCCAAAAAGATCACATACAATGATAATAGTAGTAATAGTAAGTGATAACAAAAAGGAAATATATAAAGTATATCAAAACAAGAAAAGGAAAATGACCAAATATACGAATGGATTCCTCCCAAAACTTAGTAAGGACGGTATAAGAGAAATTATAAAAGATACCCAAAGTACTAGACAGAATCCAAAACATACAAAATATACTAGCAATCTCGAGTATAAAAAACTAAAAAGAAATAGATAGAGGATGATCAGCCTCGGACGACGACAAGCTCACCCTGATCTGGATCAGTATTGGAAAATAAGAATCATGTTAATACTGGGTACTAGTACTTGGATCTGAATCAAGATAAAGATGCAGAAGTGTAGTATGATCACCAAAGCAATGGGTACTCAGTAGGAATTATCGACTAACTAAGCTTAATACTGGAAATGTATAACTAAAATATGACGGTGTAGTCTAAGCCAATAATATATAGGGACAGAAAGATAAACAACTATCTAGCTATGATGTGTCTTGAAAAGATGACACTTTCGATGCTTAAAACCATGAATTTATGCATGTACATAGGTTGTTTTAGTGGATATGATGCATTTTTGTGTTTATTGTAGATAAAAAAAGGTCTACAAGAGTATTGAGATGAAAATGGAAGAAAAAGATCTGAAAAGATCATGTCACAACAAGGTATGTGTCTCCTCATGAGTCATCAACATATCATACGACTCAGAGGCTAGCTCATATGAATAACAGAAACCAAGAAGTAGCAGAAAAACAAAGTGTTAAAAAGATACGACTCGAGCATCCGAGTCTTAAGAAAGGATAAGAGTCGTATCAAGAAGTTGTAAGAATAATAAAATCTAAAGCAACCATCCAAATTTGATGTCTCAAAATTATACGAGTCGGAAGTCTGAGTACAACTTATATAAGAAAACCACAAGTAGACCAATGTTCAAAGATTGGGAAGACAGAAGTCCTAGCTAGATACGAGGAAAGGACACAATTTGTATGGTCAAGGTACAACTCGTGAGTAAAAGTTGTTTGAAGAACATAAAGTCAAATCCTTGGGAGAAGAGGAAATTCCTTACTAACTTTTGATCCAGATCTAGAAAGAATTCTTCACACACTACAAAGGATGGCAGAACAAGTACGTGATGGTGTTCCGGCTAAGGTTCAAGACTGTCATAAAGTTCCTTCTCCTTTACCACTGCATGATTCATAGAATGTTGCTGATAGTCAGAAATAAAAATTATTAGCAGCAATAGCTGAAGAAGCTAGAGTAGCAGAAGAGCATCCCCGAACTGAGAATGTAGCGCTAGCTAGGTTAAGATAAGTGCCTACACAACAAGGTAGATTGCAAAGAGTCAGAGCTCTGATGATTCCTGCTTATCAATATCTTTTTACTTATGAAAAAGATGAGGACATGGGATATTCTGAACCTGCTGAAACAGGAGCCATCATTCCTCTTTCATTACTTCCTAATGTTAAATTTGATATTACTAATAATAAGATCTAATTGCTAAATCTGAAGGGTGCATTTATGGTATCAGCAACTGATGATGCAAACATAAATCTTGCTAATTTCAGTGGGATTTGTTCGTCATATGCTATTACAAGGGTAGATCAGCAAGCTTTGAGACTATAGTTGTTCCCATTATCTTTGACAAGTGAAGCATCGCTATGGTTAGGTAAAACTTCCAAGAGGCTCAATCACTACTTGGCATGAGTTGTGTAAGTAGCTTTTGGATAGATTTTTCCCTTATACAAAGATGCTACAGTTCAATTATGAGATTTACAACTTCAGGAAGTTACTTGTAGAATCCTTGTATGAAGCAAGGTTTAGATTCAAGAAGAAGCTGAGCATGGTACCTAATAATAGAATCAAAGGATCAAATTTGTTGGAAATCTTCTATAGATCATTGAATATCAATTCAAGAGAAAATGGAAGATATAATTTTAGGAGGTGCATTTATGCATCTTTAGTGGGATGCTGCACAGGATATGCTTGTTGATATTTCAGCGATGAATAAAGGTTGGCATACTAGAGTTGCTGAGCATGGTACTGACACATATTCTATTGGAGTAGATAATGCATATACAACTAGTCATGATTTGGTAGCACAAGAGGCTGCATAGCTTTGGACAAATATGAGGTTGCTTATAAAATAGTTCACAACAATGAGTTCTAAGAAAGTGAATATAGTTGTAGCATATGGGTCTACTTCTAGATCTTTTGAGATAGAATCTAAAGAGTAAGTGAAATATCTTGATCATAGGTTGGTGGATTTCTGAGATTAAGGGCAAGGGAATCAAGGTTAAAACTATTATAATTATAGATATAGAGATAGAAGTAGAGAGAGAGATGGTGATTAGTGGAGGAAAGATTACAATAAAGAGAAGAGTGAGGTGATTCATAATCTAGAATAGAGGCAATGTTGTTGAAACTAGTCAAAGAGCAAGAAAGTCAAGAGAGCTATCTTAAAGAGATTAAGGCAAACATGTCAGGGCTGAATTCGAAAGTTGAGTCATATGCTACTGTAATTAAACAACTAGAACAATAGTATGGTCAGATGTCAGTTATATTAAATAAGAGGCAACCTGGAACTCTTTCTAGTAACATGATTGCAAATAAAAACAATGATGGTCACTACCATGCCATTACTACTTCGAGTGGTAAAACCACTATGGACCCATCTGTACCCACTATTGATAATAAAAAAAATGATGATGATGCTATTGATATAGAGAGTAGTAGCAAGCAAGATACAGGAAAAGGTGAAACCAAGGAGCCTATTCTGAAGCCTATTTCGCAACCTCGCTTTTCTTTTCCTCAAATGCTGAAAAAAATAAGAAGAGAATAAGTATCAGAAGTTTTTATCTATGTTAAAAGAACATCATTAAATATCCCACTTGTATAGGCATTGGAGTAAATGCCAAGATATGCAAAATTCATGAAATATCTAATCACCAAGAAGAGGTCAGTCAGTTATGAGCCAATTGATAATGTTTATCATTGCAATGTTGTGGAAACTAGTTTTTTGGTAAAGAAGAAGGAGGATCCGAGTGCTTTCACTATACCTTGAACCATTGGATCTATAGACTTTGCTTGTGATCTATGTGATTTGGGGTTGGGGGATCCTACTCCAACTACCATGAGACTAGTGATGACAGATAGAATGGTAAAAAATTGAGTTGGTATTTTATATAATGTGTTGGTGAAGGTGGCTTCTTTCATCTTTCCTGCTAATTTTGTGATATTGGACTGTGAAGTGGATTTTTAAGTCCCAATTATCTTAGGAAGAACTTTCTTGGATACAATAAGGACATTGATTGACTTAAAGCTGGGACATTTGATGCTGATACTCAATGATGAACATGTGATATCTAATGTATGCAAAGCCATGAAGCAGCCTGATGAGTTGAGAGTTATATTCATGATTGATATATATGATGGAGAGATAGATTCTCTCCATTATGTTGATTTTATTACTCTTTGGGATGATGGTTCTAATGCAGTTGTTCCTATTGAAGAAAGGTTGGATGTTGAAGCACTAGCAACAGTGATCATGGACTTTAATAGTGATGATATAGACGACTATGATAAGATGGTATGTTCACTCTATGGTAGCAGTTCATACACTTATGCACTAAAGAAGCTTGATTTGGATTTGGAGAATAGGACCATTCCACCTGTCCGTCTATCTAATGAGGAGCCACCTGTCTTAGAGTTAACGGTTCTCCGTTCTCATTTGCTATATGCATTTTTAGGAACCAAAAACACTTTGTCAGTAATTATTTCAGCTAATTTGGGTGGAACAGAAGTAGAAGCTTTGTTATAAGTATTACAGAGATTCAAGAGGGCCATAGATTGGTCCATTGTAGATATTATGGGTATACTGCTTGGTATTTGTACTCATAAATTCAACTTGAGCCAGATTAAATTTCAAGAATAGAGCATTAATGTCGACTCAATCCTTCTATGTAGGAGGTGGTAATGAAAGAGATAATTAAGTGGTTGGATACTGGTATAGTGTATCCTATTGCTGATAGTAAGTGGGTCAGTTTGGTGTATTATGTTTAAAAAAAGCGGTATTATTGTTGTGCCTATTGAGAATAATAAGCTAGTGCCAATAAGGCCAATCATAGGATAGAGAGTATGCATGGATTACAAAAAATTGAATAAATAGACTCAGAACGACCATTTTCCCATACCTTTCATGGACTAGATGTTAGATAGGTTAGCGGGCAGAGGATGGTACTATTTTCTTGATGGGTATTCTGGTTATAACAAAATTACTATTGTGCCTAAAGACCAAGAGAAGACTACCTTCACTTGCCCTTATGGGACCTTTGTATTCAGACGTATGCCATTCGGGTTATGTAATGCTCCAAGAACATTTTATCTATGTATGATGTCAATCTTCTCTGACATTGTATAAGACACCATCAAAGTGTTTATGGATGATTTTCAGTCATTGGTAATTCTTGTAATGACTGCTTAGTGCACTTGGCGAATGCTCGTAGAAGGTGTGAAGAATGTAACTTGGTACTTAATAGGGAAAAGTGCTATTGTATGGTCAAAGAAGGTATAGTGCTTGGAATCAAAATTTTGAAAAGGGGTATTGAGGTAAATAGAGAAAAGATTCAAGTAATTGAGAAGTTACCTCCTCCAATTTCTGTGAAGGGTGTTCATAGCTTTTTGGGTCATTCTAGGTTTTATAGGTGGTTCATCAGGGATTTCTCAAAGATTGCCAACCTCCTTTGTAGGCTTCTTGAGAAAGAGCTGAAATTTGAGTTTAATAAGGCATGCTTGAAGGCTTTTGAGTGTCTGAAATAGAAGTTGATGACTGCTCCTATCATTGTATCTCCAGACTGATCCTTTCTATTTGAGATTATGTGTGATGTGGGTGGTTTATCCTTAGGGGCTGTATAAGGTCAATGGAAAGAAAAGATCCTTCATTCCATATACTATTCTAGTTGATTTTGGGTGTATTTATACGCCTAAGCACCATAATTTATCCATATTTTATCTAAGTTTAGAGAACAAAGTTCCTAGTTTCTTATGTTTTTACTCTACTTCTATGTAATTGAGCTAATCGATGTGATTAGCATGATTTTAGGTATTAATCAAGTAGATGAAGACATAATGGGACTATGGAATATGGATGGCATATGACACAAGAGAGAGTAGCAGTCTGGACCAAATGTGGCGCCTAGAAACTATGTCCAAGACTAGTGTGTCATTTATAATTAGTTCAGGGACTTAGAAGGTAAGTATGAGAGAAAAGATTATTAAAAGGCTTAATGCTGAATTTTTATGGAGGATTCAATTATTCTATATTATTTTTGAGAGAGGAGAGTGGCGGCTTAGCCTGGAGAGAGAGAAAAACATTTTCTCTTTTGTTTTCACTATTCGCACACCAAGACCATCTTCTAGTTTTTGGTATCATAAATATATTTATGATGCTTTTCGTTTTATTCATGAGTAGCTAAGTTTATTAGTTAGGGTTATGGAAGGCTTGTAGTATACAATCTATTACTTTGGGTTTTGAATTCATTATGCATTGATTTGTTTACATCATACTCTCTTCGCTTATCTTGAATTCTCGTGGTTGTAAACATAGAGGATATGGATTAAAATACAACTGTTCAAAATAAAGGGTGATGTTCAGAAAAGAGAGTAGTGATAAGAAAATAGGATTTCCAACCCCTATTTCATACGTTAATGCCTTAACAGGATTAACTACTTGGAGATTTCATATTGATTTTGGTAAACTCTTTTGATTAGAGAGAACTAAAGTGAATTAGTCCTTGATGGTTGAGAAAAACTAGGATTAGGTTATTAAATACAATACGTTTCTCTGTAAGAACGATGCATGTATGAATTCGTAAAGCCCATAGTTAAAAAGTATTGAAAACTACTAGCTTGCTATTTCTTTGAATTTGTATACTACTACACATATTTCATCTTGTTAAACTGAAACCATTAATTTTTGAACTGAATTAAATCCCCCTTATTTATTTTACGGAAACAAATGATTAAAAGTCAACTAATCTGCATACAACTTAATTAGCACCATATTCCCTGTGGAATTTGACCCAACCTAGTTGGGTTATATATTTGATAACGACCGCTTACTCTCTCGTAAAAGAGGTATAATTTGGGCGTATCACTAGTAAGGAACTAAATGCTTGTCAAAAGAACTACACCATAATAGAACAAGAGTTGTTGGCAGTGGTTTTTGCCTTTGATTTTGGATCTTATTTGATTTTGACAAAGGTGATTGTGCATACTGATCATGCAGCATTACGATACTTAATGACAAAAAAATAATGCAAAGCCTAGACTGATTAGGTGGGTGTTATTGCTGCAAGAATTTGATTTTAAGGTCAAGGATAGAAGAGGCACTGCGAATTAAGTTGCGGATCACTTGTCTAGACTTGAGGAGGACGATATGCAAAATGTTGAAAATATGCTAAAGATTGATAATAATTTCCAGATGAGTAGATATTGGTAGCTTCTCAAGCTATAATTCTATGGTTTGCAAATTATTCAAATTATGTAGCAAGTGACCTAATTCCAGAAGATCTTTCCTATCAGTAGAGAAAGAGGTTTATACATAAGGTAAGGATGTTTTTCTGGGATGAGCCTTGTTTATTCAGAATTTATGTGAATAGAATTATTCGTAGATACATACCTGAGGTGGAGATGGTAAGTATACTTGAGGCTTGTCATTCTTCGCCAGTTGGGGGTCATCATGGAGGAACCCACTTAGCCTAAAAAATCTTGCAATATGGGTATTACTGGCTAACAATCAACAAAGATGCACATAATTTTGCTTCTGCTTGTGATCAATATCAATGATAAGGTAACATCTCTAGACGCCATGAAATTCCTATAACTCCTATCTTAGAATTGGAATTATTTGATGTATGGGGTATAGAATTCATAGGTATTTTGGTGAATTCGTTTGGCATGGAGTATATACCTGTGGATACCGATTATGTTTCTAAATCGGTGGAAGCCATTGCGCTTCCCAACAATGAAGCATGCAGTGTCACTGCATTCTTAAAAACACATCTTTTCTCAATTTGGCACTCCTCATTCTATCATTAGTGACAGTGGTTCACATTTTTGTAATAGTCTATTCAAAAGTCTGCTTGAGAAGTATAGAGTGAAACACAAGGTGGCGACACCTTATCATCTACAGACTAGTGGACAAGTTGAGGTGTCTAATAGAGAAATTAAGCCCATCTTGGCGAAGATAGTTAATGCCAATAGGAATGATTGGTCATGAAAATTAGATGATATACTATGAGTCTACCGAACAACATTCAATACCCCAATTGATTCTTCACCTTATCATTTAGTGTATGGAAAGGCTTGCCACTTGCCTGTTGAACTTGAACATAAAGAACTTTGGGCTTTGAAAAAACTGAATTTTGAGTGGCAAGATGCATCCAAGTCAAGGATGAATAGTATGAATGAGTTAGATGAATTCCAACTCTAGGCATATGAAAGTTCTGCACTTTACAAGGAAAAGATGAAGCTACATCTTGATTGAAAATTTAGAAAAGAATCTTTGAAAAAGCTGACCAAGTATTGCTCTACAATTCAAGGTTTCGCTTTTTTTCCTGGTAAGTTAAAGTCTAGATGGTATGGTCCCTTTACTATGCTAAGAGTTTTTCCATATGGTGCTTTGGAATTGAAGCAAGATGGTGAAGCCCCATTCAAGGTTAACGGGAAAAGAGCCAAGCATTATATGGGAACATTAAGGATATAAATATGATTTTTGAGATTGACCTTGGTGAAGGCTAAGTAACCAAGGTAATTACAATGTGCCATGATGTTAAATCAAGCGCTACATGGGAGTCAACCCATGAGGCTAGTTGGTGAAATATGAGTATCCAAATCAGCCACGCCGTGCTACAACGTTAAATCAAATGTTGCTTGGGAGGTAACCCATGTTTCTGTACTTATTTATAGGGTAATATGTTTGTTCAATATGCAGGAGCAAAGATTGCAAAATATCTAGAAAATTTCAAGAAGTTTGATCATATAGACTCTTTATAAGTCGTATCTTGTCGGTACGACTCGTGAGTAGGAGTCGTAAGGACATGGAAAAAAATTCAGAATTAGTTAAAAGTTTCAGGAATGGATATGATTCTCAGAGCAAATCGTACCCTGAAGATATGACTTGTCACATTGAGTTGTATCCATTCCTGAACCTAGTTAAGGTTCCATACCTATACGAGTTAAAGAAACGACCCATAAGACTGGGTACGAGTCTACACATGACTCATACCCAAGCTTACTAGGTCGGGGTCACGGGTTAACCCGGCCCAGCTCTTGAGTTAAATTGGAAAAGAGCACCCATCAGATACCTGATATCCAAAACACTCACCCATCACCATTGTTGATAATTTTCAAGCTACCAACGCACGAATTCAATTGAAAACAACTCAAATCACTTACCAACATGCTCAAATTCTTTACTCGCATCGATCTAAGAACGAATTTGGGGGGAAAAGGATTGAAATCGAGAAACCTACACTTGCACTCATACAATTAAGTTTTCAATCTCAATCCCATTACATTTCAAGGTTGAATTATCAGTATGAGATATCTTAAACTTGGTTTGAGTTGAATTTACATATATGTTGCGTTTTGGGTACCCTAGTTCTTAGATTTTAGTTGAAAATGGAAATTAGGATTTACACTTGTGTTGGGTGTTGAAATTGGGTGTTGCTTTGATTAAATTTGTGTGATATTGCTGCATAAAGTCGATGGGTATTTTGGGAAATTTAATTTGGAGTCAACTCTTAAGTTGAACCTCTATGTTACAGCGGATACGGGATATCTTATGAATCATACCCATAAATAACGAGTCGTAACATGACTCATACCTACTTACAACATAGAAGTTTAAATAAGTTTAAGTTTTGGTATGGGTACGACCGAGGTACATATTATATTTTTGAATTATGTTTCTGACTTGCTTATGAGTATTGTTAAGGAGTTGTACCTTTGCTTACTACTCATTAAAAGGACTCGTAAGCAAGCCAGTGAACACCCATGAATACAATGAGTATCATATTACTCAATCATACGAGTCGTACCCAGTATATACGATTGGTAACCCGCACTCATACCCTAAACAGTAGATGCACACTGACAACTTAGTTTTTTATTTTGCTTTCTTTTCTTTATTTTCTTAGTAAGAAAGGTGTACTTGCAGGTACAATACCTCTTAAAAATTAATCTTCATCCAAATAAGTGGCCAAAAAGTGAAACAAGAGAGAACAATCATCCACTTCTGAGGCCAATGAGTCTTCCACCAGTAGCAGGGAATTATACAACTGCACATAGAAGGTAAAGGTTGACTCAAAGGTACAAAAGGGTGCCAAGGGAAAGAAGATAGAATCTCCATAGGACAAACCTCTATGGGCTTCAAGGATAAGGAACCCGACTGTATCACCTACTCATACATCTCCACCATTAGATGATGCGGAGTCTAGTTCTGAAGAAGCAAGTTGTGAGAATTCTCAAGGTAAAGAAGAGGCCTATGCTACGTCGATAGATAGGAAGGACCCCTACTTGCAGTTACCACTTCTCTGATTCCCATCATTGAAGGATGGAAGTACCTCAATATACATGAGACGTTTACTGAATAACTATGTAGACTCCCAACTGGAAAGATTAAATAAGTGTTGTATTTGGAGCAGAGATTGACAACTAATGGGATGATGGAGTTACCCAGGTTTGAGGAGTTCTTTAAGTAGTATAGATTTGAGTGGATTACGAGAGCACCCAAAAAGTATAGTGAGGTGCTTATATGTGAGTTATATACGGTGTATAAGGGTGAGATTAAGAGATAAAATCCACAGGGTCAATTATAGAAATGTGGTGATCCTGTCCCATTGTTGACTATTAGGGGAGTGTGGAAGGCATTTCCCCATGTACCATTAGCCGATTCTTGTGAAAACTAGATTATCAACCTCCAGTCAATATTGGGGAGATGAATTATCATCTGGAAGAGATAAGAAAAGTTACTCAAATACAAATAGGTTAGGAGGAGAAAATGGGTTTTTTTAGGTGTACTGTGGAGAGAATAACATTAAAAGGAGAGAATGTCGTATGGGTTGTCAGAGGCCCCGAAGTGGTCTCCTAGAAGATCTAGAAAAATACACTTATATTCAAGGCAAAGGCATGGTGGACATTGGACCAACATAGGCTTTGTTATACCATAAGAGATAATGTGTTGAGTCTAGTTCAGGATGCATTAATAGCCGGCCTCATAGCCGGATATAAGTTTAATATCAGAGAATTTCTAGCTTGGGAGATGAGGGACTGAGATATTAGGGGTGAGAAGTTATTAATGTTGTACCCTTGTATAATTACATAGATTTGTTTGGCTGCAGAGGTACAGGAGATCCCAGGGTTGGATGAGATGACCGTGACTACCAACATTATCAACCTTGGGCAGATTCGAGATGCAGCAAACCCGATGACTAGAAAGGATAGGAGAGTAGTAGATATGTTTAGAAAGAGTGGTCAGACAAATACCAGAGACTACTGGTGTGTCTATAGAGGTGGATAGATAGGCTAAGGCTACATAGACCATGGATACAATGGGTATATCTAGTCCCCTACCTCTGGTGTAGTTCGTACCACCCCGCCCAAGAGGTATGCCTGATGGTTTGATGATGATATCACAGGCCATATGGACTGAGTAAATTCTGAGATTGGGTATGTTGGAAGCCAAGGTCAACCACATAGAAGGGGGCGTAAATCCCTAGATTGACGCACAGATGGCTATCCAGGACAAACGGGTCTAAGAGAGACTTAATGCATTTAAGTCGAGGTTTACTTAATAGTTGGGTAGTGTCCAGATGCCTGATATTACTGATATCAAAGCCATAATTTCTAAAATAAAGAAGATGGTATCAGATCTTTATAATAGATCGGTGATTTTGGAGTCCATGATTACGATTGTAGTGCCCATAATTTATGTTGATAATATTTAGGCTATTCCAAACCCAGTGGAAGTACAGGTTGAGGAGGCTCGATAAGAAAAGAGAGAGAGGAAAAGGAAAAGGTGTGAAGAGAAGGAATCTAAAAAAAGGCCAAGATAGACAACATACATGATGAGACGGACCGACAAACACGGGTGTTTGAGATGGATGCTAGAGTCGGTGGTTTGAGACCACTAATTATTGATGCTGAGGAGGATGGTGTTGTGTCCCTAACCACTATTTCTGATTTAGTCCCAGTTGATGGGATGATTGCTGAGGGGAGTGGGACCCGATTAGAGGGCCCACATACTGATGTTATTGACACGATGCCTTGAGAGCCCAGGTATGACCTTTCATCCTTATTTTCCATTTATTTTTTAGCACTGAGGATAGTGCAAGGCTTTTTGGTTGTTGGTGGGGGTATATCTAATTCTTAATATCTAAGAGTAGCTGAAAAATATATTTAGCTGAAAATCTGTTATGACTTGTAGGTTTGGTGCTGAAAAAAGGATGAAATAGGGAGAAAATTAGCACTAATGGCAGAAGATTATTTTGAGATTGTTTTTACTAATTTTTTTGAGTGATTTTGAAATTGAATTGTAATGAATTGTGGTTTTTAAAATTTATTTATGAGTTTGGAAACATTTGTGGATTTGAAATGATGATGCCTAAAGTATTTGTGTCAAATTGACTTGTGTTGAAAATTGGAGACATCTCCTAATTTTTTGTTAACCGTGTGATATGTGTATGGGTGATACTATTGTGAATCTAATAGTGCCATTAGGATTAGGGGTAGAATAATTAGGGGCAAACAATTGCATAACTAGATAAATAATACTTAGTAATGTAACCTTATGTGAGAGTGTGTTAGATATTACTGAGTTCCCGATGTAAAGTAATGTAGAACTAGCCCTGTTTCTTTTACCTTGGTTGAGGATATTCAAGTTGGAGAAGATCATAAGCCCTTTTTTTTGTAAGTCCACCTGAGCCTAAATGCCCAACCAAATAAGAATGAATCCCTTTGATCCAAATATTTGAGCATTAATTGACCATTTTTTTCTTGTTTAATACATCGATTTCACCTTCCCATCTCTACAATGAACCTGTTTTGGCCTTGTCCTCCTTGGACACTTGTAACGCCCCAGGTTGGTACCTCAGATGCTATACGGTGCTTACGACCCCGAAGGACCACAACCTAACCCATGACTGATATTTGCTGTGAGCACTGAATAGTAACACTATAAAAATAATAATATTACTGAAATAAGTACAAATATTAGGCTGAAGTCACCACAAGGTTCACAACTGAAAACAAATACTGCATACTGATAAATGAATACTGAAAACTGAACATCTATTGAAATACTTTAGTCTGAAAGCCTTTAACTATCTGAATATGGAGTTGATAGGACAAGTCCCTAACTAACTCCGACTATTGAAAGAAACTGAATACTGAAATAATGAAATGATATAATAACTTTGTCCTCGAACTATGAGGACTCACCATTAATTCTGCTGCTGATAGATTGGGTTGATAAGTGCGGTTAGGGGCCCATACATTTGAACCTATGATATAAGACATCATAGCACAAAAGAAAGGTATGCGTCAGTACTTTGAATGTACTGGTATGCTAAGTGAGGTAGGAAAATATGTATGGGTTCATATGCATAAACAAATAACTGACTGAGTAACATGAATATAGCTAAATAAGAGTACATGTATAACTGAAACTGATGAAACACTGATTTTGCAATACTATGAACATATCTACTACATATACTGCGTCTAAGATTGTGGTAACACTGGATACTTAGTTCTGGTAACTAAAAGACTGATATCTGAGTTTACTAATACTGTAATACTAACAACTGAGGGACTATTTCTGAAAGTCCTGATTCTGAGAAACTGTACTGAGTTCCATATCGATCTGAGTGACTATGTCTGACATCCTAATTCTATAGAACTAAACTGAATTCTATACTGGACTGAAAATAAAATTATGAGAGGTAACCATCTAACCGACATGTATTTCTCTGAACTGATTGGGGTTCAACCTGTAACCCCAGCTGGAAGGGTGTCAGTACCATGCCATAGGTAAATACAAGATGAAAAGTCACCCTCAATCTAGCAGGTGCTCTGAATGAGAACAGTGGTACCCTTAACTGAATGGTAAAACACCTCATCAACCCTCAACTGGTAGGTTGATGTCTCAACCTATGCTGGCTACGTAGTTCTGGAACATAAGGACTATTTCTAAGGATCACACCCACTACTAGCCGGTGAGTCCCCATCCTTGGGTTCACTCGGTGTTGGATCCTACTCCTAACTGAATATAAACTGAACTGATTTCTAAACTGTTCTAAGCAGGACTGAACTATCACTATTCATGTTAACTGACTGAACTAGACTGAGTTCACTGGATTCTGAACTGATCACTGAACTGATACCATGACTGATTACTGAGTACTACTGTTTGTGACACTACTGAGACTGTTCTATAACTACTGTAACTCTAGGTAAAAAACTAGATTTTTTGGGTATTGAATACCCCCAGGACTCGATAGCATGAGAAGTAAAGCATAACATAAACTTGAAAAGCATAACAATATTCACTTGCTCACAACTCATTCATGGAGGCATTTTATCAAACACTTGTAAGATATAAGCTTGTACATATGCTAGCATGTCATGGTTTTCACCTTTAATTCGCATGAGCAATTTGTCAAGAACTTGGGGATCATAATTTATACACATGATACTAATAAACATGTAGGTATCATACTTTCAAATCCCAATTTGCAAATCAAGGGATTTTAACATGAATTCACATGATACTACACATATGATAAATAATTTCACATGAAACTTGAAATAAACCATGGATTAGAACATAATTTACATCATAATAACGAATACACTCAAATCAAACATGGAATTCATGAAATCAATTAACTTGTAGTTTAAAGAGTTTCTTGAACTCCAAGGGTGGAAGGAAACCCTTGGATGAACACTTTACAAACCTTGGTGCTTGAATTAGTGAAGAGTGATGGTGCGTTCTTGAAGCTTAAATTTTAATTTAGACCCCCTAGGGTTTGTTCTTGAGTAAACTTTGAGAAAGAATGAGGGATTTTGCCTTATGAGAGGCTTAATGTCATGTTTTGAGGGATGATATAAGGTGGGAAAAAGGACCATTTACCCCTCTTGACGCGGAGTTTTAATGATTGATATTATGCCCAATGACACGTAGCCCGACGCGCCACGTCAGTGGGATCGACGCGATGGACGATGCATCACGGTGAGTCTGCATTGATTCACTGGAATTGTAGTCTGAAGCTGGGGAAAAATATCTATCGATGCGATGGGCAACGCGGCACATCTAGATCAAGTTGTCCCACTATTTTGGTCATCCAAACTTGATTTAAACGAGGTCCAAAAAATCCAAAACTCACCCAAAGTGACCTATTGACACCCCTAATCATGATTCAATCCAAGGATCGATATTTTAAGGTCGTAAGGATCATGAAATAAGATCGCCAACTTATGAAGGCTAAAATAATTCTAAGTGTAAACACTTAGATGAAATTTCTAAGTCTAGGACCTCTTTTCAAGCTATAACAGACTGAGTTAAGCTTAGGATTTTTTAAGGTCTTACAATATCTCCCCCTTGGGAACATTCGTCCTCGAATAAGACTGACTAAGCTAAAAATATTGATTAACTGAACTTATATACTGGACATGCAAAAATGAAGCATGTTTTCATGACTTAAACTAATGATTTACTGAGTTTTTATACTGAACATACATGATTGTGTTCTGTGGACATGACACATGACTGAGCTATTACATGAGGGTATGCATGATATGAGAATGATATGCAGTTGAACTGATAGCTAAATCATAAAGGAAGGCTGAATATGGAACTTAATAAATTCAAGGAAAACTATTACCTTGAGATAAATATGAGTTTGCGGAGAAGAGGTGAGGATACTTAGTACGCATATCTATTTCTGGTTCCCAAGTAGCTCTCTCAACGGACTGATTCTGCCAAAGAACTTTAACTAGAGGGATTTCTTTATTCCTCAGTCTGCGAACCTGATGATCAGGGATTTTGACTGGGATCTCTTCACAGGAGAAGCTATTCTGAACATCTATACCCTCTATAAGGACTACTACTTCTGGGCCACCCATGCATTTCTTTAGCAAGGAGACATGAAATAACGGCTGTACTGAAGCTATGTCTGAAGGCAACTCAAGCTCGTAAGCCACCTTTTTTAAACGGCTAAGAATTTGCTAAGGACCGATATATCGGGGACTGAGCTTCCCTTTCTTGCCAAGCCTCTTCACTCCCTTCACTGGAGAGGTTTTCAAATACACATAGTCACCAACCCCAAACTCAAGGTCCTTTCTTTGCATATCTGTGTACAATTTTTGCTGGCTCTGAGCTGTCTTAAACCTTTCCCTGATCAATTGAACTTTTTCTAAGGTATTAAATACCAAGTTAGGCCCTACCACTGTGGCCTTACCTACTTGAAACCAACCAATGGGAGATCTACATCTCCTCCCATAGAGTGCTTTAAACGTAGCCATCTGAATACTGGAATAATAACTATTATTTTATGCAAACTCAATCAAGAGCAAGTGGTCATCCCAACTACCCTTAAAGTCAATAGTACACACTCTTAACATATCTTCTAGAGTTTGGATGGTTCTTTTTTTCCTGACCATTTGTCTGAGGGTGAAAGGCTTTACCGAGGTGAACTTAGGTACCAAGACCCTTTTAAAAGGCTTTCCATAAATGAGAGGTGAACTGCGTACCTCTATCTAAATGATGGATAATGAAACTCCGTGTAATATGACCAACTCTATAACATAGATCTTGGAATAATCCTCGGCTGATTAGGAAGTATAGATTAGTAAGAAATGAGTTGATTTGTTCATCCTGTCTACAATGACCCAAATTGAATCATGCTGACAAATGAGTATGAGGTAAACCCATCACAAAATCGATATTCACCTTCTCCCACTTCCAAGTGGGAATATTAAACTCCTGCATAGACCCACTAGACTTCTGATGTTCAATCTTAACCTACTGACATATTGAGCATTTAGCTTCAAACTCTGCAATGTCTCTCTTTATCCCACTCCATAATAGACTTCCCGTAAGTTGCAGTACATCTTGGTGGCCCCTGGATGAATCGAGTAGCGCGCACCATGCGCTTTTGCAAGGATCCGTTGCCTCAAGTCATCTACACCTGGCACATATAGTCAACCCTGGCAGCATAACACACCATCTCTACCTTGGGAGAAAACCTCTACTTTTTGACCTCTGACTGTCTCTTTTAACTTGGCTAAACTGGGATCTCTGTCTTGCTTCTCCTTCACTTTAAAAACCAGAGATGATTCTGAACTGTTCTAAATCCACACACTACCTTCTGCTGAATCGACTAAGCGGACACCTAGTCTGGAAAGCTGATGGACTTCATGAACTAACTTTTTCTTATCATCCTCCACGTGAGCAAAAGTACCCATAGACATCCTACTGAGAGTATCATCCACTACGTTGGCCTTTCTTAGATGATACAGAATGCTCATGTCATAGTATTTTAATAACTCTAACCATCTTCACTGACGTAGGTTTCGGTCTTTCTGAGAAAATACAAACTATAGGCTTTTATGGTCTGTGAACGCATCAACATACACCCCATACAAATAGTGCCTCTAATTCCTTAAGGAAAATACTACAGCTGCTAACTCAAGATCATGAGTAGGATAGTTCTTTTCACGGGGCTTAAGCTATGTAGAGGCATAGGCTATGACCTTACCTCTCTGCATCAAAACACACCCCAAACTAATTTTGGAAGCATAACAGTATACCATAAACCCATTTGAACCATCAGGTAAGGTCAAAAATAGGGTTGTACTTAGTCGAGTCTTCAACTCCTGAAAACTCTTCTCGCAAGAATCTGACCATTGAAATTTGACTTTCTTCTGATTCAATTTGGACACGGGGGATGCAATAGACAAAAATCCCTTAACAAACCATCGGTAATATCCAGCCAAGCCCAAGAAACTCCCTCAACAAACCATCAGTAATAGCCATCCAAGCCTAAGAAACTCCTAATATCTGACAAAGAGATGGGTTTGGGCCAGTTTCTCACTACTACTATTTTTTAAGGATCAACTCTAATACCATCACCGGAGATTATATGGCCAAGGAAGGCTACTAATATTAGCCAAAAATCAAACTTACTGAATTTGGCAAACAACTAATGGGCTCCGAGGGTCTGTAACACTATTCTGAGATGGTCTGCATGATCATGTTCTCTGCAGAAGTAGACAAAAATGTCATCAATGAATACTATGACGAATATGTCCAAGTACTACTTGAACACGCGGTCCATCAATTCAATGAAGGCTGCTGGAGCATTGGTAAGACCAAATGACATGACCAGGAATTCGAAGTGACCATACCGAGTTCTAAAAGTTGTTTTCAGAATGTCACATTCTCTGACTCTGAGTTGATGATAGCCTGATCTGAGGTCTATCTTAGAAAAATAACAGGCACTCTGAAGTTGGTCAAACAAGTCATCAATTATGGGAAGTGGATATTTGTTCTTGACTGTGACTTTGTTCAACTGACGGTAGTCTATACACATTCTAAGAGAACCATCATTGTTACACATGAATAGAATTGGTGTACCCCAAGGGGATACATTGGGTCTGATGAAATCCCTTATCTGGGAAATCCTTCAACTATTCTTTTAATTCCTTGAGTTTTGCTAGAGTTATTCTGTAAGGTGGAATAAAAATAGGTTGAGTATCTAAAAGATGGTCTATTCCAAAGTTAATTTCCCTTTCGGAAGGAACTCGGGAAAGATCTTTGGGAAGTGGCACCCTGCTGATTCGAGTGACCAGATTGATCTAGGGGACGATTACACTGACCTTGGGGACTTGAATGAGGACTATGTCTGACCCTGTGGCCTGGCTTGACACATCCAAAACATACATCACTGTCATTTCTGCATACACCCTGATGGTTTTTGCCATATTTCTGGGAAAGAGGATTCATTCGGGAACTGCTAATACTACCATGGGGTTTAGGGCTTGGAGCCCTGTCTTTGTTGTCATCTCTGAATTTCAGCATTGGAGCACTGGCTGAGGACCGAGATGGAACTAAGTATTTTGGGAGAAACTGAGAACGATTACCACCCTCTGGCTTAGGCTGGGTGAATTTGAATCTACCTATTCTAGCTTTCTTATTCTCCCTCTTTTTGTCCCTATTCTTAGCCTCTTCTATCTACTCGTCTTGTACCATGAGCCTGGATATGTCCATCTCTTTAATCATCATTGCGCTCCTATACTCCTTGACCACACTATTAGACACACCTAACATAAACTTACTCATCTTAGATCTACTATCTGCTACAATGTGAGAAGTGTATCTTCCTAGCTGAGTAAACTTGAGAGAATACTCTTTCACTATCATGTTTCCTTGCTTCAGATTAGTAAACTCCAAAACCTTTGCTTCCATCAACTCCAGTAGGAAGAACATATCCAGAAAAATTATGGTAAACTCCCCCCATTCCATGGTCCCTGCATCTGCGGCTCTCTCTGCCTTCCACTGCTTGAACTATGAGTGAGCCACTTCTTGTAACTGATATGCGACCAACTCAACACTCTCACTTGTAGTAACCCCTATAATATCTATAACTTTTTCACCTAATCTAGGAACTCCTGAGGGTCCTCATCTGACTTAAACCCGATAAATGAAGGAGGGTTCTTTCGGGTGAAGTCCCGAATTCTAGCTGCAATAGTATTGGCCACTGGGTTGGTCGGAATGGCAACTGGGCATTCATTCTGGGCTACTACTGAATTCACTAGAGTAGTGAATGTTACCCTGAATTCTGCATGGGAAAATACTCGTACAGAGAATCTACCTGAATGGGCTGAGGTGCTGGTCGATTTCCTGTTCTTCTTCCGTTCTTCTTGGGAGGCATGTTTTGTAAACATAATGAATGAAAGGATTAGACTAAGAGTATAACTTGAGCTCATTCTTACTCACAAGATATGAATATTGAAAGAAGGGAAACTTTTCCTAAAAATGCCTAATAGCCTCTTGTCCATAAGTGTGGCGCGCTACACACCCATGCACAAGACTCTACTAGACAAGACTTTTAGACTTCCTAGGACTCTATTGAACCTTAGGCTCTAATACTATGTTTGTAATTCCCAGGGTCTATACCCCAGATGCTACACAGTGCTTATGACCCCGAAGAACTACGAAATAACCCATGACTGATATCTGCTGTGAGCACTAAATAATAACACCATAAAAATAATAATATTACTGAAATAAATGCAGAAATTAGGCTAAATTCACCATAAGGTTCACAAATGAAAAAAAATACTACATATTGATAAATGAATATTGAAAACTAAACATCTATCTGAAATAATCTAATCTGAAAGCCTCTAACTGTCGGAATATGGAGTTGATGGGACAAGTCCCCAACTAAATCTGACTGTTGAAAGAAACAAAACACCAAAATAATGAAAGGATATAATAACTTTGTCCTTGAGCTATAAGGACTCTCCACTAAGTCTGCTACTGATAGATTGGGCTGCTAAGTGCGGTCAAGGGCCCGTGTCTCTGAACCTATGATATAAGACATCATAGCTCAAATGAAAGGTATGATTTAGTAATTTGAATGTATTAGTATGCTAAGTGAGGTAGGATTATATGCATGGATTCATATGCATAAATAAATAACTGACTGAGTAACATGAATATAGCTGAATGAGAGTACATGTATAACTAAAACTGATGAAACACTGATTATGCAATACTGTACACATATCTACATACACTGTATCTGAGATCATGGTAAAACTAGATGTTGAGTTCTTGTAACTGATAGACTGCTATCTGAGTTTACTGATACTGTAATACTGATAAATAAGGGACTATTTATGAAAATCTTGATTCTTAGGAATTATGCTGAGTTCCATACTGAGCTGAGTGACTATGTCTGACAGTCCTAATTCTGTAGAATTGAACTAAATTCTATAATGGACTAAAACTGAAACTGTGGGAGGTAATTATCTAACTGATATACCTCTTTTTGAACTGATTGGGATCCAACCTGTAACCCCAGCTGGAAGGGTGTCAGTACCGTGCCATGGGTAAAGCAAAGTTGAAGAGTCACCCTCAATATGGTAGGTGCTATGAATGAGAATAGAGGTACCCTCAACTGGTAGGTAAAACACCTTATCAACCCTCAACTAGCAGGTTGATGTCTCAACCTATTCTAGCTACATAGTTCTGGAACACAAGGATTGCTTCTAATGATCACACCCTCTACTGGCAGGTGAGTCCCTATCCTTGGGTTCACTCGGTGCGGAATCCTACTCCCAACTAAATAGCCACTGATTTGATCTCTAAACTATATTAAGCTGGACTGAATTGTCACTATTTGTGTTAATTGACTGAACTGGACTGAGTTCACTGGATTTTGAACTGGTCACTGAATTGAGACCGTGACTGATTACTGAGTACAACTATTCGTGACACTACTGAGACTGTTCTGTAACTACTAATGCTCTAGGTAAACAACTAGATTTTTAAGGTATTGAATACCCCCAGGACTCAAAAGCATGAGAAGTAAAGCATAACGTAAAATTGAAAATCATACCAATATTCACTTGCTCACAACTCATTCATGGAGGCATTTTATCAAACACTTGTAAGATATAAGCTTGCACATATGATAGCATATTATGATTTTCACCTTTAATTCACATAAGCAATTTATCAAGCACTTGGGGATCATAATCTATACACATGATACTAATCAATATGTAGGCATCATACTTTCAAATTTCAATTTACAAATTAAGGAGTTTTAACATGAATTCACATGATACTACACACATGATAAATAATTTTACATGAAACTTGAAATAAACCATGGATTAGAACACAATTTACATCATAATCCTGAATACACTCAAATCCATAATGGAATTCATGAAATCAATTAACTTGTAGTTTAAAGAGTTTCTTGAACTCCAAGGGTGGATGGAAACCCTTGGATGAATACTTCACATACCTTGGTGCTTGAATTAGTGAAGAGTGATGGTGCGTTCTTGATGCTTGAATTTGAATTTAGATCTCCTAGGGTTTGTTCTTGAGTAAACTTTGAGAAAGAATGAGGGATTTTGCCTTATGAGAGGCATAATCTTGTGTTTTGAGGGCTTATATAAGGTGGGAAAAGACCCATTTACCCCTTTGGATGTGGATTTTTGATGAATAATATCGCGCCCAGTGATGCGCATCCCGACGCACCGCATTGGTGGGATCGACACGTTGAGGTGAGTCCGCATTAATTCACTAGAATTACACTCTGAAGCTAGGGAAAAATATCTGTTGACACAATGGGCAATGCGGTGCGTCGAGATCGCATTGACCTACCATTTTGGTCATCCAAACTTGATTCAAACAAGGTTGAAAAAATCAGAAACTCACCCAAAGTACCTATTGACACTCCTGATCATGATTCAATCGAAGGATCGACATTTTAAGGTCGTAAGTATCGTGAAATAAGATTGCCAACTTATGAAAGCTAAAATAATTCTAAGTGTAAACACTTAGCTAAAATTTCTAAGTCTAGGACCTCTTTTTAAGCTTAGGATTTTGTGGGGTCTTAAAATAATGTGCACCTCAACTCAGGCAAATCACTTAAATTGAGGGTGGTTATTATAGGGGTGCATAGGAAAAATGAGTATGAAGAAAGAAGTGTAGCAAGAAAAATGAAAGAGGACAGGTGTAGTAAAAATATTTGAAACAAAAGACAAAGAAAAGAAAAATAAGTGAGAAAACCATACATAACTCAATTCTGTGCTTTAAAATAAAAAGGGAGATATAAGGGCAGAAATAAAATTAAAGAATAAGTGGACCCCAAAGAAAGTGTAGTGTTAATGAGGTGCAGTCACTAAATAAATCTCAAAAGATACCATACAAGCCCTAACCTGCGTTACAAATAAAGTCCTTTAGTGATCCTACTTTGACTATCCAAAAACTTAGGAAGAGAGCATATGGGCAAGCCTGTGGTATTCTGTATACACCGGTGATACTTCTTTGTGAGTGGGAGCATTGTCTGTTATATCCCTGAATTAATCAATTAAATTTATATGAGTGAATAGTATTTCTTCAACTAAGAATGCACGTGGGTTGTATTGTTAGGTTGCTAGTCTGTTTGGTTAATGTGGCTTGTGTTAATGCCCAATTAACTATAACTATTGTAATGCCATTATCAAATTACTTTGTGTTTCTCTATATGCTAAATCGTTATACACAGTTTGATTTTTAAAAAGTGAGATTAGAATGGGAGTAACATGATTGAAATTGAGTTCAAAATCACTGCCATGGGTAGCTTAAGATTTTCTGATTTAAGCATTGTTTCAATGTTCTGAAATAGTTTTGTTTTTTTTTGGCAGGAGGACACAAAAAAGTCTAAGTCGAGGGAGTTGATGTGTTATGGTAACACAACATTTTTGATGCTTAAAACCGTAAATTTATGAATGTACTTAGGTATTTTTAGTGGATATGACGTACTTCTATGTTTACTGTAGATAAAACATCTCTACAAGAGTGTTGAGATGAAAATGGAAGAAAAATACCTAAAAATATAAAGTCACAACAAGGTACGAGTCTTCTCACGATTCGTCAACACATCATATGACTCAGAGGCTGACTCGTATGAACAACAAAAACCAAGAAGAAAAAGTAAAACAAGTATTGAGAAGATATGACTCGAGCATCTGAGTTGTGGGTATGGATACGAGCTGTATGAAGAAGTTGTAAGCATAACAACATCTAAACATATATTACAAAGTTGAAGTCTCAGAAGTATATGACTAGAAATTCTGAGTACGACTCGTATAAGGAATCCATAAGAAGACCAGTATTCAAAACTTAGAAAGATAGAAGTCCCTAATAGATACGAGTGAAGGACACTAGTTGTATGGTCAAGGTACCACTCGTGAGCAGAAGTTGTATGAAGAACAAAAAGTTGAAGCCTTGGGAGAACAGACACTGGAATAGATACGAAAGGCATGGTATGACTTGTATGATAAGTATACGAGTGGATGAACGAGTCATACCATATGCCGACTTAACTTTAACTTTCCCATTTTTATTAGGTTCTGAGTATTTTAGAGATACTATAAATACCCTTGGGTTTATCTTTAATTAGGTTACACACTTTTACACACTTTGATATTCTTTTACATACTTATACATTATTTTCACCATTGATACTTTTATCTTGAGATCTTTGGGTTTTTATTCAATAGCAGATTTTAGATTTTATTATTCTCATTATTGTGCAATAATTATACATTGTTTCATGAAAATAAGCGGATAACTTCCCTGACTACGGTTGTGGGAACCCTGGTGGATTAACTAAGCAATGGATATGACAGATTCATCGATTCTAAAGTAAATTGCATGTATCTTTATCTTTTTCATCATAATTGACCTCAGAGTTATTGTAAAATCTTGGGGATAGCCTATAATCATAAACATCCTCAAAAGGGAGTTTATGATTGGGAAAAGAGGATTAAGATAGTAATTTGAGATTCACTTCCATCATTATTATTCCACCATCTCATCTAATCAACTTGAGAGTCAAAAGGTGAGAGTTGAGTTGAAGTCATAGACAAAGAGCAATAAGGCGACGCCCTGAGACTCACAAGTAAAGGATAAGATTTATCTACGTATTCACAAGACTATTGATAATACATAGCTTGTCGACTTTCCATGTAGAACAACAGAATAGGTGGGTCGAACACGAGAAACTTATGGAGTTAAGAAGCCAGGGGGAACACTCTCCTAGTATTTGTCTTAAACTATTTACAACTAAAAACACTCGAGTTTGGTCACTAATTACTGATTACTTCCAAAATCCCCCATTTACTTTTCTGCACTGCTCCTGAATTACATTAAGTTAAGCACCTATTTAGCATCTTCCCTGTGGGTTTGACCCCAACCTAGTTGGATTACTATATTTGGCATCGATCGCAATATACTTCTTTTGGAGGTTAGTGTTAGGCGACATCAAGCTACACAAATGTGATATATGAATAAGTAAAACAGATATAGACAGATAAATAATACATTAATAAAAGGAAAACCAAACATAACCTAACTATGACCCCATAAGCCCGCCAGGCACACTAAAGAAGATAATTAACCTAACCGTGCCCCCATCAGCTTGTAGGACACAAAGAAAGTAATTATAGAAAATAAACATAAATAATCCATAACTGAACCAATCTCAACAAACTGTAGTATCATTCAAATATACATCGGGCTAGAACCAGTACCAATAGGTAGTAATAAGAGGTTAGACGCTAGTCTTGGACTGGTAGTGGTGGATAATGATAAGAGGCCATATGCTGGATTTGAAGAAAAAATAGTGGGTAGTAATGAGAGGCCATAAATATGATATATAATAGAAATGATAATTAGATGTCAGACTCGAATCAAAACTCATAGAAGCCACAACTCAGAACAATAATAATCAGTACTAGAATTCCCAACTCATATAACCAGATGCCATAATTTAACTGAAACTTATAATAATCATACACAAGGGTAAAATTAAAACCCAAACCATACAGTAACTGATGCAACAATGTGCCAAATTTCACAATAAATGATAAAAATAAAGTATATGCTGACCCTAAACTGTAGTTAAAATACATTTAGATAACCATTCATGTAACTTTGTTTAAAAGAGATGAATCAAGATTTGAAAACTTAAATGTGACATCCTAAGATCATAAATACTACATTATACTAAAAAAATAATGGAATCAAATTTTACTAGGATAGGGTTCTAACCAGATAAATAAGGCATGGTATCTATATCAAATGATACGCAAACTACAACTACCTATTCAAAACTAGCATAATAGCACACAATTACCATACATAAGCTCAATCTAACTATAGGGTAAACCTAGATTACCTAGACACAAAAGCTAAAAACTTCTCCGAGAAGCCTCCACATAGTGCCTCACTAAAGGCCAAGCTTCAATTACTTGTTATGGATAGTCGAGTTTCTTTGAGTTAATTATAAAGTCAAAATGATTACTTTCCACAGTCTCTTAACTTATATGTTTGTGCATTAATAGAGAACGACAACAAATTCTTAAATGCATATCAAGTATGTTAAAATGGGAGAAACATATATAAACGTGTATATATAAATCTCAAAGGATTGAAAGTGGATGAAGGCTCTTCATATTTCCACCCACTTAATATTAATTCTTAGTCTATGCATTAAAGTTATTCCAACTTATTGGACAAGTGGCACAAACAAAATGTTGTCCACCCCTCTCCACTTCCATGTGGGAGTGGGTGGTGAAACACCAAAATTATTCTCATCACATTATGTATATATTCAAGTATTGCATAGGTTCGTTATAAAATAAATATAATATTTTGAATATACCATAATTAATAAAAAAATTATTTTTAATAAAACCTCTATTATATAATAATAATATTGTAACATATTTAGATTCATTATCCCCGCTTAAAATATAAATAATTTATAGAACTATTATAAGATAATATAGCTATATCATAACTAAAGAATATTTATACACAAAAATAATCATTTTAGATGGGTAATTAACTTATATTTTTGTAAAATTCAAGTTTAATTTAAATATTTCACAACACGTTTGGAATTAGTAAAGTTCTCAAAAGACTGCTCGGTAACAAAATTATTAGTCCCAGAAAGTCACAAATAACTTGGGTCATTTATAGGAATGCTCCAGATGCTGAGAATGTAGAAAAAAAATAAGGGAATGACCAGGAGGATCAGTAGAATATCCACTACTAAAAGGACTTTCGTCCGCAAAAGTAAAGGATAAGCAAATTCCCATGAGATCAAATAAGTAAGGATATTGGGCTTAGATCTCATGCCCAGTCTCCCAAGTAGCCTCCTTAGATGAACGGTGATGCCATTTAACCTTAACTACAATGTCCATGGAGCGCAACTGTATGATATTTTTTGCCAAAATAGATAGCGGTTCCTCTACAAATGCCAAACTCTAGTCTAATTAAACTAAATCCCATCGAAGCACATGTAAATCATCTAGAATATATAGTGGAAACATAGATACATGAAATACCAAGTGAATGATTATAAAGGAATAAGGACATGCGAACACATATGCTACCTCCCAAGTGTGTGAAGATCTCAAAGGGTCCAATATATATTTGCGGCTAATCTTTCCCCTCTTCCTGAAACTCATTATGCCCTCCATGGGTGATACTTACATAAATATCCTATCACCAACTCTGAACCTCAAAGAACGATGTCTGTGGTCAATATAATTCCTTCGTCTACTCTGGGCTACTCGTAGCCCATCTTGAATTAGCCAAACTTAGTCCAATGAATCATGAAGCAAATCTGTTCTACGAGACTTAGCCTCAGAAGTCTCAAACTAACCAACAGGAGAACAACATTGCTTATCACACAATGCTTCAAATGGTTCCATCTGAATACTCGAATGAAAACTATTATCATATATCAACTCCACAAAAGGTAGAACTGGTCCTACAACAACACGCTGTATTTTTAGGCTAGAATTCTGTAATACCCCATAAGATTCTACGCTTGATTTATCTTTTAGTTGTATGTTTAAGGGGTCCAAGCCTTAAAATTTTCACAAAGTGTTGAGTACTTGTTATTTTCAAGACCCCAAGATTTTAAGAATTTTATTTTTGGCCTTTACAAATATGAGATGTTGATTTTTGAGTTGAAACATCTTTAGTGAAGTCAAAGGTATGTCTCGAAAGAGTTTTGGAATTTTTGGATGGGATTTGGGGCATGTTTGGACCACGAAGGTAGTGAGCCTCCACGATAGGGCCGCGTCACGTAGGCTATTCCCTCAAAATAGGGTCCGCATCATGTAGACTATTCCTTTAAATTAGGGTTCACACCACGTAGGCTATTTCCCTGCTACAGGGTCCGCAATGAAGAGGCGTTGCATTTCCAGCTTCATGATTAAAGGGGCCAAGGGGTAATTTTGTCGTTTCTCTTCAACCCCAGTCATCCAAAACATGACTTATAACATACAAAAGATTATTATTTTCCCATTATCCTCAAAACTACTCACGTAAAAACCCTCCCTCTTTCCCAAGAAAGACAAATTCAAGTTTTTTCCCCCAAGAAGTGAAGCATTCAATCTTTAATTTCAAGTTTTCTTCAAGGATTAAAGTAATTGAGGTATGTGGGGGTATTTATTAATGGGTTCCTTCAACCCATTGAGCCCAAAAATCCTCCTTCGTTAGCCTACATGTCATGTCTATATCATTTAGTACTTCTAAAGTTTCAATAAATTCCTATCCATCATTCGAGGATGAATGATTCCAAGGGGAAGATAGTGTAATACCCCATTTTTTTGGGCTAGAATTCTATAATACCTCGTAAGATTCTAAGCCCGATTCAACTTCTGTTTGCATGTTTAAGGGGACAAAGGCTTAAAATTTTCACTAAGTATTAAGGACTTAGTCATTTCAAGACCCCAAGATTTTACAAATTTTTTTTTTGGCCTTCCCAAACCCAAGACGTTGGTTTTTGAATTGAAACATGCTTAGAGATGTTAAAGGTATGTCTCAAAAGAGTTTTGGAATTTTCAAATGGGATTCAAGGTATGTTTGGACCATGAAGGCAGTGAGTCTCTACAATAGGGATGGCATACCATGAAATAGGGTTTGTATCGCGTAGTCTATTCTCTCAAAATAGGGTCCGCAATGCGTAGGTTATTCCCCCTCTATAGGGTCCGTGATGCGTAGGTGTTGCATTTCCAGCATTTTGATTAAAGGGTTCAAGGGGTAATATTGTTCTTTCCCCTCAGCCTCGTCGTCCAAAACACGACTTGTAACACTCAAAAGGGCATTATTGTCCTATTATCCTCAAAACTACTCACGTAGAACCCCTACACTCCCAAGAACAACAAATTCAAGTTTCTTTCCCCAAGAATTCAAGCATTCAAGTTTCAATTTTAAGTTTTCTTCAAGGATTCAAGTAATTGAGGTATGTGAGGTATTCATCAATGGGTTCCTTCCACCCATTGAGCCCTAAAATCCCTTTTCAATTAAAGTCTAAATTTTTACCCTATTTGTGAAATTATCCATGCAAGTTATGAATTAAAACCCATGTATTTCTTAGTAATTCGAATTCAAGCCACGTTCACATGTTTTCCCATGTAAATTACGTTATTTCATGTTTTAAATTTCAATTACCTATGTCACGTTCAATTGATTTCATGTTAAATCATCAAGTTATGAATTAAACCATGTAAATATGTCGTCTTCTCAAGTTTAACACATTCTCATGTTCAAATTCATGATTCTAACTAATTTATTGAAATGTCTTATGTTTTGAGTCTTTGAACTATGATTTTATATCATTGTTTTAAATGTTGTTATTGTATTTAGTGACCATTCAGAGGGTTATGAATACCCAATACCTATATGCTTTTACATGTTCCATTTTCAAGTTACAAGTTAGTCAAGCCATGTTTTATTACTATAATAAGACTACCATGTTCATGTTGAGCACTTACCAGCATAGTACGATGTTATGTTAGACCCCTAATAATATCAGTGTTATTTAGTTGGGAGTAGAATTTAGCACCGAGCAAACCTAGAGATGAGGGTTCATCCGCTAGTTAGGATTGGGTCCTTAGTAGTAGTCCCTAATTCCAGAACTACGTAGCCAACATTGGATTATGAGATGTCACCTGCCAGTTTAGGACTGACACTCTCTTAGTGGTCACCCTCCATTTTAGTACTAACTCTCTTGTCCTTCGGGACATCAGATTAGTGGATCAACACAACCATGTGTTAGTACCCATGGCAAGGTACTGACACCCTTTCAAATGGGGTTACAAGTTGGAACCTGATTAAATTAGATTGGGGAATGTCGGTTACAATATAGCTCCCACAATTTTAGTCAATACTCAGTCTATACAAGTTCAGGTTTGCTTGACCAAGTAATCAAATTTTTAGTTATTCAGTTATTTAGTTATTCAGATCTTTTCAGTACATACTTTAATTGGTCTTGCATTCTCAGTTTTACATACTCATGTTTTCATGATCAGTATCCATACATGATCCTGTAATGCCCTGGAAGTACACCCTGGAAATTACATGGTGCTCAGGTCTACAAATAGCCCCAAGATAACTCATGATATCCTTTTTTGTTTAGAACTCACGTAATTAGGATGGATATCATATGAAGAAATCTAAAGATAAGCAATCTCATAACTTAAAGTAAATCTTTAATTTGGAAATCATTGTACAAACTTCTTGAACTTAAACTTAAACATTCACTGTCAGACAAGCCTCTACTAATAACTAGAGAGCCACAAGGACAGACCCTAGTTGAGCCAAACTTGAAACTGAAATCAAATGTTTAAGTACTATCATCCATAAAGGAAATCTAATAAACCGGTCCCTTGAATGATTTTGAACTATTGATTATGTTAGTATTTATCCTTATTCCCAAGTTACATGCTAGCATTCACCTTGCTAACTGTCCACAGACACTGTGCCCCCATGCAATGTAAGATTTGGCCATACTTCTACTTAACCTGCTTAGTGATCATGGATTGATCTAGAGTCGACTTGAAGTGGTGAGCTTCCGTGCTTCGGAAGGGTCCATTTTAAGAATATTTTTTATCAACTATTGGATACTATTTTTAGCTATAGTCGGGGGAATGTCCCAACATATTAGTGATATTAAGTTTGGGTTCACTATTCAGAAGGCTTTGTCTCGACTACTATAGCTATTGAGCAGTGTCAGTAGGTTGTTTGTCTAGTTGTAGGTGGTTGGTTATGGACATGCATTAAAACTTTCTTAAGCTATTACACATTATCTTATTATATGTTTGGAATTCATCTGACATGGGTGTAAGGTGGTCTACCTTTTGGGTTCTAGGGTGGTCTCCGGTCCTTGTTGAACTTGAGATAACCATCACGACTAGGCCCTAGTTTGGGTCGTATCACAAAACCATACGAAGTTCAAGGCAATCAACCTATGATATCTATATTAACTCTACTAGGCCTCTGGTGATTGACCTTTACATGTTGACAACAAAGACATCGAGCCATAAACCCTAAAATATCTCTCTGCATACCACTCCATCAGTAATACTGTCTCAAATTCCTAAACATCTTAGCTATCCTAAGGTGAATAGAGTATCTAGAGATATAAGCCTTACAAGGAATCAAATGAATTAAATCTCCAATCCTTAGAACACAAATAAGATCATCAAACCTAAAGACACCCTAAAAATCTAAGGTAGCCCTCTTAGACTTACCTTTCAACACTTGTCCTCGAATATAATAAAGGCTGTTGTCCTTAAACTGACAACCTTAAATATGCTCAAACAAGGTAGATCTGTCCTCAATACTAAAAATGATCCTTCGAGGATCAGAAATATCTAGATGAACCATCAAGTTAGATAAGGGCTGGATGTCCAAAGACAACGACCATTGAGAAACTGAAATGAAGGCTAAGCTACCCATACTCACTGTCTTCCGACTCAAGGCATCCACTACAAATTCACCTTTCCCGAAAGTTAGAGAATGAAGATATCATAGTCTTTCATCAACTAAATCCATCTGCATTGTCTTGAATTAAGATCCTTCTTGGTCATAATTTACTGAAGACTTGGTGATCAGTGAAGATCTCATAAAACTCCTTTTAAACAATCCCTATAATCCTAAGTGCAAATACTATCACTGCCAAGTCCAAGTCATAAGTGGAGTAGTTGCACTCATACACCTTAAGTTGCCTTGATACATATGCAATCACGCAACCCTACTTCATCAAAACGCACTGATGTGTTATAGATTCATAGCCTTTTTATGCTTAAAATGATGAAAATATGCAAGTTACTTAGGTTTTGTGAGATATGATGTGTTTTGTGTTATTTTTTTGCAAGAAATTAGGTTTTGGACCTATTCTAGAAAATAAGAGTGAAATTTGAAGTTTAGGGCCTCAGAAGTGGGAACCTGCGACCTGTATGTCCTACCTAAGACCTGTAGGTTCCAAAGTAGGTGTTAAAAATTAAGATCCAAAGACTCAAAATTTTAGGAAAGAATACCCCGTCACTAATGGAGGGCACCTACGGTCCATAGGTGACAACTTGGGTCTCAGAAAAGCAAAGTCCAAAGAGTTTCTATAGTGTTTGAGGACCAAGGAACCTATGTAGGACCACCTATGATCTGTAAGTTCCGCTTCCAACCCGTAGGTGGCCCTGTAAGTGGCCACCGACCTTGATTTTCCTTATTTTGAGAGTTGTTTCCTAGGGTTTCTTTGTAACCTATATATACACTTTTGACATTTTTTGTATTTTTTATGCACTCTATATACTTACAAACATATATTTTATTCCAAGATTTGA
This sequence comes from Capsicum pubescens, assembly GCA_030864215.1. NCBI lineage: Eukaryota > Viridiplantae > Streptophyta > Magnoliopsida > Solanales > Solanaceae > Capsicum > Capsicum pubescens. Next base: position 225,342,737 of record CM061542.1, on the reverse strand, counting down.
TTTTGATAATGGGGTTTCTTTGTATTGATTTTGGTTGTTTGTTCAGTTAAAAGACTTTGGTTTTTATTCATTGATTATTGTGATATTGTTTTAATGTCTTTAATTATAAAATTCTTTGAATTGTATTACAACCATGAGAGGCTACTTCCCTTAGCTAGGGTTTTGGGAACCTTGGCTAAATAACGAAGTAGAGAAAGTATGCAATCCTTCTGGATAGTTGTTGCTGCATGCATTTTGGTTTTCTTTATGGTTACTAATTTCTTAAGGATTACAAATATTAGGATCCATCCTATATTAACTATGAAGCTTAGAGGAAGGTAGAGATTGGGAAAAGGTGATAGCAATAGTAATTTGGGGTTAATTGCCGAATTAAGATATCATGTATTATCTACTTAAGATGATTAACTTACATCTAATCAACATTGAAACTGAGAGGAGATAGTTAAAACTAAGGTCCAAGGTAAGGTTTATAAAGATAATGCTCAAAGATCTAGACAAGATGAGTGAAATTCACCAAAGTATGATGAGAGACGGTTGGTGATACCTAACTTACAATATTCTACATGTGCAACAGTTTGATAGTTAGATTGAGAACGAGAAGCCTACTAAGTTAGAAGACAGGGGGAACATAAGTTTAGTGTTTATTTCTGATAGTTTACAACCAAACCTTTTGAGTTTGGTTACTTGTTCGAGATTACTACTACAAATTCCCCATTTACTTTTAGTACTTCTCATGATTCTAGAAAACTAAATAGACAAGTCTATGTATTCCCTATGATTTTGAACCCTACCTAAGTTGGGTTACATTACTTGATCGCGACCATTTTTTCTTTAATTGGAGGTGTAGTTTAGGCGTTGAACAAAATTTGGCATCATTGTCGGGGAATACGATATTGAGTTAATAATTAAAGTTGCTGGAGTTTTTGTTTTTGTTTTTTCTTTTTTTTAGTTGTGTATACAGTGGTGTATGACTAACATAAGGAGTCAAGGCAATCCCTTACTCCCACTAACCTAACCCAAAAATAATTTTACAACCAAATCATACTATGAAATAGCACGTATATGATGGACAACTTAAAGTTGTTGGGGATAATCCCAATGCGGTACCTCCCCTTCCTCCAAGAGATCCTTAGAAAATTACTGATCAACAAATAAAGTAGTTGTTAGAAGATGCTCTTGCTAACCAAAAAAGGGTTTAGGAGGCCCTTCTGTTAGCTCAACAGGTAAATCTATCTAGGACAAGATCGATAGTTGATGATCGAGCAACACTCGATGGTAATAACGATAGAGTTTGAGGTGGTTGAGCTCAAGTGATCCCACCGGTACTTTCATCCGTACGATGATGATGAGGATATGAGATATGTTGATCTGGCATAAATAAGAGCTATCATTCCTTATTCTTTTCCACCACGTGTTAAATTTTACATAACAAGTGATATGATTAAACTCTTAAATTGCAAAGGTCTGTTTACGGGTTTAGCTATAAATGATGCAAATATGTATCTTTCTAATTTTATTGGGATCTTCACTTCTTACACCATACCTGGGGTAGACCGAATTAAGGTTGTTCCCCTATTCGTTGTCTAGAGAAGCTTCTTTGTGGTTGGGGTAACTTCCCAGGAAATCAATTACCACTTGGAATAGGTTATGAAGGAAATTCTCAGACCATTTTTTTCCTCTATCTAGAATGTTGCAGTTAAAAGATGAGATATACAACTTCAGGAAACTACGTTCTAAGTCAATGTACGAGGCTTGGTTTCAGTTTAAGAAGAAGTTGAGAATGATACCTAATCATCAAACTTTATAGACAATAAGAAGTTGAGAATGATACCTAATCATCAAACTTTATAGACAATTTTGCTTGAGATATTTTATAGAGCCTGAAAATCAGTTCTAGAACCATGACAGATACAATCACTGGAGGAGATTTCATACGTTTATGTTGGGAAGTAGCATTTGAAATTCCAAAATAGATCTCTCTCCCCAACCGAGGGTGGCATACTCGTGAGGTAGATAAGGGTGCTTCCACTTATGCCATTAGGGCTTTTGGTGACCATAGAGTGGGTGATAATTCTAATGTACTAGAGACTGCACAACTTAGAACTGATATTGGGTTGATGATGAAGTAGTTTGCAATAGTGAATTATGAGAAGGTAAATGCAGTAGGTTCACAGGGTGTAACCTCTAGGGCATATAAGTCTAACTTGGAACAAGAGGTTAAGGATATTGATTGAGAATTGATGGGTTTTCGAGATAAGAGGAAAGGAAACCAAGGTCAAAACTTTTATTGAGATAGATACAGAAATCGTAGTAGAGAGCGTGATGGTTACTGAAAGAGAAATAATGACTATAAGGTGAAAGAAGACAGGTATGTTCCAATGGGCAGCCGTGATACTGCATTAAGAATGGGGGTGTTATTATCCAAACCAGTTAAGGGTTACAAAATTATGAAACATTCCTTAAAGAGATAAATACTGATATCTTAGGTCTGACCCAAAAGGTTGAGTCTCATCTGACTACGATAAAGTTGTTAGAGCAATAGTTTGGGCAAATGTCTGCCAGTTTAAATTAGAGGCAGCCAGGTACCCTTTTGAGTAACACAGTTTAGAACCCCACAAATATTGATCATTTTCTATCCATAACCATGAGGAGTGGTGCTACTACTATTGATCTCCCTGTGCCTACTATTAAGGAGTCGAGGAATGAAAGTTCTATGATTGATGAGACACCTGAAGTAGAGTCTGAGAAATCAAAAAGTATTGATGGTGATTTTGAGAATGATAAAAATAAGGGCAAGGTCAGCAAGCCTAATGATAATGTCCACTATTGTATTTTGATTACTTTTTTACCCTTAGTAGAAAAGAAGGAGGACCCTAGAGAGTTCACTATTCTGTGTTCTATTGGGACCTTCAATGTCAGAAAGGCTTTGTGTGACCTAGGAGCCAATATAAATTTAATTCCACTGGTTGTATATGAGTTTTTGGGGATGGGGGAACTCAAACCTACATACATGAATCTATTGATGACTGACTCATCTGTGAAGAAATTAGTGGGTATTGTGTGTGGTGTAGTAGTAAGGGTGTCATCCTTTATCTTTCTAGCGAATTTCATGATTCCTGACTATGAGTTGGACTTTCAAGCCTCTATTATATAGGGTAGACCCTTCCTAGACACGGGTTGGGCACTGATTAATATAGAGTTGGATCAGATGATGTTCAGACTAAATAATGAGCAAGTGATTTTTGATATATATTGGTCAGTGCAATAGCTATATGATATGTAGGTAGTGTCGGTGATAGAACTATTGATGATGATGTTGATGTAGGGGTTGTTCCTATTGAACAAAGACTTGGGGTTGAAGTATTAGAAGTGGTAATCATTAATTTCTGCTAGTGTTGGCATCGAAGAATGTGATGATATGGTTAACAAATAACATGGTATAGATTCTTACAATTATTCTTAAAAAATAGGATCTTGATCTAAAAATTAAAACAATGCCTCCTACGAAACCATCCTTTGAGGAGCCACCAATTTTGGAATTGAAGGCCCCCTCATCTCTCTTGAAGTATGCATTCTTAGGGGATAATAATACCTCACTAGTGATCATTATTGAACATTTGGCAGTCACATGTTAAAGCATTGATAGCCATATTGTAGATGCTTAAAGAAGTCGAAGTCTGTTTCCATTATTTAGCATCCATATAGATTGAACCATCATATGTAAGAGGTTTTGAAGAAAGAAATTATCAAGTGGTTAGATGTTAGAGTAGTTTACCCCATTGCAGATAGCAAGTGGATTATCCCAGTTCAGTGTGCCGAAGAAGGGTGGAATTACAGTAGTTCCTAATAAGAGGAATGAACTTATGCCCATGAGATTGGTGACCAATTAGAAAGTTTGTATGGATTATAGAAATTTGAATACTTGGAAACAAAAGGACCATTTCCCTTTGCCTTTCATAGATCAGATGCTGGATATACTAGCAGGCCGAGGTTGGTATTGTTTTCTTGACGAGTACGCAAGTTACAATTAGATCACTATTACCCACGAGGACCAAGAAAATATGACATTTACTTTCCTTTATGGTACTTTTTCATTCAAGAGAAGTCCATTCATATTATGCAATGTTCCTGCCTCCTTTCAGCGATGGATAATGTCTATATAATCTGACATAGAGGAGTAAACGATTAAGGTCATCATGGATGATTTTTTGGTAGTTAGGGAGTCCTTTTATGAGTGTTTGGCCTATATGGCCAACGTACTGTAGAGATGTAACGAGTGCAACTTAGTGCTGAATTGGGAGAAATGCTATTTTATGGTCAAGAAAGGTATTGTTATCAGGAACAAGATCTCAAAATAGGGTATTGAGGTGGACAAAGTGAAGATTAAGGTAATTGAAAAGTTTTCACCACCAGTCTCAGTTACAGGTATAGGAGCCTTTTGGGCTATACAGGCTTTTATAGAAGGTTCATCAAGGACTTCTCTAATATTGAAAATCCTCTATGCAAGCTTTTAGATAAAGAGGTAAAATTTGCATTTGATACTGCATGTATGGAAGCCTTTAAGTGCCTTAAGGTGTGGTTGATTTCGGCTTCTATCATTGTGTCCCCTGATTGGTCTGCGCCACTTAAGGTCATGTATAATGCGAGTAGAGTGGCCTTAGTTTTTTTCCTAGGATAAATGAGAGAGAAGATCCACCATTCGATATATTATTCTAGGAAGGCATTAAACCTCGCACAAAAAACTATACAGTTATAGAGAAAGAGTTGCTTCCAGTGTTTTTTGCCTTCAAATAATTTTGGTCCTATTTAATTATGACCAAAGTCATAGTTCACAAAGACCATGCAGCCTTGATGTATCCGATGTCGAAAAAAGATGCCAAATTAAGATTGATTTGTTGGGTTCTCTTGCTGCAAGAGTTTGACTTTAAGGTGAAGGATTAAAAAGGCCCAGAAAAACATGTTGCAAATCACTTCTCTAGGCTTGAGAAGGAGGAAATGAAGAAAGTGGGGGATGATCTTGAAATAGATGATACTTTTCCAGATGTGCACATCTTGGTAGCATATCAAGACTTAATCCCTTGGTTTGCTGATTTTGCCAACTATTTGTCAAGTGATCTTATCCCAGAAGACCTATCCTTCCAGAAGCACAAGATGTTTATACATGAGGTAAGGAAGTTTTTTTGGGATGAGCCTTACCTTTTCTATATTTGTCCAAATGGTTTGATTCATAGATGTATCCTTGAGGTTGAGATGATGAGCATTCTTAAGGACTTTCATTCATCACCAATTGGGGGTCATCTAGTGGTAACCGCACAATCCACAAAATTCTGCAGTGTGGGTTTTATTGGCCTAAAATATACAAGGATTCCTATGATTTTGCATAAGCCTTTGGCCAATGTCTGTATCAAGGAATATGTTATGATTCCATAAAATCCCCATGACACCAATTTGGGAGTTGGAGTTGTTTGATGTATTGAGGATTGATTTTATGGGCCCATTTATGAGCTCCTATGGTATGATGTATATTTTGGTAGAGGTTGACTATGTTTTGAAATGGGTGAAGGCAGTTGTGCTTCCAAACAATGGTGGAAGTTTCACCACCTTTCTGAAGAAAAAACTTATTTTCCTAATTTGGTACTCCACATAAGATTATCAGTGTTGATGGGTCCCACTTTTATAATCATCTATTTAAGGCCTTGCTTTACAAATATGGTGTAAAGAATAGAAACTTAACACCTTATCATCCTCAAACAAATGGATAGGTTGAGGTCTCCAATAGAGAGATCAAGTCCATAGTGGTGAAGACTGTGAATGCCAACAGGACTAAATGGTCAAGGAAGTTGGATGATGCTTTGTGGTCTAATCGGACAGCTTTTAAGACCCCTATAGGTGCTTTTTTATATCAACTTCTATACGGAAAGATATGTCATTTACTGCTAAAACTTGAACATAAGGCACTATGGGTTTGAAAAAGCTAAATTTCGAGTGGCATGATGCAACTAGGATGGGGTTGAGTAAGGTGATTGAGTTAGATGAATTTTGATTTCATGATTAAAAGAGCTCTACTATATACAAAGAATGAATGAAGTTGTATCATGAAAGGAAGATTGACAAAAAGGTGTTTAAACCTGGTATTTTGGTCTTGTTGTATAATTTAAGACTTCGCTTGTTTCCAGAAAAGATAAAGTCTACGTGGACTTGACCATTCAGCATGGTTAGAGCATTCCCTCATGGTGTTGTAGAGCTGAAAAGAGATGGTCAAGCCTCGTTCAAAGTGAATGGACAACATGTAATGTACTATTGGGTAATCTTGAAAAGGTAAAGGTAATTAATGAGGTTAACCCGAGATGGTATGTAGAGGGGTTGCAACTACTTTATAAGAGAGATAGTTTTATGATCGAGATAGGTTAGCTCAAGAGGTCTATTTATGTAGCAAGACAGATCGAGTTATATGGGTTGGCTGGAGCACCATTGTTACATGCCGCGTTTAATAGGTATCAACTGGGGTGGATGACCAGACCCCTAGGTTCATACAACCCGGGATTGGTGTGGGATTTATATGCCTCTTTCCACACCACAATATCTTTGACTATGCCTACAAGTGGTAGGAAGCACCAGTTAGATTAGGTGTTTGTGATAGGGGTCATGGTTGATATTTCAGTGGAGGCCATCCGCCGAGTTCTTTTTGGCCCAAATTATACAAGTCCTACGTCTACAACAGAATATGATCAATGATTGAGATTAGCGCATAACAGATGTGCTATACGAGAGGCTAAGCACAAGAGTGGAAGGGTAGGTTTGGCGAGATAGATCACCAGTTATATTTAACCTCTTGGTATGGATGCCCCTTGGGTCGAGGGGCAAAGTGTGATTAAGAAGACAACATTGAATTTCACGACAAAGTTCTAGTGACTGTTAGTGCGTTATCGATTTTATCCGACTGTAGATGAAAACTTGCTTGTTTGGGATGTTGCAAGACTGATTTTGAGCATGGAGGATGGTTATGATATTGATTTTAGGGCCATCATCATATATGAGATGAATGAGCGAGAGTTTGGGGAGATGACCACACTTCTCTTTTCTTGCCTCGTACAGTTGTTATATGATGAGGCCGGTGTGATAGAGATCCTAGGTGTTAATGTGAGGGTAAAGGCGATGGGCATGGCCCATACTAGTATAATTAAGGATCCGACAAAGCTGATCCTTGTACAGAGGTACCATATCCCTTCGATAGTAATTCTGACCTAGTCTGCTAGCCCATTAGTTCCTGTAGAGCCTACTGCTAGAGAGGGAGTATATGTTATGTTTGTATAGATTTTGAGATGAAAAAGAAGAGAGATTCCCTAGGATGAGCATATAGAGTGAGAGGACCCCAGCCACATCCACTTCAGTCCCAGCTTCAACTTTGGAGCTTGTTGAGACATTTGTATTTCCCCCTCATCCCTCTACTACAACTGCTACTACAGGTATGGCTTTTATATCGCATGAGTTTTTGCAATGCTTAGTGGATAGTCAGAGGGTTACCACCGCTCAACTAAAGAATATTAAGAATAAGGTGGCATCATTGTATGGGCAGATTCGACTTTGTGTTCGGATGAGACTTGAGGTGACAGAGACTAGATCATAGGTTGTACACAGGGTTGAGATGTCAGAGTTTCGTGCTAAGATGTATTCCTGTATAGATGGTTTTAAGGGTTGAGTGTCAGCCTAATTCAGTGATATTAAGGCACCCGATCTGGGTGAGATTATAAAGGAGGTGGCCATACTGCGAGATACGAACTCTCACTGAGAGCAATATTTAAGCCATCCCTCTGGTTGTACCTCAAGTTGATAAGATGGTACTTCCGCAATGACTAAGACACTTTGACTTATTTGTGGAGGATAAGAAGAAGGTCCCCATAGGTGGGACCATGCGAGTAGAGAGGTGGAGTTTCAGGATCTTGATATACCATATGATTAGGCCCTAAGATGGGCCACACATAATTTGAGGGAGACTGACTTTGTTGCTAGGCAGAGGCATTTTGAGATAGCTACAGGTGCATTCTCAAGTAGTGCACCTCCACCACAACCACCTTCACTAGGTAAGATTCCCCCACACTGTGATGATCATGAAGCAAACACTAGTGCATCCCAGACATGTCCTAATTCCGTTGATTTATATTATTTATACCCACTAGGATAGTGTGTAGTCTTTTAGTTGGGGGTAGGGTATACCCTAGCCGCTGCAGGTTCTTCTTTTCGTGGTTATTTTTCTATCGGCCATGGTATGGTTGTAGAACCGACATATCTTGGTTAATTTTGTGTGGTATTATGTTTTGTTTTGTATTGTGTTGTGCTTATGTGCAATTAGGAGATTTTTTAGTATCTAAGGTAGTTGACATGTTTTTGTTGTTGATTTTTGAGGAAAAAATGATACCCATCCAAAAACTTATTTTTAGAACTGTGTAAATGTATATATGTATGTGTGTGTGTGACGTGCGTATGTGACCATAGTGGATCTTGTTATGGAATTAGGGTTAGGTACATGATAATAATTGATAACTTATGCATGAAACGAATAGGTAGTAGCTTGTGATGTTACTCTATACCTTGTGTGTGTGAGATACTACATAGTTCCCTTTATTTGTTAAATCAAGCACTTTCCCGATTAGTCTTGCCTAGGTTGTAGGATAGTTGGTTAGGAAAGGATCATAGGTCATTTTTGATAGTAGTCTTTAGCTTAATTAACCTTCCACGTTGAATAAGTATCCCTTGAACCCAAATTTGGAGCCTTATAGTCTATTTTTCTTGTTCCATCTTTCACCTTCCCTTTGTGTTATAATTAATCTTTTTTTTCCCTAGTTATCCTTGGACATTGTGCACTTAACTCAGGCAAATCATCTAAGATAAGGGTGACTATCAGAGGGGTACATAATGTAAAATGGGTATGACGAAGGGTAGAACAAGAGAAAAGATAGTAGGGCTGGGTGTGGTAGAAAAAGAAAAAAAAAGAAAAGAAAAATGGAAAAAGAAAAGAAGGAAAAAAAGAAAGAATAAAAGAAACCATACCTAACCTGAATATGCAATAAAAAAAATAAAAATGGAGAAATAATGGTGGGATCAAAAGGAAATTGGTTGTTAAGCGGACCCCAAAGTAAGTGTAGTGTTAAGGAGGCTTAGTCACTAAATATATCCATATATACCATACAATCCCCAATCCTACATTACAAGCCATATAAATTCCTATAGTGATCCTACCTCGACTGTCTGAAATCTAAGGTTAAGAAAATAAAAGCAAGCCTATGGTATTTGATTTACATTGGTGGAACTTCTCTTGTGAGCGTGAGTGTCTCTCGACCGTCCCAACATTGACATGAATTATTTCATATGAGTGAGTAGGAATTCTTTGTTGTAAGGACACATGGGTTGTATTGCTAGTTGATTACTTGTTTAGGTAGTGTAACTTGTATATAAGCATGGATATCAATTTCTAATGTAATGCCATATCTTGATTCCCTTGTCTCACATTGTTGAGCTTTATGTATTTACACAGTTAGTTATGTATTGTTGAATTAGGAGGGTGTAAGTATTTGAGCTTATTGATTATTAACTACCTTAGGTGGCTTTGATTTCTCCTATTTAAGAAATGTTGTTGTGTTAGGTTTCTAGAGGACACGTTCTAAGTTGAAGGTGTTGATGTATTATGGATTCATACCACTTTCGACGCTTAAGATGATGAAAAAATGCAAGTTACTTAGGTTTTTTTGTGAGATATGATGGGTTTTGTTTTATGTTTTGCAAGAAATAAGGTTTTGGAGTTGTTCTAGAAGAAAAGAGTGAAAGTTAAAGTTTTGGGAAACAAAAGTGGGCACCTAGGACCCGTATATGCTACCTACGGACCGTAGGTTCCAAAGTAGGTGTTAGAAATTGAGATCCACAGACTATAAAGTTCAGGAAAGAAGACCCTATTACTGATGGAGGGAAACTATGTCCTGTTGGTGCAAGTATAGGTCTCAAAAACAAAGTACAGAGAGTTTCTACAGTGTTTAAGGACAAGGGAACCTACGTGGGATAACCTATGATCCATAGGTAGCCCAGTAAGTGGCCACCGACCTTGATTTTCCTTCTTTGTTTGGGAGTTTTTTTCTAGGGTTTCCTTGTAACCTATATACACCCTTTGACATTTTTTAGTCTTTTTACATACTCTATATACTCAAAACATATATTTGATTCCAAGATTTGATTTTGATCTTGGGATTTCTATGTATTGATTTTGTTTTTTTATTCAGTTGAAGACTTTGGATTTTATTCATTGATTATTGTGATATTGTTTGAATGTCTTCAATTATGAATTCTTTTGATCGTATTACAACCATGATCGGCTAATTCCCTTTGCTAGGGTTTTGGAATCCTGGCTAAATAATGAAGTCGGGGAAGTGTTAAATCCTTCTAGATATTTGTTACTGCATGTATTATGGTTTTCTCTGTACTTATTGCTTTATTAATGGTTAGAAATATTAGGATCTAGCCTATATTAACTATGAACCCAAGAGGGAGGTAGAGATTGGGAAAAGGAGCTCGCAACAGTGACTTGGGGTTAATTGCCAAAATAAGATTACTTGTATTATCTACTTAAGACGATTAACCTACATCTAATCAACTTGATATCGAGAAAAGATAGTTGAAACTGGGTCCAAGGTACGGTTAGTAAGGAAACACTCTGAGACTGAGAGAAGCGAATCAAATTCACTAAAGTATACTGAGAGAGAGATGGTGATACCTAACTTACCAGATTCTACATGCGCAACAGTTTGATAGTTAGATTAAGAATGAGAATTCTACTAAGTTAGAAGCCAGGGGGAACACAAACCTAGGGTTCATTTTCGGCTGCTTACAACTAAAGCTTTTTGAGTTTGGTTACTTATTTGAGATTACTACAACAAACCACCCATTTACTTTCAGTACTTGATGAGTGGTGAATTTACCACTCATATGCACTACACTTCCGTGCACACTACTAAGATTTGAATGTCTAACTGAGACAACTTTGTGATAAATTGAACTAATTTTCCAAATTTTGTAGGCATACAGTTTACGATAAAAGAAAGATGTGGATGTGAGTTAAAATGGATCAAAAAGAAGAGGAGAAGTGTAGCTAGAAGACCTGAAGTTGAAACCAGTCATAGTACTACGATCGTGTTCTGTAGGCCACGATTGCAGTCAATCAAGAAGGTCAGAAACCGTGACCATGTGGATCTACCCGCAATTGCGGTTGCCATAATTGCAGTTAATATGGTGAAATCACAACCATGTGGGATTAGGCCCAGGGTTAATTATGTAAATGCACACAACCAACCCCAAATATTTTTTTAGGCTTAAACCCTTTCTCTTTAGGGACACACAATTCTAGAGATTTTTATTTTATCCTTAGTTTAGGGTTTTTGTATTTATTTGGAGCTTGGAGAATTGTTTTACTAATCTGGAGATAAGAAGACATTAGAGTGATTCCTAAGTGAAGAATTGGCAAATCCCATTGAGGATTCATTGGAATTTAAAGTGTGGTTTGCATTCTCTTTATTTTTCAAGAATCTATTTGATGGGAACTTTGGTCTATTTTTGTTTATTATTTTATGAGTTGCTAGTTCTTCCTCTTGGGATTATGTTTCAATAGGGTGCATTTGTGTGTGGGTTTTTATATATTTGTGTAGATTCTAGTGTATTGATGATGGGTTCTACTATTTCTTGACTGTATTGGTTGGGATTTGTGGGTGGAAGCCCCAAATACCCAATATGGGTTTGATGGTGAAAATCCTAAGCCTTTGAAAGCTCAAACCATCCTTGAAAGAGGGGTTTGAGTGAACTTTTGGAATCCACATCATCCTTGAAAGAAGGATGTGGGAACCAAGACAATAATGGATAATTTATGGTCATAGTTTGCTAATTTTCAGTATCTTAGACATAACGGTGTTTATGAGGTTGACTATACCATGGGTATAAGGCTAGAAATAGGGATATCCAATTGAGGTGTTGGGTGTATCTAATTGACACACTCGTTAGGTACTCAAAAGGGTAAATGACTGAAATATTTGAGGTTTTGTAGAAAAACTAGCATCGAGGACTTTAAACCTAGCCTACCACATCATCAACGATTAGAATTTGCACTGAATCATCACGTTCCCATAAATAACTTGCCCCTAGGAAAGAATAGTCCCAAGATCCATTCCTAATTGTTTACACACTAATCATTCTTAGCCTTAAGTTAGTTCTTTAGAAGATCAAAAATAAAATAGTTTTATACTTATGAAGATCTTCTAAAATATCCCCAAAACCACTTGTATCCTAGGTTTGAATCTAACATGTAACTTTCATTTTGAATTTACTCATTCGCCACTCACATTTTTCCTCATGGATTCAACCTCGACTCTTGTTGGGTAATTATATTGACAACGACTTCCTTGCATTGAAATTGACATACTCCCAGTGGGTTCGACCCCAACTTGAGTTGGGTTACTTTACTTGACAGCGACTACTTTATCTTCAGTTAGAGGTGTTGTTTGGGCATTGATCACACACCCCAAACCAACACTTATGCATCATAATAGACAGTGAAACCCTCGTTCTTAATTAGAAGAGTCGGAATAGGATATGAAGTAATCAAATCATTGCGCTTCCAAAAGCTCGCCTCACAACTCGCAGACAACTTAAATGGAGCCTCCTTCATGGTCAATCTAGTCATAGGAGTTGCAATAGAAGAAAAACCAATTTCCTATAGTAGCCTGCCAACCTAAGAAAACTTTGAACCTTAGTAGATGATGTAGGCCTATCCCAACTATGAATAGCCTCAACATTTTTGGCACAACCATAATACCATCCTTGGACATTAGGTGCCCCAAGTAAGCTACAGACTCAAGCCAAAACTAATACTTTGAAAACTTGGCGTAAAGTCAATAATCTCTCAATTTTGGAGCACAGTCTTAAATATTGCTCGTGCTCTTTCTGACTTATCGAATATACCAGAGTGTCATTGATAAATACTATCATAAAGGAGTCCAAATATGGCCTAAAACATGGTTCATCAGATCCATAAAATTTGTTGGGGAATTAGTCAATCCAAAAGACATCACCAGGAACTCATAATGACTGTAACGAGTCCCGAAGGTTATCTTAGGGATGTTCTCAACCCTAACTCTTAACTGTTGGTAACCAAACCCAAAATGTATCTTAGAAAACTTTGCTGAAACTTGAAGATGGTTAAACAAATCATCGATACGAGGCATAGGATACTTATTATTCACTTTGACCTTATTCAACTGCCTGTAGTTGATACACATATGCATAGATCCATCTTTCTTTTTCATTAATAGAAATGGATCACCGCATAGAGATACACTCATTTAGATAAGACCCTTACCCCGAAGATCCTGAAGTTGACTATTCAACTTTTTTATCTCAGTAACAGTCATATGATATGGTGCCATAGAAATAGCTTGAGTGCCTGGCTCGAGGTCACTAATAAACTCTATATCATGATCAGGAGAAAGGCCAGGTAGATCAATCTGAAACACATCAGGAAACTCGCAAATAATAGGGATGGAGTAAAGTAATGGACTCTCAATACTAACATCCCAAACATATGCAAGAAATGACTCACAACCCCTCAATATTAGTCTTCTAGCCCGAATGTAAGAAATAAACCCCATCGACATGCGTTTAACATAACCTTGTTACTCAACCAGGGATACATCGGATACACCAGGAAAGGCTAATGTAATTGTTCTAACAAAACAATCTAAGACCACATTGTAAGGAGATAACCAATCCATGCTTAGAATTATATCAAAATCTACCATATCTAGGACAATGAGATCAATCAAAGTATTAAAATCTTGAATAGTTACCAAAGAAGATCTATATACCTGATCCACTACTAAAGAATAAACCACGAGGGTAGCTACACATAATGACACACATAACATAAGCCCACTGTGATGCAAAATAAGAAAAATCATATGAAAATGTGGAACCAAGATCAAACAAAGCAGAAGTTGGTTGATGACATATAAAAATTATACTTGTGATCATAACATCTGAATCCTCAACCTCTAGTCTACCTGGTATAGCATGCAAATAACCATGTCTACTAATGGATAGGGTTTTTATCTAACCACCTATCTTACCTCCCTGCAGACTACCTCTAAAACCCTGGGGACCACCTCCATGACCCTATGCACCACCCATAAATGGCATTAGCACTAATCCAATTGATTATGCAGTTTGAACTAAAGGTGTAATTATCCCACACTGGGGACACTCACGGGTGAAGTGACAAATAATCCCACAGTCATAACATTACCCGAGAATCTTGCTTTATCTACAAGGTCTGATGAATCTGATATGACCACCCCGACTCGATGATCCTGACTGTATACCCCTCTGTGGATGATTGGTACTCTATCAACTGGAACCGCTATAACCAGGATGACCTCTATCTGATATCTAATGCAATGCCTAAACTAGCCAACTAGGATGACCTTGATACTGATAAGGCTTCTGCTGGAGCCACTGATCGTGAAACCCTCATCCTGTGAACTGTGAACTACTATGGATCCCACTATAACTACCCTGGTAATGAGGTCTCTTATCACTTTCTTTTTTTTCCTTACAAACAATCTCCTCTATAGAATAAATATACTCAACAATCTCAAAAAAGACTTTTCGGAAGTTACCAAACTCTGTGTATTCCTATGAAGTGGTAATCTTAATCTCCTAACAAAGCAAATATGCTCATACTGCACAGGTAAAATCATAGTGGCATGCCTGGATAACTCATGAAATCTCACCTCATACTTAGCCACAAACATATAACCTTGTCATAAAATTGAAAACTCATCTCGAAGACACTTGTGCATGTTGCAAGGCATATACTTCCCCAAGAAAGCCTCAGAGAACTGAGTCCAGGTCACTGATGGAGATCCAACTAGCCTAGAATCAAGATTACCTCTCCACCACCTCCTCATTGTCGTGTCTAGTTGATACGCAATAAAGTTTACTCTACGCAACTTAGCCAACCCCAAGTTTGGTAACCTCTCCTCACAACTTGATAGGAACTCATAAACATCCTCTCCTAGGTCTAGGAAAATCTAGGTGGAGTCAATCTCAGAAGTTGGCCTAGCATTTTTTGCTTTTTTAAAGACATAACTAGATAGTCTACAACCGATTGTGGGACTATTGGTGCTGGCATAACCTCTACTATAGGCACTGCTGCTACAGGTTGTGCCCCTAAATCAATACCACACTATCCAGCTGGATAAGTTCCCTCGATTGGCAGATCACTGACAAACCCCAATAACATCGTACCAATGCACCCTGAAGGACTAAAGAGTATAGAAAAATAGTTGAAGTATGGGCTTCCCCTAGCCCACCTACTACTCTGGTGGCGGAATACTTAAAGTTCTCTCACTCTCAGGAGCCATTATAGGATCAGGTGTTGGATCCCTATCTTGATCTCAAACTGGGGTTGCTGCTCTATATTTTCCTCAACCTTTGGGTGGACCTCAAACCATAATTAAAAATCTAGCAGCGGGCTCACGGTCCTGATCCTCGGCTCCCACACCTCAATTCCTAGCCAGTTGCATAAAAAGTGAACCAATAAACATTAAAAACTAACTTAGACCCAACATATGGAAGTGGATCAAGAAAATGAGATTTTTCTCTAAAAATGCTCCGTAGCCTCCCAAAGAAAGGATACAAATGTCTCTGTATTGATCTGCGCAACTCTAATAAACACCAGCTCTAGTACCAATAGAATTAGCAAAATCTAGGGTCTAATACCAAGCTATCCAGACCTAATTTCTCAAGTCATAATAGTTCCTACCTTATCCCGCAAGTAGGCAAGCCAAGCCATAGCTCGAGATGATAAGTAATGCTCTAACAAAAAATAAAATAAAAAGATCACATATAATGATAATGGTAGTGATATTAAGTGATAAACATAAAGGAAGCATATAAAGTATATCGAAATAAAAGAAGGAAAAAGGCCAAATATACAAACGAATCCCTCTTAAGACCTAGTAAGGTCGGTACTAGAGCCACTACTAAAGATACTTAGATTACTAGACAAAACCCAAAATATGCACAATATATACAAGAAGTCTTGATATAAAAGACTAAACTAGAACAAATAAAGAAGGATCAGCCTCGAATAACAACATGCTTACCCTGCTCTGGATTAGTACTAGAAAATAGGAATCACGTTAATGTCAGCTAATAGAACTCAGATATGCATTAGGAGAAAGATACAAAAGAGTAGTATGAGTTCCAAAGCAAAGGGTACTCAATAGGCATCATCGGCAACTGATCTTAATACCAGAAAAATATAACTAAAATGTGAGGGTATAGTCTAATGCAATGACAAATAAGGATACAAAGGTGAACAACTATCGTGCTACACATATGCAATATAGGAATAAGTAAACATGATACAGAAAGATAAATAAGCCAATAACAAATGAAAAACCAAAATAACTAACTGGGCCCTTATAAGCCCTCCAGGCACACTGAAGAGGGCCATTAACCCAATCATTCCCCCATAAGCTGGTGGGACACTCAAAAAGTATTTATAGAAAATAAATATAAATAATCCATAGCTGAACCAATCCCAAGAAATCATAGTATTTATCCAAATGTCCACCGTGATTGAACCGACACCTATGGGTAGTAACGAGAGGGCAGATATCGAGCTTGGACCGATAGTGATGGCTAATAATAAGAGGTCATATACTGGATTTGAAATATAAATAATGGGTAATAATGAGAGGCCACAAATATGACATATAATAGAACTCATGATCAACGCCCAAACTAAACCTCTAATTAAGGGTAAAGCCTTTGCAATCAAGTAAAGTAACCCAACTAGGTTGGGGCCGAACCCACAGGAAAGACATGGGTGTATATCTCTAGCTTATAGAACTCAATGAGCAGAAACTTAAAGTAAATGGGGGGTTTGGTGTTAAAATATCAAAGAACTGGCAAATCTAAACTTTGGTTGTTATTAGTTGGTGACCAACACTAGGCTTATGTTCCCTCTGGCTTCTAACTCAGTAGGCTTCTTGTATTCAACCAAACTCCTTAATTAATATGCATGTAAAATCTGGTAAGATAGGTATCTGTTCTCGGTCTTAAAACATTACCTTACTAACCCTTACCTTGTACCTTAGTTTCAACTATCTCCTCTCGGTCTCAAGTTGATTAGATGGAAATTAACTGTCTTAAGAAGATATTACAGATAAGCTTATTTTGGTAGTTAACTCTGAATCACTAGTATGATCTTCTTTTCTCAATCTCTACCTCCCTTACAAGTTTGTAGTGAATAAAGGTTGGATCCTAACATTTGCAACCATTAAGAAAGCAATAAATTTGAAACAAACAACAATACATACAACAACAATTATCTAGGTGGATTGAACACTTCCCCTACTTCATTATTTAGATAGGGTTCCCACAACCCTAGCTAAGGGAATTAGCTACTCATATTTTTAATATGATCAATAGAATTAATAATGAAAAACATTAAATAATATTACCTTAATCAATAAGTAAAACCCAAAGTCTGTAATTAAATTATCAACCAAAAGCCAATGCAAAGAAATGCCAAGATAAAATTAGAATCTTAGAATCAAACATATGTTTGTAAGTTTTAAGAGTGTGTAACCTAACTACAAATCATAAAAAAGGTATATATAAGATACAAGGAAACACTAAAAATCAAAACCCAAATGAAAAAGGAAAATATAGGTTGGAGGCCACTTCCTTAGGCCACATACGGACATATGTACCATATACGAACCGCATGTGGTTCCAGTTAAGTGCTAGAATACCTGTACAACTTATGCAGCTCTTTGGAATTGGACCTCTATAACATACTTTGGTCACATATAGACCATATGTACCACATACGCACCATTATGGCCTTAGTAAGTGACAAAGTCTTCTTTTTTCTTTATCTAAACCTCTAGACTTCATATTTCGACACACACTTTGGTCACCTATGCCCGGTAAGTGGCACATATGCAAAGAATTGCCTTGGTAAGTAGCCAAAAACTTTAATGTTCATCTTTTCCTTCTGTTTAGCATCCAAAACCTGATTTTCTACAAAACATATCCAAAATACATCATATCTCAAAAACAACCTAAGAAACTTGTATATTTTTAAAGTAAGCATCAAAAGTGCTATAAATTCATATCACATCAAAATCATCAACTTAGAACGTTTGCATATCCATAGGAAACACAACACAACACAACAAAACAAAAACATGATACTTATCTAGGAGAATCTAAGATATCTAAGGTAGTCAATCATAACTTTAAGCACAACCACGTTACCCCTACTATATAGATAATTCAAAATCAATTTTGTATAAACATGAAGTACAACAATGTGACATAATGGGACCAAGATATGGTAATTATATTAGCAACATACAACCATACATATATACAAGTTACACTACCCAAACAAGTAAGAAGATAGTACTACAACCCATGTTCCCTCACAACAAAGAAGTTCCACTCACACATATGAAATAAGTGTGTCAATGAGGGGATGGTCAAGAGGATCTCACGTTCAAAAGAGAAGTTCTGCCAATGCATGTCAAATACCATAGGCTTGCCCTTATTTTCTTTACCTTAGTTTCCAGACAGTCAATTTAGGATCATTATAGGACTTTATTCATCTTGTAATGTAGGCTTTGGGGGTTGGTATGGTACATATGGATATCAAGTGGCTAATTCTACTTGTCACTACACTAACTTTGGGGTCCACACTTTAACCAAATTCCTTTTATTCCACCCTTATTTCTCCCTTTTATTTATTTATGCACATTCAGGTTGGGTGTGACTTATTTTATTCATTATTTTTCTTTTTCACATTTTTTATTTTTCTACCACACCCAACCTTACTATCTTTTTATCTTATTCTACCCTTCTTTATACCCACTTTACATTATGCACCTCTATGTTAGCCACCCTTAAATTTGGTGATTTTCTTAAGTTGAGTTGCACTATGTCTAAGGAAGATCTAGGCCAAAACATGTTCATTGTAAAACAAATGGGAAGGTGAAAGGTAAAAATAAGAAAATAGGCTATAAGGCTCAAAAACCAGATCAAAGGATACTATTTCATATTGGGAAGGTCATTTAGGATAAAAGTGCACTAATATCAAGAACAACCTATAATACTTTCCTATCCAACTATCCTACAACCTAGGCAGACTAACCGGGCAAGTTCTGGATTTAACATACAAAGGGAACTACGTAGCATTCACACACACATGGCACTAAGTCACATCAAAATCTACGACCTTTTTGGTTCATGCACAAGTTAGCTATGACTATCATGTCCCTAATCTAATTACATACCAAGATCCACAATGGTCACACATATATATAGTTGCACTATTCTAAATACATTAATTTTTGGAGGGGTATTATTTTTCTCAAAATAAAAAAACATGAAAACTACCCTAAATACTCAAAAAATCTCCTAATTACAC
This sequence comes from Capsicum pubescens, assembly GCA_030864215.1. NCBI lineage: Eukaryota > Viridiplantae > Streptophyta > Magnoliopsida > Solanales > Solanaceae > Capsicum > Capsicum pubescens. The sequence goes on along the minus strand of CM061542.1, from coordinate 225,323,206 downwards.
AATAACAAGAACAACATGAAACTAAACACATCCCAAAACAAATTTTAACCTAGACATGTCAGTTTTACAACCATACTGCGGCCGACAGGAAAAGAAGTACGACAACATAAACATGCGGTGGCTATGATATACCCTACCCCTAACTTAAAACTATGCAATATCACCAATGTGCTTAAAAATTGTAAGGCAAAGGAATAAGGACATACCTAGGATGCACTATGTGTCCGTGTCATATTCTCCCTTAGGTAAGGGTATCTGGAGTAACGAAGGTGGTGGTTGTAGTGGTGCATTACTAGAAGATGCACCCATAGATAGCTAGATATGCCTCTCATTATCAATCACTCTAGTCTCCTATGAATCACGTCTGGCCCATTTTAGGTCCTGGTCAAATGAAATATTGGGATCCTCTAGGTCCTCCTCTCGGCCTCACTTTGTCCTAACTATAGGGAACGCCTCATTATTCTCTGCAAATAATTTTATCCATCTGGACTTAGGCGGTGGTTTCATCTTCACAAATAGGTGCACAATTGGAGGGACGACTGACATATAGATCTCAGATAGAGAGCATACCTCTGATCTAAGTACATCCACCTTCTCCCTAATATCATCTAGATTTAACCTCTTAATGTTGCTGAACTGGGTCGACACTTTAGTATAAAATGTATATATCTATGCATGCAATACAAATCATAGATCTGACATAAAATCCTGGTGTGCAGACTCTAATATAGCCTCATTCGTCTCTAGTGTAGTCAAAACCCATTGCTAGATCTGTCTATATTAAGTCGCCACCTCAGTCTCAACATTATATAGCTGAGTATTAGTGACTCTCTGACTATACACTAAGCTCTAAAAAAACTCACAAGATGCTAAAACCATACCTAATGCAACAACTAAAGAGGATAGATGAGGAGGAACTAAGGATGTACCCACCGGCTCTAAAGTAGAAGTCGAGGCTGATGTAGATATAGATGGGGTCTCCTCACCTTGTGTAATCTACTCGGGGTCCCCTCTTTTATACACTATCTTAAACTCCATAATAACTTCCACATTACCTGTCTGTGTATCAATAGGCTCCATAGGAACTAATAGGCCCTCAGACTGGGCTAAAGACACTATAGTAGGCATATGTGGTCTCCTAGAAAGGTTCGGGCGTGCCGAATCCTTCATCATCTTAATCTCTTCCATGACCATCACCTCTACTCTCTCATCTACACCTGGTACCTCTGGCACACTAGCCTCATCATATAATTTTAGGATAAGACATGGGAACAACAAAGTCATTGTACCACCAAAATCTCTCTCATGAATCTTTTATCGAATAACCCTTCTCACAAGTGTTTGATCAAGCTAGGGCTAATCAGTATACCTCAAAAACCCCCTACTATTTGGCATAGTCAATGATACCATGGCATGGTATAAGGCATAGAATTCCTACACCAGTGCTAGGCTGTATGAGCCTAGGGTCAATTCATCTAACACAACTGATACCTATCAAATTCAGTATGCAACAATGGTTCACCAGCCAACCCAGACAAATCAATTAGTTTCTCCTTATAAATAGCCCTTATGGGATTGCTAGTCTTGCTAATAAAACTATCTCTCTCATACAACATTTGAAGGTCCTCCATGCATCATTTCGAGTTCACTTTATCAATTGATTCCTCAAAGCCATATGTGGGATCAGAAGTCTAATCATACTGATATGGTGCCTCAAAATCAGATACTTGCACCTGGTGTGAAGACTGGTTTATACCTTCCTCATATTGGGGTACAACAGGTGGCAACATAGGGACTAGTGTCTCAGACTCATCCTCATCCCGTGACCCCAAAGAATCTACCTCTGTTGTTATCTTATAATCTGCCTCCTTGTCAATATAATCATCACCAAGCTTAATAGGCTTGGGAGAGTGTGGTGGTGATCTCCTGGCCGTCGTCATCCTTGGCCTACCTAGGAATTAGATAGCCTCAACTTGGGTCCTAGGTCGAGTAAAATAAGGATGTTTGACCCACTATGATATCTCTGCCAGTTTTCCACCTAATTTTTTCATAATAATAGCATCAACTGTAGCCTATTTTTGGACCTTTCACTTTGGCTGGAACTGCTCTAGATCAGGCAAACGGGTACTCTTCCTCTGAGCTACTTGTAAGACCCCATAAAAAAATCCTAAGTCAAATTCAGCTGCTTAAGGCTTGATAAGGAAATACAACACTTATAAGAATTTTTCTAAGTGTTAGAAACACTTAGTTTCATCTTATACCTCCAAACTTTGGGGATTTATTTGATGACCTTCCCAACCTCCGTTTTTGGATTTTCAAGTTGCGTTGTGATCGGAGAAGTCAAGAGTACATCTCGAGTGAGTTTTGGAATTTTTGGAATCCGTTTAGGGTGTGTTTGGATTTCAAAATAGAAGCACCATGCGATTTGCATGCATCACATGCTCCAGAAATTTTCAGCATATCAGGGTCAACTTCAAATGATAATAACTTCTTGAATATTTTGAAATGCGAGAGTTGATATATATCTATGAAAATCTCTTTGAGTCCTCTTTCGAATGCAATTGGTTTCATCCAATTTAAACATCGGAGCAAAGAGTTATGATCAATTTACTTCATACTATCAGCGTAAAAACAACATAGGACAGCTGTATCTTTCTCTCTTTCTCCAGGGGTATTTTAGCCTTTTGACCATCCTATATATATGCTCAAACATGGCATTAAGCCTAATTTAGAGCAGACTATACTCTTTTTTTCTCAAATTCTCTCAAAAATTATCAAGAATAAGTAAGGGTTCAATTGGGGGTTTCAAGATTCAAGCCAATTTCACCGTTAACTTTCACGGATAGTCAATCTAAGGTATGCATAGTGTTCATTCATGGATTCTTTTCATCCATGGATCTCAAGAATCAAGTTTTAAGTTATGTATCATGAATATTTTGTTGTGGGATGTTTATAATCATGTTGTTGATGTTAAATTGAGTTTTAATGCCATGAGTTATTTCAAGAATCATGAAAACTAATTTATTTGTGGTATTATTCATATGAGATTTATGTTGAGTTCTTGGGATTTGCAAGTTGGATGCTATACCCATAATATTGATATATGTTAATTGATGAATGAAATATCCATGTTTCCCATGTGTGTTGAATAATGACCATCATATGTTGAAAACCTTGAGTTGGTGGATGGTCATGAATTGGGAGCATGTTATATATGCCTAAGTCTAAAATCATGCCTTTCATGTGTTTGTGAAAATGTTCAAGTGAATGAATTGTGCCTTGTGATCCATTGGTGATCTTAATAATGAATTCATATTAATACTACATGATCTAAATCATTTTCATGTTGATGCTATGTTTTGAAAGTGTTTGACAAATGGTTCATGAAAGTTAAGTAATGAAACTACATTATGTTAGTATGTATACAATTTTATGTTATGCAAGTGAAATTAAATTTATGAAATTATGATATGTTAGGATACATTCCTATTCATGTACAAGATTATGATTATCAAGTGCTTTCATGAAATCCCCAACTTATGGTATTATGAATTACGGACTTTAGTCCTATGATCAAGAATTTTCATGATATGTCAGTTTCCTTCCATCTAGTCCTGGGGGTACTTGTACCTGAAAAATATAGCTGGGTGCCTAGAGCCATGTCATGTTTTCACAATACTCTTAGTCAAGCCATGTTCAGTAGACTTCAGTCAGTCTCATGACTCAGGAAAACTCATGTAAAGGCAGTATCAGTTAAGTTTTACTCAGTACTCAGTAATCTACGTAATCTCAGTAATATTCCGTCAGTCTATGGAATTCAGTAAATCTCAGTATCAGTACAGTTTAGTTCAGTATTCAGTTCAGACATCAATAAACTCAGTCAGCTAATAGAACTCAGTAGAATTTACTCAGTTAACAAAATTCAGTAGTGTTCTGCTAGTCATCAGAACTTAATAAACTCAGTCCATGTTCAGTTCAGATAATTCTAGTATGAACTAGAAAGTTAGTTTAGTATAATCAGTTCAGTGTTATTCAGTTGGGAGTAGGATTCAGCACCGAGCGAACCCAAGGATGGGAACTCTCCTGCCAGTAGAGGGTGTGATTCTTAGAAGCAGTCCTTGCGTTCCAAAACTATGTAGCCAGCATAGGTTGAGTCATCAATACCTTTCAGTTGAGGGTAGATGAGGTGGCTTAACCTGTTAGATGAGGGTTCCCACCATTCTCATTAGAGTACCTGCCAGATGAGGGTCACTCACAGCTTATCCTTACTAATGGCGCGATATTGATACCCTTCCAATCAGGGCAGATATTGGACCCCAGCTTAGGTATTATAGCGTATTTGGGGCATGTCAATTAGATAACTACTTCCCACAGTTTCAGTATCAATCTCAGTAAAAGAACTCAGATAGTTTTTCAGGATATCAGGACTGACAGATACAGTCAACTGAGATATAGTACGGAACTCATCAGTTCTATCAGATTCAGGACTGTCAGAAACATTCATTCATGCTATCAGTTATCAAATCTCATGTTATCAGATATATCAGTTATTAGAATTCAGTTATCAGTCATGATATGTTAGAAGTAAATACATGTCATCAGTATTCATACTCAGTAGTCATGTTATAATGAATTCAATTTCAGGACGGTTATATACAGTCAATCAGATCAGTTTTTCATAATCAGAACTATCAAAAATAGTCATTTTCTTTATCAGTAATATAACATTAGTTCCTCTTTATTCAGTTAACTCAGATGTCAGTAAATCAGTACACAAAATTTAGTATCTAGTACTAGTACAGTTTCAGTTACAGTTATTATATATTCATGCATGTATTCTCGCATTCATGTTAGTCAGTATTGTTCATACATATGAACCCCATGCATTCAACCTACCTCACTTGCATATGAGTACATTCAAAGTACTAATGCACACTTTTCTCGCGCTATGGCGTCTTATACCATAGGTTTGGTCTCACGGGATCCAGAGCTCCCTTACCAAATTTCAGAGTCAGCCAACAATAGTAATTAACAGTGAGTCCTCATCCTTCGAGGACAATTATGTTATTATTCATATCACTATTTCATTTTTTAGTTTGTTTTAGTAGACGGAGTTGGTTGGGAACATGTCCCGTCAACTCCTTATTTAGTTCAGTTTAAAGGTTTTCAGACTACATCATGTCAGATAATTATTTCAGATTTATGTTGGTATTGTTATACCATTTTTAAATATTATTTTATCAGATGTTTATTCAGATTTGAACCTTATGGCCTTACAATATTATGTTTTTGTATATTTTACAGTATGGTTATTCAGTGCTCAGGTACAAATATAAGTCATGGGTTAGCTTGTGGTACTTCGTGGTCATGTGAACTGTGTAGTATTTTGGTTCAGAAAATCGGGGCATTACAAACTTGGTATCAGAGCCTAAGGTTCAACAGTGTCCTAGGAAGTCTGAAAGCTGCATCAAGTAGAGTCTTGTACATGGGCGTGTTGTGCACCACACTTATATGCAGGAGGCTATGAGATGTTTTAGGAACATTTTCCCTTCTTTCATGTCTCAAGATCGTTCTATATAAAGGTTCTCTAAGGAACCCATGTAGATTTACATCAGGATCCCCTCATGTCAACCTTACCTTACTTTCAAGGTAATAGAAACAGTGAAGCTCAAATCCTAAAGATAGGGCTTTCTCATGCAGTCCCTGTAGACAGTTATGGGATTTGCCACATGCTCAGACAATATCCCCTCAGTTCAGTCATGTTCCAAAGTTTTACAAATTTCATTTATGATCATGAGAACTTCTTTGTAAACTCAAATCCAATTTTTGATATGCCATTAGATCCCTTCTCAGAATCTTATGACAGTATAGACCTAGAATTTTAAGCATGGACCTAAGAGTTTAGTATTATATGAGTTGGGATAGTATTATCTAGTCTGATTAGATTACGTATTCATGGGGATAGTTGTACCAAGGTAAATCAAGAGGCTTGAACAGTGTAAGCTAGAATTTAAGTTTATTTATTTGAAATTAAGCATGAAGGTGTGGATGTGATAGTAGTAGTATATGAGGAAAAAGAAACAACAAATGTGTTTAGTAGGATGGGCAGGTGTCGAATAGAGTATAAGTATGTGATGATAGATCAAGTGACCAAGTCAGACTCTCAGATTCCAGTAGTAGTGCTAGTATGTATAGAAAAGAAGTAAGGGAAAAATGATTCCCAACCTATTCTCTTCTCAGTACAAAGATTTGTACTTCAGCTATCATAAAATCCACTCAGGTCTTACATATCAACTCTAAGGTCATAAACCACGATCATGCACTTTTCCATAAATCATGTATGGTTTCAGTTCCCAGTATAAAGGATCTCAGTTTACCCCATAGTATGAATCAATTCCATGAACACGGCTTATGTTCACACAATTTCCATAGAATCGTGTGCGCTTTCAGTTCCCAACATAGGGAGTCAGATCTAAATCACTTAGTGTCACGAATCATGTCTCACGAATACAAAAACTTGAAACTTTGGTCATGCAACTCATGACTCATGTACACGTATCATGCTTTAGAGTATACTCAGCTTTCATGACTCATGCTATGCCCCTACAGATCAGATAAATTCAGACTACATCATGTATATCCTCAGTTCATACCTTTTTGGTAAATTCATGTTGTTGATATTCTATTCCTCAGGTTTCAGTCATGTGTCAAGTTCAGTTTGTATCGATTCCTGCTTCAGGTCCTCCTGATTTAACACTTCAGTCAGGTCTCTTAATGAAAACAGTATAGTGATGAGCGGTTTCTTAGATAGGAGAGAGAAAATGTTTCATGTTAAGAGAAGATTATTGCATGCTTATTTTATACAAGGGTGTAGTATTAATGACAGGCTTGAATGTAACTATTCCAAGATAGAGTATCCTAGTAGTTGCGAGTATAACCCAGTTCATGTATCATGCCTCAGTTCCAAATATCAGATAATTATGTCACGATTCAGTTCCTACATGCCTTGTACATCGCCTTAGTTTTTCTCAATATTTCAGCAAAGGCAGTCCAACATTCTTCAAGGGACATAGTGTCCCGAGGAGGAGATACACTTTAATCCCTCAAACTGTTATGACATAAACATACCGGTCTCTCTTCACGTCATGAATCCAGGTTAGAGGAAGGGTTACTTATAAGATGGCCTTCTAACTCCAAATCTCAGTCGTAAGCCATGTACTCAATGGCTCAGTTTAGTTCACGATACTCTATCCATTTCATACATTACAGACTCAGTTCATATCATGATATTCAGTTCATGTGTCACATTCCAGAATAAGTTATGTCCTCATGTTTCCGCTCATGAATATTGAGTAATTAATCTCAGACTCATCGGTATTTTAAGTTCAATGTAACAATCTTCCTTAAACTTACTCGTTCTTATGTTCAGATTTCAGTACCAAACTTGGTACTTAGTTTCATGCCCATTTTTTAGTTAAACTTTGCATCTTTTACTATTGCATATTCAGTCACATGTTCACGAGCCAGTTCAGTCATATAATCATGCATCAGATATGCATGGATTCATCTTATCAGTTATGCACCAGATATGTATTCTCATTTTGAGAAATTCAGTTCATCAGAACACTCAGTCCTTCATTCATAAATCAGTTACACATGCATCAGATATGTATGTTTAGTTTGATACAAATTCAGCTTATCAGTCATGTAAGTCATGAAATCATGTTTCAGTCATTCATGTTCAGTATATGCCTCAGTTGGTCTCTTCTCCCCTTCTTAGTAAGTCTCATTCGAGGACGAATGTTCCTAAGAGGGAGATATTATAAGACCCCGTAAAAAAATCCTAAGTCAAATTCAGCTCCTTAAGGCTTGATAAGGAAATCCAACACTTAGAAGAATTTTTCTAAGTGTTAGAAACACTTAGTTTCATCTTATACCTCCGAACTTTGGGGATTTATTTGATGACCTTTTCGACCTCCGTTTTTGGATTTTCAAGTTGCGTTGTGATTGGAGAAGTCAAGAGTACATCTCGAGTGAGTTTTGGATTTTTTGGAATCCGTTTAGGGTGTGTTTGGATTTCAAAATAGAAGCACCATGCGATTTGCATGCGTCTCATGCTCTATAGCATGCTCCAGAAATTTTCAGCATTTCAGGGTCAAATTCAAACGATCATAACTTCTTGAATATTTTGAACTGTGAGAGCTTCTACATATCGATGAAAATCTCTTTCAGTCCTTTTTCCAATGCAGTTGGTTTCATCAAATTTAAACATCGGAGCAAAGAGTTATTATCAATTTATTTCAGCCTATCAGCTTGAAAACAACATAGGACAACTGTGTCTTTCTCTCTTTCTCCAGGGGTATTTTAGTATTTTTCCCATCCTATATATATGCTCAAACACGGCATTAATTCTAATTTAGAGAAGAATATACTCCCTTTTTCTCAAATTCTCTCAAAAATTATCAAGAACAAGTAAGGGTTCAATTGGGGGTTTCAAGATTCAAGCCAATTTCACCGTTAACTTTTACGAATAATCAATCTAAGGTATGTATAGTGTTCATTGATGGATTATTTTCATCCATGGAGCTCAAGAATCAATTTTTAAGTTATGTATCATGAATATTTTGTTGTGGGATGTTTATAATCAATTTGTTGATGTTAAATTGAGTTTTAATTCCATGAGTTATTTCAAGAATCATGAAAACTAATTTATTTGTGGTATTATTTATATGAGATTTATGTTGAGTTCTTGGGATTTGCAAGTTGGATGTTATACCCATAATATTGATATATGTTAATTGATGAATGAAATATCCATGTTTCCCATGTGTGTTGAATCATGACCATCATATGTTGAAAACCTTGAGATGTGAATTGGTGGTTATGGTCATGAATTGGGAGCATGTTATATATGCCTAAGTATAAAATCATGCCTTTCATGTGTTTGTGAAAATGTTCAAGTGATTGAATTGTGCCTTGTGATCCATTGGTGATCTAAATAATGAATTCATGTTAATACTACACGATCTAAATGATTTCCATGTTGATGCTATGTCTTGCAAGTGTTTGACAAATGGTTCATGAAAGTTAAGTAATGAAACTACATTATGTTAGCATGTATACAAGTTCATGTCATGCAAGTGAAATTAAAATTATGAAATTATGATATGTTAGGATACATTCCTATTTATGTACAAGATTATGATTATCAAGTGCTTTCATGAAATCCCCAACTTATGGTATTATGAATTGCGAACTTTAGTCCTATGATCAAGAATTTTCATGATGTGTCAACTTCCTTCCATTGAGTCCAGAGGGTACTTGTACCTAAAAAATATAGTTGGGTGCCTAGAGCCATGTCATGTTTTCACGATACTCTCAGTCAAGCCATGTTCAGTAGACTTTAGTCAGTCTCATGACTCAGGAAAACTCATGTAAAGGCACTATCAATTCAGTTTTACTCAGTACTCAGTGATCTACATAATCTCAGTAATATTCCGTCAGTCTATGGTATTAGGTAAATCTCAGTATCAGTACAGTTTAGTTTAGTATTCAATTCAGACATCACTAAACTCAGTCAGCTAATAGAACTCAGTAGCATTTAGTCAATTAACAGAATTCAGTAGTGTTCCGCTAGTCATCGGAACTCAATAAACTCAGTCCATGTTCAGTTAAATAGAACAATCAGTAACAGTTCAGTTAGTTCTAGTATGAACTAGGAATTCAGTTCAGGATAATCAGTTCAATGTCATTTAGTTGGGAGTAGGATTTAGCACCGAGCGAACCCAAGGATGGGAACTCACCTGCCAGTAAAGGCTGTGATTCTTAGAAGCAGTCCTTGCATTCCAGAACTATGTATCCATCATAGGTTGAGACATCAATACTTGTCAGTTGAGGGTAGATGATATGGCTTAACCTGTCAGATGAGGGTTCCCACCGTTCTTATTAGAGTACCTGCCAGATGAGGGTCACTCACAGCTTGTCTTTACCAGTGGCGCGGTATTGACACCCTTCCAATCAGGGCAGAGATTGGATCACAGCTTAGCTATTATACGTATTTGGAGAATGTTGCTTAGATAACTACTTTCCACAGTTTCAGTATCAGTCTCAGTAAAAGAACTCAGATAGTTCTTCAGGATATCAGGACTGACAGATATAGTCAACTCAGATATAGTACAAAACTCATCTTGTTCCATCAGATTTAGGACTGTCAGATATAGTCATTCATGTTATCAGAACTCATGTTATCAGATATATCAGTTATCAGAATTCAGTTTCATTCATGATATGTTATCAGTAAATACATGTCATCAGTATTCATACTCAGTAGTCATGTTATCACTAACTCAGTTTTAGGACTGTTATATACGGTCAATCAGATTAGTTCTTCATAATCAGAACTATCAGAAACAGTCCTTTTCTTTATCAGTAATATAACATCAGTTCCTTTTTATTCAGTAAACTCAGATGTCAGTAAATTAGTACACAAAATTCAGTATCCATTACTAGTACAGTTTCAGTTAGAGTTATTATATATTTATGCATGTATTCTCACGTTCATGTTAGTCAGTATTTTTCATACATATGAACTCCATGCATTCATCCTACCTCACTTGTATACCAGTACATTCAAAGTACTGATGTATACTTTTCTCGCGTTATGGTGTCTTATACCATAGGTTTGGACTCACGGGATCCAGAGCTCCCTTAACAAATTTCAGAGTCATCCAGCAGCTGTAATTAATAGTGAGTCCTCATCCTTCGAGGACAATTATGTTATTATTCATATCACTATTTCAATGTTCAGTTTATTTCAGTAGACGAAGTTAGTTGGGAACATGTCCCTTCAACTCCTTATTCAGTTCAGTTTAGAGGTTTTCAGACTATAGCATGTCAGACAATTATTTTAGTTTTATGTTGGTATTGTTATACCATTTTTAGATATTATTTTATCAGATGTTTATTCAGATTTGAACCTTATGGACTTACAGTATTATGTTTTCGCATATTTTACAGTATGGTTATTCAGTGCTCAGTTACAGATATAAGTCATGGGTTAGCTTGTGGTCCTTCGGGGTCATGGGCACCGTGTAGCATTTCGGTTCAGAAAATCAGGGCGTAACACTACTACTCTTGAAAGAGTCATCCTATTACCTAGAAGGTGCATCCTTCTTATTCGAAGCCTTGGGCACCATGTGAACCTAAAAAATCAAGTATTAGCATTTGAAAGATAGTGTGGGAGTGGAAAACTTGAAGAAAAGCTCAAGATTCAAAAACTTTGAACTTTTCCTCAATTTTGGCATCCTTTAAACATGTACTCAGTCCCAAAAAAGTCCAATATGCAAACATTTGACTAGAATCAACTTTTCAATACAAATAAATATTCAAAACTTTTGGTATTCCTCTAACTTTTTGAAATTCAACTTCTATTTAGGACATGATTCTAATGTTTAATTAGAGAACAATGCCCCACATTAAGATTTTTAGGCTAATTCAAGGCTCTTACATACAATCAAGATGGTTTCTATATATTTTGCATGAAAATAAACATACCAACTTTCTTATTTTAAGTTTAGCATAAGATACTACTATTATGAGGAAAGAATATTACCTTTTAATTAGAGAACCAGAAGTGAACAAAGAACGAGTGAATTAAAAAAAAAAGCTTAAATGCATATTTAGTGGTTTAGGACAAGTTGGTACCAAGAACAACTACCCTTTTTGATTTTTCTCAAGTGTAGGGAAGTGGGGTAGTTTGAATTTTAAGAGGGAAGAGGGAGTTTTGAGGATTTGTAAGTTAAAAAATTAGTTAAGAAGCTTTAATAGCATGGGGGTTGATTTAGGGTTATTTAAGCTTGAGTGGCCCAAATTTTTGAACGAAAAATGGCCCTAAAACGCACCCATATACAGGTCATATATGGTACATACGGTCCCTATGTGCCAAATGTTTGTTGGCTGAAATATTTGGCTAAATTTCTTACTCTTTAGACTTTGTAATCAGATACTTACTTTTCTACTGACCAGGTCGTAAGTGGTATTTAAAACCTTGTAAATAAGTTCATAGGTTAAAATCTAGACATTCCCCATAAAAATCCTCAAAATTTCATCGTTTTTCTTAATACAGAACTTACCTAGCCCACGCGGGACTTATGACTTTTCTATGTCGGTCACCAAGTCTCCTTACCTAGAAAATTATGAATCGAGAAATTTTTACCATATTCCAGGTTTGTTTTTTCTATTTTACCTATAAAAAAGAAAAACAAATGAGAACGCTGAAATAGTGGGTTGTCTCCCACCCAACACTTGATTTAACATTGCAGCACAACATAGCTATGTTGGTTACTCAGACTTCACCAAAAAGCCCATGGATTTCCTCCCATGTAGAGCTTGATTTAACATCGTGGCACAACACGGGTACTTTGACTACTCAGAATTCATTAAGTTACTCAAAGGAATACCCTCCAGGATCATCAATACAATGAAGAACCAACACAACCCACATGTCGGTAAGCTGCTTCATAATTCATTGGACGTTGAAGGTGACTTCTTCATTATTGACTCTGAACCTGAGCTCTCCATTTTCCATATCAACCATTGCTATACCCATGGCCATGAACGGTCTCCCCAATATGATAGGTATCTCGAAGTCAACCTCATAATCCAAAATGAAAAATAAGCTAGAAAAATAAAGTTATCAATTTTTACCAAAACATCGAACAAATACCCATGGTTTTTTTTTACTATACGGCCAGCCATCAATAACTGCATAGTAGTCATCTCTGGTGGGATCATTCCCAATTACTTGAATACAGTCAATGACATCAAATTGATATTGTCTCCTAAGCCACATAATACTTTGCTGAATCTGTATATCCCTAAAGTATATGGGATTGTGAACGTACTATATCACTTTTTTTTCTGTGCTAGAGACTTAGAAGTGACTGCACTGCACTGGTACAATCCACGAACATCCATAAAAATAGTAGTCTGCTTCTTTGTCACCAATTCTTTTATGAACTTGACATACCTAGGCATCTTCTCCAATGCTTCAAAAAGAGGGATGTACAAACTCAGATCTTTCAGCATATCAATTAATCTTTTGAACTTTCCTCCCTCTTTTTTTATTATAGTTGTTGAGGAAAAGGTAGGGGTGGTAGTGGAATTTGATTCACTACGGGCTCATAGACCCTGCTCTTACCTTTATCCTCACCAATACTAACATCAATACCAGCTGTCTTATCTGATTCCACAATAGGTGTCTAATTCGCTATAGTACTATCATTCTTTGACAACTCATCAATAGGTAATAGGGGATCTATAGTAGATAAACCACTCCGAGTGTGATAGAAAGACACTGACCATCATTCTTTAGATTTTGAACCCTGTTGCTAGGAAGGGTACCCAGTTGCCTCTAATTTAAATTAGTTGATATCTTCCAAAACTGCGTCTTTAACTGTTTGATTGCAATCACATGAGAGTCAACATTCTACATCAGACCTGCAATTATGGCCTTGATCTCCTTAAGGCTAGCCTCCTGACTTCCTTTCTCCTTCTTAGTTTTGTCAATATCACTTCCATTCTTGATTTGGTATCTTAGTTGCATGGTAAAATGTACCTATCTCCCTTCTCTTTATAGTCATCTTTCCATCTCCAGTCACCATTATGCTCCCTACTAAAATCCCTATATCTATCACCATAATAGCTTTGACCTTGGATTCCTTGCCCTCTTTTTCAAAAGCCTACCAATTCTCGATCAAGATACTTAGCCTTCTCCTCCAAGTCTGACTCATAAGATATAGAGGTTGAACCCTATGCACCTAATACGTTTAGATTTTTAGAATTCACTATTGTAAAATCCATAGTCAGCAATCTAATATTAGTACTCAACTATGCAATCTCTTACACCACAGACTCTTTAACTACCCTCTGGTCACCAGAAGATCTAATGGCATAAGTGCCAACACCCTTCTCAGCATCCCGAGTATGCCACCCTCGATTAGTGAGAGATATTTGGTTTAGAACGTCAGAAGCTATTTTCCATCTTAATCTCATAAACTCTCCTCTAGTGATTCTATTTTCCATGGCTCGAGAACTTATGTTCAAGGCTATGTAGAATATCTCTAATAAACTCATCCCTAAAATATGATGATTGGTCACCATGCTCAGCTTTTTCTTAAATTGGAACAAACCTTGTATATCAACTTTGAATGAAGCTGTCTGAAGTTGTATACTAAGTATTTAAGCTATAATATCCTGGCCGAAGGAAACAATCAATTTAAAAATTGATTGCGCACCTCATTCAATATGGTAATATATCATCTCGAAAGTTCCCCCAACCACAAAAAGAGCCTCTCTAGTCAACAAGAAGGGGAAAATCTTAATTTGAGTGCCTGCCGGTCTACCTCCAAAATAGTATAAGAAGTGCAAACCCCGATAAAGTTAGAAAGATGGAATTTTCATCATCTTTAGCCAAACCTGAAAATACACATTTAAAATTCAAGAGCTAAATCATGGCATTGTCTATGTCAAATTTAATATTGGGGGGCAGGGTAGGAGGAATAATAGTTCATGTTTCTGTCGACTCAACATATCATATATCCTCCTCATAAAAATATGTCTGGATATACTGGAATAATGGGATCACTTGAGCATGAGAAACTTGAACTCTATCTCTATTACCGTCCAGTGCTGCTCGATGTCAACTAACGGTCTTGGCCTTACTAACTCTCCTTACTAAGCCAACCGAGCCTCCCCAGCCTTTTTTTTAGTTAGAAGCATCTGCTAACATTCGCTCCATCTGTCTATCATTAATGTTCGGTGGATCACCTAGAGAAGCTGGAGGGACAACATGAGGATTATCTCAAACCTTTCTAAATTTCCTACATGTACTGGTTCTGTCATTATATGATTAGGCTTTAATAGTATCTCCAGGTTAGGATTCAACGAGAGTAAGGGATTGCCTTAACTCCTTGTGTTAGGAATACACTGGCATATACCCAACTAAGAACAAAAAATAGATACCCAAAAACTCCAATTAACTTAATTAACATTTCACCTTCTTCCCCAAAAATAGTTCCAAAATTTTAATTAGTACCCAAACTACACGTCTAATTGAGGATAAAGCGATCTCTATCAAGTAAAGTAACCCAACTAGGTTGGGGTCAAACCCTTAGAGAAGATGTGGATGTATATATCTAGCTTGCTGAACTCAAGAGGCAGAAAGAAAAAGTAAATGGGGGGTTTGTTGTTGTTATCTCAAAAAAGCAGCAAATCTCAACTTTAGTTGTAATCAGTCGGTGATAAACACTAGGCATGTGTTCCCTTTGGCTTCTAACTCAGTAGGCTTCTTATATTCAACCAAACTGCTTAACTACTATGCATGTAGAATCTGGTAAGATGGGTATCACCACCCGTCTCTCAGCATACTTTGGTGAATTTTACTTATCTCATCCTAGTCTCAGTGCATCACTTTACTAACCCTTACGTTGGACCTCAGTTCTATATCCTCTCGATCTCAAGTTGATTAGATATAAATTAACCATCTTAAGAAAATAGTACAAATAAGATTATTTTGACAGTTAACTCTAAATCACTATTGTGATCTCCTTTCCCAGTCTCTACCTCTCTCTCGGGTTCATAGTTAATATAGTCTGGATACTAAAATTTGGAACTATTAAGAAAGTAATAAACTCAAAAGAAACCATAATATATGAAACAATAACTATCTAGGTAGATTGAACACTTTCCCTACTTTGTTATTTAGCTAGGGTCCCCACGAACCTAGCTAAGGGAATTAGATTCTTATGTTTGTAATACGATTAATGGAATTCATAATTAAAGGAATCAAATAATATTACAATGATGAACAAGTAAAATACAATGATGAACAAGTAAAACCCAAATTCTGTAACTGAAATATTAACCAAAAACCAATACAAAGTGATCTTAAGATCAAATTCAAATCTTGAAATCCAAAATATAGTTGTAAGTGATAAAAGTGTGTAACTTAACTACAAAACGTCAAAAGGGTAAATATAGGATACAAGGTAACCCTAAAAATCAAAACCCAAAAAAATGGAAAATATAGGTTGGTGTACACTTAATTAGGCCATATACGGACCGTATGTGGTCCTGGGTAAGTACCATAAATCTTGCACAACATCTGCAACTCTTTGGACTTGGACCTCTATAACATACTTTGATCACATACAAATTGTATGTACCACATAAGGACCGTATATTCCCTTAGTAAGTGATAAAGTCTTGTTTTTCTACTTTTGAGCCTCTAGACTTCAAGTTATGACATATACTTTGGTCACCTAGGCCCGGTAAGTGGCACATACGCTCAGAATTGCCTCGATAAGTAGCCAAAAACTTTGATTTTTATCTTTTTCTTCAGTTTAGCATCTAAAATCTTATTCCCTACAAAACATACCCAAAACAAATCTCACAAAAAAACCTATGAATTTACATATATTCATAGTTTTAAGTGTTGAAAGTGCTATAAATCCATTACACATCAACTCAAAATCAGATGCTGGACTCAAATTAAAACTCAGAGAAACCATAACTCAAAACAACTATAATCAATACTAGAACTCCCAACTCATATAACTAGATGATAAACTTGAACCAAAACTTAAAATAATCACACCCAATTGTAAAATTAAAACAACCCAGTTTCTTGACCTTAAAAAAATTTCCTTGATTTCTAGTTTCTGGGAAAGATACAACTTAAGAGAATGAGTCGTACACTTGGGTATGAGTGGTATGGTCCATTCCTATGATGACTAGTATTGGTTGGCGAGATTGATATAGTTACTGGACTGGGTACGATTTAGGTGGTATGAGTAGTATCATTGGGTATGGGTTGTTTAGTTACTTCACTTAACCTTAGACTTGGTAACTTAAGTTGGATATGAGTAAGAGTATCTCACCATGAGACATGAGATATGGTATGATTCATACCCAAGACTTTTATGGAGATTAGTGTTTAAACCTCCTAGATTCTATTTTGCTAGGGGTATAATTTATGGGTATCAGTCGTACACTTGAATACAACTTGGGTTTAGGTGTGTCGTACCTTGGACAGTTTTGGGTCCAAGAGGGAAAGACTAGGGTATGAGAGGTGGGTACCACTCGTATAGGATGGGTACAACTCGTAAGAGTCAGTCGTACCCTATGACGGGAATTAAATACAATTTAAGTAAAGGCAACCACGACATTTCCCCACTTATCCTAATGAGGTCCCACAAGTTATATTGAAATTGGGAGGTTATTTACCCTATTATTCTTTTCTTAAAAACTTGGAAAATACTCTTAAATCCTCTCTAGAGTTCTTGGGCAAAGAAAGCTAGGGTTTCTTCTTAAGGAGTAAATTGGGGATTGTCTTGGTGATTTATCTCCATCATCATCTTGGTTTACAGCATGTTATCTTCCTTCATTGTTAGTTCCAACTAAAGGAATGGTTTTATACAATGTTTTCATGATTTAAATGTTGTATGATTTTGGGTTTTCAAATATGATTTGGGGTTTTTTTGTTATAAATGCTTGGGTATGGTTTTCCCATATTTTAATTATGATTTTATTTACATTAAAGGTGGTTTTGGATAATTAGTTGGATGGGAATTTTTCTTTGGTAATGGACTTTAGTTTTGTAAATACTATGCCCCAATGTGTTTGATAAAATGCCTGTAATAATGCTTTAACTATAATATTGGTTTATCAATGGAACTTATGCATAGTTTAAACTTGGTAATGGAACCCTAAATGATATGAATGGATTAAATGGTTTTGAATGGATTGAAAAGGCCTTTGTGTCCATGGTTTTAGTTTAATTGGAAATCATGTGGGGTACATAGGAACCCCATAAGGGTTGGCTAAGGACAATACTTGCAATTTATAGTTCATATGACAATACCACTTCTAATAGCCTTGATTAATAATAATAGAATAATGGTTTGGTTGGAATATGGTTTTAATTGGGCTTAAAAATATTTGTGTATATCAAAGCCATGGAAGGTAGAGGTATCAAGGGGATGGAAATTGGAAACAAATATTTGCTGATGTGAGGTTTAGTCCTAGAGATCATGTGCATGATGTCACACTTTGTATTATGGGGGATGTACTATTCTTCCCAGGTTTTCTTCCCTGGTCGTGCTTCTTCGCGCACTGGGTCCCTTTCAGCAAGGGGATCTAAACCCATATAGACCGTGGGTAGTTTAGGACGGCAGAACTACACAACCCAGGTAAAGGTTTTAAATGGAAAGATAAACCCAATTCTCTTTTTCGGCATGGTTATATATATGTTATGGTTTGTGTGCAT
Source organism: Capsicum pubescens (assembly GCA_030864215.1). Taxonomy (NCBI): domain Eukaryota; kingdom Viridiplantae; phylum Streptophyta; class Magnoliopsida; order Solanales; family Solanaceae; genus Capsicum; species Capsicum pubescens. The sequence continues at coordinate 225,304,881 of CM061542.1, read as the reverse complement.
ATGAAAGGTTTTACTTAGTTTTATAAATGGAATTATCTTACCCTTTTCCTGAGTTCATGCTAGATTTCATCCTTTAACCTATCTTTGGGTAGCTATATCGCTACGTGAAGAAGGAACTGACCATTGTACTCCTCCTGCTTAGTATTTGGATATTCGAGGGTCAGATTTGGATTAATGTGGTGAGTTTCTATCAATTCAGAAGGCTCCATTTTATGAATGCAATTTCACACTTTAGATTACTTATGGATATTAGTTTTGGCTATGGTTGGGGGCATGTCCTAATTGAATATTTGTATTCTTTGGGTTAGAGGGTTTTGTGGAACTACTATGGGTTGGAATCAATAGGATCAATATTGGTTTCAGCCTTAGTATTGGCATTGGTATTAGGGTTTACCTCATTGAACAAAATTTCTCACTGTTCCATGGTACTTTATTTTGGGATTATTTAATTATTAATGAAACTTATTAGGTTATGGTTGGATCTATGGATTGGTTTGAATTTGTATGGTTGGATGATTGGTATGGGATGTTCGAACTCAACCGGGTTAATTTTTGTAGTATACCTATCCTAGAGTCAGTAATCTTGATAGTCACACTATTGTTATATGTTCAAAATTCAGCAAACTCAGGACAGGCGACTAGAGGTTAGGTTTGGTAACGAGGTTTGTCTCCAGTCCCGGTCGGACTTGGGATTCCCATTACTACAAGGCCCCAGGTTGGGACGTGTTAAGTTGGTATCAAAGATTTAGGTTCATGGTTAATTGGGAGTCCACAAAGCTGTGTCTGATAGAGTCTCTTTTAGGGAAGTATAGTGTGCCACACTCATAAGAGAGAGTATAAAGGGCATTTAGGAATGTTTTACTTTCTTAGTAATGTATTTTCCATCTTGGAGTCTAAGTCCTGGAATCTCTTCTAATCCTTTTTTGTTCATTTTTCATATCATGCCTCATAGATCTAGAACATGAGAAAACTCTTCAGTCTCATTTGGGGGCAATATTGATTGGGTACGTCCTATGCCTGGAGTTCATCTTCGATCTTAGGGTCCTATCCCTGATTGTTCTTGAGTTTCTCCAGGTTTTACTAGTCCTCCTCAGGGTGAGGTGACTAATATAGAATTTTGCTAATCTATAAAACTATTGCTCTGTTAGCTGCTGCTCAGGTTGAGTGGGATACGTCTAGTGGGTTGTCTGCTGAGTCCATAAGGGTTGGCCAGTTTATAAAAATGAATCCTCCTACTTTTACTGGCGTAAAGGTGAAGGAGGATCCTCAGTGTTTCTTGGATAAAATGGAGAAGATATTCAGGGTAATGTAGGCCATAAATGTGTAAGGTGTAAGATTTATAGATTATCAGCTAAAGGATATTGCGTACCAATGGTAAAAAGAGTGGTATAGGGATAGAGGTAATATGGAGAAGTCATCCTTATGGGATTTTTTTTGGTTATTTTCTGGATCATTTATTTTCTCAAGAGCTAAGCAAAGAAAAAATAGAGGAGTTCATTAATCTTAAGCAAGGGAGAATGTCTGCCAAGGAATATGCCTTGAAATTTCATCAACTGTCAAGGTATGCTCCTGATTTGGTGGCTGACATGAGAGAGAGAATGAGAAAGTTAACTTCTAGGCTATCTCAGGACTTGATCTTGGAAAGCAAGACTACTTTACTGATCAAGGATATGGATATTTCAAGATTAGTTATCCATATGCAGTAGGTGGAGGATGAGAAAAGAAAATAGGCAGAGTTCGGAGATAGGAAGGGTAAGAGGAGCAGATTTTCTGACCATGAAGATGCTCAGTCATAAGGTACTCGGGATGGAGATAAATAGCCAAAAAAAAGTGGGGGAGTTTTGGTTCCTTCTCTACTGCTAGTGCTCTTTACCTGAGGTAGTTAAGTGACAAGAGTCCGTAAGATGGTGATAATTTTTAGGCATAGGGTGCCCAATATCAGAAGAGTGGGGGTAAGTCAATTTTTTCATACCCTCCTAGATAGTTCTGCATTCATCTTCATCGGGGTTATTGTGATGAATAAAGGGACAAGTGTTTTAAATGTGGCTATCTAGGCCATATGCTCAAGAATTATCCAGTTAGTAAGGGAGCATTGGGATCGGTCAAAGCTCTAGTTGCTTCATCATCTACTCCTGCACCTAGTGGTGCGACTTTGGTGTCTACTTCGGCTTTTGGTATCGGTACTGGGTGGAATAGGTTGTACGCTCTTGCATCTCAGTAGGAATTTAAGGCATCACCTGATGTCATTACTGGTATGTTACAACTCTTTTCTCATAACGTGTATTGTCTTCTTGATTTGGGGTCCACTCTTTCCTATGTGACCCCATATGTGGATGCATGTTTTGGTTTTGATCCTGAGGTTATTTTGGATCCTTTTTTCTATTTCTACACTAGTAGATGACTCGGTTATTACTAATAGAGTCTATAGGGGTGTGTGATATCTGTTGGTGGCAGGAAAACTTTGGTGGATTTGTTTGAACTTGATATGGTGGATTTTGATGTTATTCTAGGGATGGATTTGTTAATCTTTTGTTATGCGATCATGGATTATCATACCCATAAGGTTGTCTTTAGGTTCCCTGGTAAACCGATTATAAAATGGAAAGGTGGTTCCCTAGCTTTTAGGGGGAGGTTTATTTCTTATCTTAGAGCTTGGAGGTTAATCTCTAACAGTTGTCTTTATCACTTGGTCTGAGTTAAAGATTCTAACTCGAAAGGTCCTTTTTTTAATTTGATTTCGGTGGTAAATGAGTTTCCTGAGGTCTTTCCAAATGATCTTTCTGGTGTTCCTCCAGATAGGGAAATAGAGTTTAGTTTTGATTTAGTTCTGAACACTCGTCCAATATCTATTCCTCCTTATAGAATGGCTTCGGCTAAGTTGAGGGAGCTTAAGAAAAAACTAATGAATTTTCTATAAAAGGGGTTTATTTGTCCTAGTGTATCCCTGTGGGGTTCATCGGTCTTGTTCGTACGTAGGAAGGATGGTTCACCTCGGATGTGCATTGACTATCGATAGTTGAATAAGGTAGCAGTCAAGAACAAGTATTATCTTCCAAGGATAGATGACTTGTTTGGTCAGTTGCAAGGTGCCGAGTTTTTTTCTAAGATAGATCTTCAGTCTGGGTATCATCAGTTTAAGATTAGGGAGGAGGATATCCCTAAGAAATCTTTTTATACTCGGTATGGGCACTTTGAATTCTTGGTGATGTCATTTGGTTTGACTAATGCCCCAAAGGCATTTATGGACTTCATGAATAGGTTTTCATTTAGTTCTTGGATCTCTTTGTCATTGTGTTTATTGATGACATTTTGGTTTATTCAAAGTTAGGTAGATTATGCTAAGCACCTTCGTATGGTATTATAAACCTTCAAGGAACAATAGTTGTGTGCCAAGTTCTCCGAATGTGAGTTTTGGTTAAAAGCTGTGACTTTTCTTGGTCATATTATTTCTAGCAAGGGGATCATGGTGGATCCACTAAAGATGGTTGTGGTTAAAAGGTGGGCTAGACCCACGACTCCAACCAATATAAGAAGTTTCTTAGGTTTGGATGGGTATTATCGGCGGTTTGTGGAGAGCTTTTCAATGATAGTTGCTCCTTTGACTATGAAGTTTTCTTGGTCAGATGCTTGTGGGGGAATTTCAAGAAGTTGAAAGAGAAACAAAATTTGGCTTTGATTTTGACATTAACTGAGGGAAGTGAGGGTTTTGTGGTTTATTGTGATGCATCTAGGGTGGGACTCGGTTGTGTTTTGATACAGCATGGAAAGTTGATTTCCTATGCTTCTAGGTAGTTGAAAGTGCACAAGAGGAACTATCCTACTCATGATTTGGAGCTTTTTGCAGTTTTTTTTCTTTGAAAATATGGCGGCATTATTTGTATGGAGTGCACGTAGTCATATTTTCTGATCATAAGAGTCTACAATATGTGTTTACTCAGAAAGAGATAAATCTCAGGAAAAGGAGATGGTTGGAGCTTCTCAATGACTATGACATAAGTCTTCACTATCACCCAGGTAAGGCTAACATGGTTGTTGATGCTCTTAGTAGGTTATCCATGGGGAGTTTCTCTTATGTGGAGGAAGGAAAGAGGGAATTAGTGAAAGATACTCACTGCTTGGTTAATTTTGGAGTTCGTCTTTATGAATCTGAGAATGGTGGGGTGATGGTACAGAAAGTGGTTCGATTGTATCTTGGTACATAGATTAAGGAGAATCAAGTGCTAGATCCTATCTTTATGAAAATCAAGAGTAATGTGGCTATGCAAAAGTTAATGGTGTTTGAGATCAGTGATGACGGTACTTTACGGTACCAAAAAAGGTTGTGCATTATTGATATTGATGGATTGCAACAAAGGATCTTGGCTGAGGCACATGAATTGCACTATGTTTTACATCCCATCTCAATGAAGATGTATCATGATCTCAAGGAGATATATTGGTGGAATGGTATTAAAAAGGGACGTGGCTAATTTTGTGATCAAGTGCTTAGTGTGTCAACAAGTTAAAGTTAAGCACATAAGACATGGTGGGTTGTATCAATAAATTGTTTGGCCTAAATGGAAATAAGAGGTAATCAATATGGATTTTGTTATCGGTCTTCCTGAGTCTCAAAATTTATATGATTTGATTTGGGTCATAATGGATAGAATGACAAAGTCTGCTTACTCTTTTCCAGTGAAAAATACCTTTTTCGATAGAGGATTATGCAAAATTATATCTTTAGGAGATTGTGAAGCTGTATGGGGTACCTATTTCGATTATCTCTAATTGCGGTACGTAGTTTTCATCTCATTTCTGATAGTCTTTTCAAATGGGATTGGGTTCTAAGGTGAGTCTAAGTATTGCTTTTCATCCTCAGACAAATTGGCATGAAAAAAGAACTATTTAGACATTGGAGGATATGCTTCAGGCCTGTGTGGTTGATTATGGGGGCAGTTGGGCTGAGCATCTACCTTTGGCAGAGTTTTGTTACACAATAGCTAACATTATAGTATTGGTATGGCCCCTTTTGAGGTATTGTATGGTAGGAGGTGTAGATTTCCTATTGGTTGGTTTGAGCTTGGTGAGTCAGATATGTTTGGTTCGAATTTGGTCTGTCAGGCTATGGAAAAGGTGAAGGTGATCGGGATAGGCTGAAGCTGCCCAAAGTTTCCAAAAGTCCTATATGGATGTAAGGCGTAGAGACTTAGAGTTTGAGGTTGGGGATAAGGTGTTTCTCAAGGTATCTCCCATGAAGGGAGTAATTCGGTTTGGCAAAAAGGGGAAGCTTAGTCCCTGGTATATTGGTCCTTATGTGTTTTTGTAGAGGGTTGGAAATGTTGCTTATGAATTGGAATTGCCTTCTAGTTTGAACTCCATTCATCCGGTATTTCATGTCTATATGTTACGAAAGTGCATTGAAGATCATTCTTTAATTTTTCCTTAGAGGGGTTGGGTATCTCAGACTCTCTGTCTTATGAAGAGATCTAGATTGAGATTTGGGATAGCAAGGTTAATCGATTGTGAACCAAGGATGTGGCTTCAGTTAAGGTTCTATCGTAGAACCATAAGGTGGAAGAAGCTACATGGGAAGCAGAGAAGGATATAAAGTCCAAGTATCTGCATCTATTTTCTTCTCCTAGGATTCGTGCGGAAGGTATGTGTCTTCAACATATCTTTATTTTTTGATTTTGTTAAAGTAAAATTAATATCTTTGCAACACTGTTTTCAAATGTTTTTAAAGATTGGGAATATATTTGATAATGCTAATGACTCATGTGTGTGGTTACGCCTACCTTGTCCATCATTCAGGGATGAATATTCCTAGTCGGGAAGTCTGAAACACCCTAGATTTTGAACCTTAGAAAAATTTCCTTAATTTTTAGTTTTTGGGCAAGATTTGACTTAGGGGAACTAGTCGTACATTTGGGTACGGGTGGTATGATCCAGTCGTATGTTGACCAGTGCTGGTTGGCAGGATTGATATAGTTAATGAAATGGGTACAATTTGGGTGGTACAAGTCGTATAGTTGGGTGCGGGTTGTTTGGTTACTTCACTTAACCTTCGACTTGGTAACTTAAGTTGGATCTGAGTATGAGTGGCACACCATGAGTCTTAAGCCAGGGTACGAGTCGTACCCATGACTCGTATGGTGGTCAGTTTTCAAATCTCCTAGATTCTATTATGTAAGGGGTATGATTTATGGGTACCATTTGTACACTTGAATACGACTTAGTTTTGGGTGTGTTATACCTTGGACAATGTTAGGTCCAAGGGGAAAAGCCTAGGGTACGAGATATAGGTACCACTCGTACAGGATAGGTATGACTCATAAGGGTCAGTGGTACCTTATGATGGGGATTAAATGCAGTTTAAGTGAGGGAAATCTTAACGTTTCCCCACTTGTTCTAATAAGGTCCCACAATTGACATTTCACTTGGGAGGTTATTTTTCCTATTATTCTATTCTTAAGAATTTAAAAAACACTCTTAAATCCTCTATCGAGTTCTTGGCAAAGGAAGCTAGGATTTCATCTTAAGGAGTAACTTGGGGTTGTCTTGGTGATTTCTCTCCTTCATCATCTTGGTTTAAGGCATGTTCTCTTCCCTTATTGTTAGTTCCAGCTAAAGGCATAGTTTTATACAATGTTTTCATGATTTGAATGTTGTATAATTTTGGGTTTTCAAATATGATTTTGGGGCTTTTGTTATAAATACTTGGTTATCGTTTTCCCATATTTTAATTATGGTTTTATCTACATTAATGATGGTTTTGGATAATTGGTTGCATGGGAATGGTTCTTTTGTAATGGACTTTGGTTTGGGAAATACTAGGCCCCAATGTGCTCGATAAAATGCATATAACAATGCTTTTACTATAATATTGATTTTCAATGGAACTTATGCATGGTTTGAACTTTGTAATGGAACCCTAAATGATATGAATGGTTTAAATGGTTTGAAGGATTGAAAAGGCCTTAGTAGCCATGTTTTTGGTTTAATTGGAAATCATTTGGGGTACATGGGAATCCCCTAAGGATTGTCTAAGGACAATACTTGCAAGTTATAGTTGGTATGACTATACCACTACGAATAGCCTTGGTTAGTAATAATGGAATAATGGTTTGGTTGGAAAATGGTTTTAATTGGGCTTAAAGGAGGGGTGTTTGTGTAAAGCCGTAGAAGGTGGACGTCTCGGGGGGATCAAAATTGGAAAATCATATTTATCGATGTGAGGTTTGGTCCTAGTGACTATATGCATGATGTCACACTTTGCATTTTAGGGGATGTACTAGTCATCCTAGGTTTTCTTCCCTAGTCGTGAGACTTTACGCATTGTGGCCTTTTCAGTAGGGGGAGCTGAACCCATATAGCCTGTGGGTGGTTTAAGATGGCAGAGCTATAAAACCTAGGTAATGGTTTTAAATGGCATGCTAAACCCGGTTCCCTTTCCTGGTATGTTTATATATATATAAGTATGTAAGTATGGTTTGTGTGCATATGAATGGTTTTACTTGTTTTAAAAATGACATTATTTTATCCTTATCCTGAGTTCATGTGAGCTTTTACCCGCTAACCCATCTTCGGACGGCTGTATCCCTACGCGATGCAGGAACCGACCGTTCTACTTCTCCTGCTTACCATTCGGACATTCGGGGGTCAGCTTTGGATTGAAGTGGTGAGACTCCATCTATTCGAAAGGTTCCATTCCATGAATGTTATATCATACTTTAGATTATTTATGGATATTGGTTTTGGCTATGGTTGGGGGCATGTCCCAACCGGATATTTGTATTATTTTTGTTAGAGGCTTTTGTGGAACTACTATGGGTTGGAATGGGCTGGATCGGTATTGGTGTCAGCCTTAGTATTAGCATTGGTATTTGGGATAACCTCATTGGACAAAATTTCTCACTGTTCCATTGTATTTTATTTTAGGACTATTTAATTATTAATGGAACTTATTTTGTTATGGTTGTATCTATGGTTTGATTTAGCTTGGTATGGTTCGATAGTTTGTATGGAACAGTCAGACTTGGTTGGGTCAGCCTCGGTATTAGACCTATCCCAGAGTTTGTAATCTAGATAGTCACACTATCTTGTTATATGTTTGAAATTCAGCAACCTCAAGACAGACGGCTGGAGGTTGGGTTGGGTAACGAGTGTTCTCTGGTTCCAGTGGGACTTGGGATGCCCATCTGACAAGGCCCAAGTTGGGTCGGGTCAAAAATTAAAATCCAAATCATTCCGTAACGGATGCCATAATGTTCCAAATTTCACAATAAATAACAGAAATAAAGTATATGTTGTTCCTAAATCGATTTTAAAATACATTTAAATTATCATTCATGCAACTTAATTTAAAAGAGATGAATAAAAGGTTTCACAACTTAAATAACACATCCTAAGCTCATAAATACTACATTATACTAAAATATAATAGAACCTAATTTTACTAGAATAGGGTCCTAACTGGATAAATAAGGCATGATATCTATATCAAATGATATGCAAACTACAACTACCTATCCAAAACTATAATAATAGCAAATAATTATCGTAAATAATATAAGTAAAAAGATAGGGTAAACCTAACTTACCTGAACGTCAAAGCTAGAAACCTCTCCGAGAAAACTCCACATAGTGCCCCATAAGATCCCGGGCTTGAATAACTTGTTGATAGTCGAGTTTATTTGAGTTAATTACAATGTCAAAATGATTACTTTCCATAGTCTCTTAACGTATATGTATGTGAATTAACAAATAACTCCAACAAATTCTAAAATACAAATCAAGGATGTCAAAATGGGAGAAACATATATGAACGTGTATATATAAATTTTAAAAGAGTTAAAGAGGAGAAAGTTCTTCATATTTCCACCCACTTAATGTTAATTCATACTATATATATTAAAGTTAGGCCAACTTATTGGACAAGTGACAGCAACCAAAGTCTTGTGCATCCCTTCCCACTTCCACTGGGGAGTGGGTGGTGACACATTAAAATTATTCTCATCACCTTATATATATATATATATATTCAGGTATTACATAGGTTCGTGATAAAATAAATATAATATTTTAAATATATCCTAATTAAGAGAAAATTATTTCTTGTAAAACCTCTATTATAGAGTACTAATATTGTAACATATCTAGATTCACTATTCCTGCTTAAAATATTAATAAGTTACAGAACTATTATAAAGTAATATCGATATATTATAGCTAAAGAATTTTATACACATCAAAATCATTTTAGAAGGGTAATTTACTTATCTTTTTACTAAATTCAAGTTTAATTTAAAAATTTCATAACACATTTGGTATTAGTAATGTTCTCAAACGACTGTCCGATAATTGAACTGTTAGTCCAAGCAAGTCATAAATAATTTGAAAAAGTTATAGAAAAGCTCTAGAAACCAAGAACAAGAAAAGGGAATGATTACGAGGGTCATTACATTTCTAGTCTTATTCCCCCAAATTTGGTGTCAATTTTAACCTAAATTTATTTTAATTTAACCCCAAATAGAAATTCAATTCAATTTTAATTTAACTCAATTCCATCACCTAATTTGGCCTATGATCCGATCCATTCTAATTTTAAATCACAGCTGTTAATCTCATGTGATCAATGATATAGATCAAATCCCCCATTCATTCCCTTTATAATATAACCAATCCCCTAAAACATTCCAAAACCTAAATTATTCTCACCTCCCATAGACGCCACACTCTTCCCCAATTCTCTCCATCTCAACCATCATAACCGCTACTTTACCTATTTCTATTGGAGAACCACCTCTCCGTATTGTTGCTCAACTCCAGTGAACCACCGCTGCCTCTCTCTTCTTCTCTTCCTCTTTTCCCTCTCCAACTACCTCTCTCTCTCTCAGCCATCTAATTCTTGTTGCCACCTTCATCAGTGAGACACTGATGAAATACATCACCAACTATACCAAAAAAAACCACCAAACGTCCCCTTGTCTATCTCCACTATCTCTCTATGACTTACTATTGAACCATGAGCTCCAATCGACAAATTATATTTCCATCATCAATGCACAGCAGCCATGCAGCCAGCGAGAACATACCATAACACTGCTGCAATCTCATTGTCACCTTCCTTTCTGTTGTTGTTGATCTCCATTGGACTCCTATCAACACTGGTGAACCCCACTAAAACACCATTAAACAGACCCTGAACCCTCCTTTTCATGTTTTCTCCATAAGTATCACTTCTCCGATGAACTTTAAAATCCCCAACAAAGCTAAAACTAGATTTAAAACATCAATAATATCTTATGAATAGTTAAGATGATAAAAAGTCACTCATGTCATCTCCGTCTCTATTTCAGTGCGATTATATTTTGGATTCATCATAATCCATCCCGGGTATATCCCATTATGTTAGATTGTTACTCCTCTTATCACTTGATTTCTTGATTAAAAATTCAATCAATTTAAATGCTGATTTTTGGTTAGAAGCTCATGATTTTTACTCTCTTATTCCTTATGATTATTATACGTGAAATTTCTCAAATGTTACAGAACTTGAAATTTTTGTTGAACTCTAATCCTCAAGTGTAATAAGTATAGTTTGTTTGAAGGTAAGATTGATACTTGTTACATGTTATTATTATTTCAAATTTTGAAACCTAAGTATGACATGATTGTGGCTCTTTCTCCTACTGTCACTTGCTCAATTTGGCATAAAATCTTTGATTTTCATCCAATTAATTAGTCTCCTTCCTTTATTGAATCAATTAAGACTACTTTATAACATATTAAGTAGTTTGTGATTTCATTATTACTTAGTTAGTTTTCAAACGCTAGAAAATTGTAGCCTTATTATTTTCAGCAAAACATACAGGCTTTGTAGTGATTAGGTTATGCATTTTTTTATAATTCAATTATGTGTCTATGCAAGTTTTTTCCTTTCTTAATTAGTACTTGTGCGTTTTGGTAAATTGTAGTACCTTTCATTATATCAAGATCTTCTTCTCATTTTTATGGTAAAGTTGATATGTTGATTTTATTTCATCTTGACAGATTCTTTGATGTGCTTGATATAATTTTTGGCCCTTATTTGACTCAACTTATGTGTTTAAGGAAAATGATTCCTTGATTTATCCCAAGAATAATTTTTTTCTTATTTGCTGCCTTGGTTTACTTCCTGGGTAGTTGGTTGTCTAGATGGGTTATATCCCCTAAACATTAAACAAAATTGTGTGTGAACTAAAGTGTGGTATAAGATTTCTAATGAGGAATGAATGGTTTGTAAGGGTCTTAATGACCATAAGTTGAATTGAATGATGAATTGGATCAAGGCATTGGCCTATTAAAGTGTTTGATGGATAGAGTGGTTCCATGAAGACCTTGTGGTCACTTATGCAGTTGATTTGGTTAAATGAGTTAAACTCACTATGCGTTGAATTGAATGGGCATTAATATATGTGTAAAAAGGGTTAGAGTCCAAATGTCGACGAGAAATGACTAGGTTGGTTGGTGGATCATGTCCACTTACTATATGAGATGTATTGCTTTATGGTTCAGGTCCACTTATGATATGAGATGTGTCGGTTTGTGGTTCAATTCCACTTACCCTATAAGATGTATTAGTTTATGTCTCGGGTCCACTTACCATATAAGATGTGTCGATTTGTAGTTTGGGTCCACTTACCCTATAAGATGTATCGGTTTGTGGTTTGGGTTCTCGTACCATATAAGATATGTTGGCTTATAGTTTGGGTCCACTTACCCTATAAGATTTGTCAGTTTGTGGTTTGGGTCCACTTACCTTGTAAGATGTATTGGTTTGTGGTTTGGGTCAACTTACCATATGAGATGTGTCATTTTGTGATTCAGGTCCACTTACCCTATAAGATAAGATTATTTATGGTTCGGGTCTACTCACTATGTAAGATGTGTTGGTTTTTGGTTCGCGTCCACTTGCCATATAAAATGTGATGGCTTTAGGTTTGGGTTCTCTTGTCTGATATAACAGAGAAGTTCAATATTCAAAATTATAAGGGTGGAAGTCCTTCACCCTATGTCTTATGAATGAATGCTTTAAGAATGAATGTTATGACTTGTTTTATGATTTGACACACTATATAAATATGTATCTTCATATATGCCTATACTATTGTAAACATAATTATGTATGATTGTTTTACTTGGATTTGAACAAAATTCCCTATTTTATCCTTATCCTTGAGATACATACTAGCGCTCCGACCGCTAACCTTCTCCAGACGCTATGCCCCTACGCAACATAGGGGCCATAGTTTCTTCTTCTCTTCCTGCATAGTGACCATGTGTTCGGGCCGATCGTGTGTTGACTTTGAAGTGGTGAGCTTCCATTCTTCGAAAGGCATACGTTTTGTAGTCATGTACTTTATGTCATAGACTTATTTTTAGAGTTGATGTTAGCAATTATCGGGGGCATGTCCCGACATTCCCCCGAAATATTTTTAGACGTCGAATTTGTAGAGGCTTTGTGGATGACTATGGACTTGGGTATATTAGGTTAATATATTGATGTAAATGGCTTGATTAGACTCTTCTTTTTCTATGATCATTATTGTTGTTTCTATTTCTTTGTATGTGTTCGGAGTTTATTCTATACTTGTGGTTGAAGGTGATGGTTAGGTTTGGTTATCGAGGCAATCTACGATCTTAGATGGGATTGATATTGCTCATACGACATTGCCCGGTTTTAGGTTATGTCAAGTTGGTATCAAATCCTAGGTTCATAATCAGTTGGGAGTCCACAGAGTCTCTTTTATGGGTGTGTATCGTGCCACACTTATACGAGAGGAGCTATGAGATATTTAGGAATGTTTCCCTTTATTATGTTTCAATCTTGAGCTATAGAGTCTAAGATCTTGGATTTCTCTGATTTCTATTTACTTATCTTTCAGATCATGCCTCAAGGGAGATTTGATACTAAGGCAAACCATTCTGTCCTGACTAATGGCCCGATGGATGGAGGTTGTCCAACTTTTGGGGTCCAGACCTAGTCTAGAGCTGGGGTCTATTACTATCTTCATGGGGTCCCACTAACCTTTCTTATGAGAGTGACACTCTTCCTTCATCACCTCAAGGAAAAGCTAGTAATGTTGAGTTTCATCGCTCTATTACTCTTTTGACTCAATTAGTAGCTTCTCAGTTCAGGCATGGTGTTTCTTTTTCTCCATCCTATCAGTCCACAAAGGTTGGACAATTCATAAGGTTGCACTCCTATGTTTATAGGTGTGAAAGTCGAGAAAGATCCTCAAAGTTTCATTAATAAAATAGAGAAGATATTATGGATTATGCATGTTTCGATATTTGAAGTTCTTAAGTTTTCTTCCTAACAATTAAAATATATGGCATACCAATGGTACGAAGAGTGGGAGATGTCTAGAGATGTGGGTGTCAGTGCCGCCGTGTAGGAAGATTTCTCTAGTTCCTTTTAAGACCATTTTTTTTCTCAAGAGTTGAGGAAAGAGAAAGCAGAAGAGTTTGTGAATTTGAGGAAAGGTAGGATGTCAGTCAAGGAGTATGCCTTGAGATTCCATTAGTTGTCTAGGCAGACTAGGATGAATGGGATTGGTCTGACCTCTCGCTCGAATGTAAGTCTCCCGCCGCTGACAGATGTCCCATGCCACCTTTCATGAACAGCTATGCCCGAGAATGAATTGTGATATAGCGCCAAATAAGCCACAACTCTATTCCCAACTCGAAATCCATAAAGGTTTATGCCCCTGAGATGGTTTCTAGAATGATAGCTAGGATGCATAATTTTGTTTTCAGAATTTCTCCCGAATTAGTCCTTGAAAGTAAGACGACTTCATTGATCATGAAATGAATATCTCCAGGTTAGTTGTTATATGCAATAAGTGGAGGAACAGAAAACAAAACAAGATGAGATTAGTGAGGATCGAGGTAAGAGGTCTCGGTCTTCTAAGCTTTATAGAGGCCAGCAGTATAGTGGTAAGTTATCCAAGAGAAAGAATTAGGTGAGTGGTGATTCTCAGGCTAGTTAGACCCAATCAGAGTCAACCTATCCTTCTTGTAGATTCTATGGTTAGCATTATCGTGGTGAGTGTGAGAAGGGGAAGAACAAGTGTTTTAGCTATGGTCAGATTGAGCACATGCAGTAAGAGTTCCCTTCTAAAGTGGCTTCTTAGAAAAACAAGACCCCTATTGCAACCTCATCTACTCCTGCATCAAAAGGGGTTGTTTCTGCTTCTACTTTTGTTTCTAGTATCGGTATTGGCCAAAATTGATTTTATGCACTTGCCACCCGCTAGGAGTCTGAGGCATCTCCGGATGTTGTTGCGGGTATGTTGAAACTCTTTTTCTATGATGTGTATTCTTTACTTGGTATGGTGTCCATCTCTCTTGCATATGACCTCATCTGTGATTTAGTATTTTGATTTAGTTCCAAGTTATTTTGGAATCCTTTCCTATTTCTACTCGGGTAAGAGACTCTGTGGTTGTAAGTTGTCTATAAGGGGTGTGTGCTAGCTGTTGGTAGTAAAGGAACTCTTGTTGATTTTATAAGAGGTGGATATGGTTGATTTTTATGTTATTTTGGGGATAGATTAGTTGTATTCATGCTATGCTTCCTTAGATTGTCGGACCCATAAGGTCATGCTTAAATTCATTAATAAGTCGGTCATTTCTTAGGAAGGGGGTTTCTTAGTGACTAAGGGGAGGTTCGTCTCTTATCTTAGAGCTTGTAAGATAATCTCTAAAGGATGTTGGTATTTGGACTCTTTGTCCTATGAGGAGGTCCCGGTAAGGATCTTGGGTTGGAAAGTTCGCCGGTCACGAATGAAAGAGGTGACTTCGGTAAAGGTTCTAGAGAGGAACCAAAAGTTTGAGGAAGCTACTTAGGATGCGGAAGAGGACATAAAGTCCAAGTTTTTACATTTGTCCTCCATCCCGAAAACTTGTGCTTGAGATGTGTGTTGGTGTTCTTGACTCGAGTTATGTCCTTGTTAGGCAAAGGGGTTCAAGTCCCTAAATTTTGAAATGAGTGAGTATATACTATTTGTCCTCCATCCCGAAAACTTGTGCTTGAGATGTGTGTTGGTGTTCTTGACTCGAGTTATGTCCTTGTTAGGCAAAAGGGTTCAAGTGCCTAAATTTTGAAATGAGTGAGTATCCTTGATGGACAATGGGTTGAGTCCTAAAGTCAATAGAATTAATGGTTGATCGGTGGTGATCTTGGCATGTGCCTTGACCTTTTTGTGTTCCTTTATTTTCTAATTTGATAAAAGGGGGTTAAATTGATCTGTGGTAATGTGTTAACTTGTGATTGTGCTTTCCTTACCCATTATTTGAGGATGAATGATCCTAAGTGGGGCAGAATGAAACACCTAAGACCTTGGCCTAGTATTTTTTTTTTAGTTTTGGACATTCTGTCCATGATAGACTCAGGGAACTAGTCATACTCTTAGATATGACATAGTGACTACTAACTTGTATCATAGGAAGTGTGGTGGGGGTTACACATTTTCCAATATATGATTTAGCCTCCCTATGGTCATACCTTTGGGTACGAGTTATACCATGCCAAGTCGTATAAAGTCTTGGGTGTTATCATAATAAAACTGTCTTGGGTATGCTTCAGGGTATAGTTTGGGGTACCATTCACACCCTTAGGTATGAGTCATGTATGTGTGGTCATACCTTGGTCAGTGTAGTGGTCCTTGGTGAGCCCTAGGGTATGAGTTGGGGTGCTACTCGTATGCTAGGGTACGATTTGGTGAGAGAGTCATACCCTCCTGTGGGTTAGGCTTTCAGCTTTTAAGCTGAGGTCTTTATAGACATTTCCTACCCCAAAACCCAAAGTCCTTTCACTATATAACCTATTGTATCCTCTCTTAACATATTTTGGAAAATTAAAACTCACAAAAAAACTCTCTAACTCACTCTTGAAGATTAGAGGCTAGGATTTGAAGAGGTGTTCTTCTAGAGGCTAAATGGGTCAAGTTCCTTTCGTGAATCATCTTATATAAGGCATGTATCTCTTCTTTCATTATTAGTTTAACATATCATTTGTTTTAAATAAAGATTTGACTTGTAAATGGTTGTTTTGAAATCAAATGTTAAAGGTTTTGCAACATGGTGCTGGGTATTGTTTACTCTTGCTATAACTTGTGTTTTTACATGTTTTTGGTTATGGTTTGCACATGTGGGTTGTTTTTGATTTTTGTTTAACAAATGGGTCATGAGAAACCCTAAATTTGATAATTTCTACTTTGGTTTTGGTATCGATAAAAGTGTGCCCTCAAGGTGTTTGTGAAAATGTCTCAGAGAATTAACTAGTCACATGTTAATGGTATATTGAAAAATGGTGTTTGTCTAGTGAATATGAATGAGATAATACGTTGATATATGAATAAGAATCCTTGGTAAATGGTTGGTAAAGGCCTTGTTTTCTATGTAATGAGTTAACGAATGTCCTCGGTAGTTGGTTGTCTAGATGGGTTATCTCTCCTAAGCATAAACTAGAATTATGTGTGAACTAATATGTGGTATAAGATTGCTTATGAGGTATGAATGGTTTGTAAGGGTCTTGATGACCATAAGTGGAATTAAATGATGAATTCAATCAAGGAATTGGCCAATTAATGTGTTTGATAGATAGAGTGGTTCCAAGAAGACCTTGTGGTCACTTATGAAGTTGATATTGTTAAATGAGTTAAGTACCTATGTGTTGAATTGAATATGAGGTAATATATGTGTAAAAAGGGTTAGATTACAAATGTCGGCTAGTAATGATTACATTGGTTAGTCGTTTATGTCCATTTACCATATGAGATGTGTTGGTTTATGGTTTGGGTCCACTTACCATATAATGTGTGTTGGTTTGTAGTTAGGGTCCATTTACCATATAAGATGTGTTGTTTTATGGTTTGGTTCCACTTACCCTATAAGATGTATCGGTTTGTGGTTTGGGTTTCCTTACCATATTAGATGTGCCGGTTTGTAGTTTGGGTCCACTTACCTTATAAGATGTATTAGTTTGTGGTTTGGGTCCACTTATAATATGAGATATGTTGGTTTGTAGTTTGGGTCCACCTGCCCTATAAGATGTGTCGGCTTGTGGTTCTGGTCCACTTATCCTATAAGATGTATTGGTTTATGGTTCGGGTCGGCTTACCCTATGAGATGTGTCAATTTATGGTTCGGGTCCACCTTACCCCATAAGATATATTGGTTTGTGGTTCGCATCCACTCATCATGTAAGATATGTTGGTTTGTGGTTGGAGTCCACTTACCGTATAAAATGTGTTGGCTTTAGGTTCAGGTCCTCTTGTCTAATGTAACAGAGAAGTTCATTGTTCAAAATTATAAGGGTGGAAGGATGGATTCCCTTCACCCCATGTCTTATGAATGAATGCTTTAATAACGAATGTTATGACTTGTTCCATGATTTTGCACACTATATGTATATGCATCTTCATATATGCCTATGCTATTGTAAATGTGATTGTGTATGATGGTTTAACTAGGATTTGAACAAAAAACACTATTTTATCCTCTTCTTTGAGTTACATGCTAGTTCTCCAACCTCTAACCATTTCCAGACACTATGTCCCCATGACATATAGGGGCCAGAGTTTCTTCCTCTCTTTCTACACAGTGACTAATTGTTCGAGAAAATCATGTATTGTCTTTGAAGTGGTGAGTTCCATTCTTCAAAAAACATACATTTTGTAGTCCTTTACTTTATGTCATAGCCTTATATTTAGACTTGATGTTGGCTATTGTAGGGGTCATGTCTCGACATATTTTTAGAAGTCAGATTTGTAAAGTCTTTGTGGATGACTGTGGACTTGGGTATATTGGGTTAATATAGTGATGTAAATGGGTTGATTAGACTCTTCTTTTGTTATGATCATTGGTATTGTTTCATATCTTTTGTATGTGTTCAGAGTCCATCCGACACTTGTGGTCAAGGGTGATGGTTAGGTTGGGTTATCGGGGCGATCTTCGATCCTAGTTTGGCTTGAGAATGCCCATACGACATGGCACGGTTTCGGGTCGTCTCATCATCAACATCAATTTTTGAATAATCAAGTTGGTGTATTTGAATCGTCCAATACTTTTCATATTGATTAGGCAAAATTGAATTTGCAAATTTATTTATTTGATTATAAAACAAATAATTTTATCACCTAGATATCTAAATTGTTATAGTAATTAATAATCCAGTCTAGTCTTCGCTTAGTTTAAATAATAATAATAATAATAATAATAATAATAATAATAATAATAATAATAATAATAATTAAGTTCACATGTTTTTACCATTCTTTCTACCTAGACTCATACATGTTAGGTTATAATCAATTTTCATTTAATTACACTTATTTTTTTTAAAAGGCAACATTTTCTATGTTTGTTTCTTAATTATTTTGATTCACCTAGTTTAGGAATAATTATGTTTATATGAGCATATATGCTAATTTGTTTTAATAAGTAACATAGCATGTTCATTTATTTTATTTCCTACTTTGTTTGATAATTAATTCTAAATTTCATTTAGTCACTTGTTTAAAACAAAGGTTTATAAGTTTGTTACATAGTCATTTTAGTTTCTCATAAAATCAATAGACCTTTCTTATCACATAAAATCCCGCCACATAACATAAGGAATCGGCCAAAACCCACATTTGTGGACCTCAAAAGGTGCTTAACACCTTCCTTTTGAGGTAACTTGAACTCTTACATGATTTTTGATAATGTTGACAAAATAATAATAAAATAAGTTCGTAATTTGTTTAGAACTGTGCCCTAACACACCTTAATTCATTAGGTGGTGACTCTCCACTTTTAAACCAATCCTAAATAAAGTTGTTACGTCGAATTCCGCTCATTATGAAAAAAATGAGGCATGATAGAGAGTTCATGGATATGTTTCCTATGAATATGCTTTCTGTGCCTCTGGGTTGTGATATTGATTTTGCTATTGATGTGGAGTTGGACAACAAGCTCATTTCCATTTCTCTTTATAAGATGGCCCTAGGTAAGTTGAATGAATTGAATGACTAGTTACAGGATTTATAAGGGATTCATTAGACCTGGTGTATCTCCTTGGAGTGCTTCTATTTTGTTCGTAAAGAAAAATGTGGTTTATGCATATATGTATTGATTATAGAAAGTTGAACAAAGTGACGGTTAAGAACAAGTATCCTCTTTCTTGCATTGATGATCATTATGACCAACTTGAGGTTCTTAGTTGTTTTCCAAGATTGATTTGAGATTCAGGTATCACAAGTTGAAGATTAGAGATTTGAATTTTTTGAAGATGGGTTTTTGGTCTCGATACAATCATTATGAGTTCTTGGTCATCTCATTTGGATTGACCAATGCTTCTAGAATTATGAACCTAGTATTTCAATTGTATATTCACTCCTTTGTGATTGTATTTATAAATGACATCTTTTTTTATTCCAAAAATAAGGTTGATCATGTTAAGCATTTGATGACTGTACTATAGAGGTTGTGTGGTGAGAAATTATTTGACAAGTTTTTCAAGTATGAGTTTTTGTTGGTTTTATCTCTTTCTTGGGTCATGTGGTGACCAAGGATGGTATTATGGTTGATTCGGCTAAGATAGTCGTGATTTGTGATTGGGCTAGACCTACTTATCCCTTTGAGATTTAAAGGTTTTGGGGGGTTGGTTATCATCGGCATTTTATAGAGGGTTTCTTATGTATTGGGTCTTTGACCAAGTTAACTCAGAAGAAAAGGTTATTTCAGTAGTCAGATATGTGTGAGGAAAACTTCCAAAAGCTCAAAGAGTAGTTAACTTCAGCTTCTAATTTGACTTTATCCAAGGAGGGTGTAGGTTTTACCATGTGTTATGATACTTTTGGTGTTGGTTTGGGTGCAGTATTGATGTAGGAGGGTAAGGTGATTGCTTATGCCTCTCGACAGTTAGATCCTCATTCGAGAACTTACCCTGCCCGTGATTTGGAGTTGGTAGCTATGGTGTTTGGGTTTAAGTTGTGGAAACATTACTTGTATGGAATTCCTTATGAGATTTTATCGAATCATCGTAGACTTTAGTACTTCTTCAATTAGCGGGATCTTAATATAGGGCAACAATTTTTCCTTGAATTGCTTAAAGATTATGATCTCACTATTCTTTACCATTTGGACAAGGACAATGTGGTTGCGAATGCCTTGACCCAAAAGTCAAATGGTATGCGGAGTTTAGTTTATCTCTTGACCCAGGAGTGGCCTTTGTCCTTGAACGCTCAGTATTTAGCTAATTGAATGGTTAGGATAGATACTTTTATACTTGAGCATATTTATTCCTTTCTTAATGTTAGATCTTCTTTGATAGAAAAGATTCGAGCTCACCAGTTTGATAATGATAGTGTGAGGGTGATTCAAGATAAGGTGGTTAGTGGTAATGCTAAAGTGAAATCCCTTAATTCTGATAGTATTTTGAGGACTGGAGGTTGAGTTTCTGTACAGAGAGTTGGTGGATAGGTGAGATTGATTTTGGAGAAGGAGCATTGTTCCAAATATTCTATCTATCCAGAGGTGACCAAGATATATTAAAATTTGAATTAGTATTACTAGTGGGTGGTATGAAAAAGATGTGGCATACTTTGTAGCTCGTTGCTTGTGGTGTCAGCAAATGAAAGTTTAGCATTAAACTGGGTAGTTTGCTTTAGATATTACCCATTCTTGAGTAGAAATGGGAGCGGATCACTACTGACTTTGTGAATGGGTTGCCTCATACTTTGCATAGTTTTGACAACATTTGGTGTAACTTGGATTGATTAACCAAATCAACGTATTTCATACCTATTCAGATCTCTTTCAGTGTCGAGATCTTGGCCCATATTTATGTTTGAGATATAGTTCATCTTCATGGGGTGCCTGTGTTTATTACTTTAGACAGGGGCTCAATGTTCACTTTTTGCTACTGGTGAATGTTTCAAAAAGAGTTGGGTACTCAAGTTGCCCTTAGAATAACTTTCTATGCCCAAACCGGTGGTCAATCGGAGCGGACTATTTAGGTTTTGGAGGATATGTTCCATGCATGTGTTATGGACTTTGGAGGTCAGCGGGAGCAACATTTGGCCTTGGCAGAGTTTGATTATAATAACAGCGATCATTCAAGTTTTGAGAATCACCTTTCAAGGCTTTGTATGGTAAGCGTTGTCGATCTTTTATTTGTTGGTTTGAGACTTTTGAGGTTATACCCCTTGTCGCGACTTGCTTTGCGAGTCTCTGGACAAGATTTGGATTATTCAAGATAGGCTCCGGGCAGCTCAGAGTAGGGGAATGATTTTAACCTATGAAGGATGTGATGACATTTAAAAAGAGGGAAAATCTTATCCCTAGGTATATCGGGCCTTTTGAGATTCTTCGTATAGTAGGGGAGGTTTCTTATGGGTTAGCCTTTCCTCTAGACTTCAACTCTTTATCTAGTCTTTTATGTATCTATGCTTCGGTGCTAAATTACAAATAAGTCTCACATGCTCCATTAGGACTCAATTCAGTTAGATGAGAGATTGATTTTTATAAAGAAGCTAGTGTCCATTTTAGCCAAAGATGGTAGATAGTTTTGTTCTAGAGATATTCCTATGGTTATGGAGGATACTTGGGAGGTCGAGTCTGACATGTGTAGTAGTTACCCTCAGTTATTTACCAATTCAGGTATTTCTTTACTTTTTATTTCGAGGACAATCTAGAGTTTTAGTAGTGGATAATGTAATGACCTAAAGTATGAAATCTTACTTTTATATGTTTTGACCATTTTTTCCATCTCTGTAGTTGCTACTTGTTGACTTTTGACATGGTTCCCGATGAGATTGAGAATGATTTGCAAGAGTTTGGGGGTGTTTGGAGGATTTAAAAGCCATATAATTGATTTCGTTCAACATCTGTTATTTTGAGTAACAAATGGAGATTTGAACAGTTCCATTAGGTCTGTAATGTCAAATTTAGTTAGTAGCGGGGCCGGTTCAAGTTTGAATCCTTTAGTTAAATTTCGACCCTCTATTTTAGAAACTAGTGAAATATGCCTTAAAGAGGTGCCAAGGGATAACATCGTGATTGAGTCTGGAATATGAAAATTAGCTTGGTAGAATATATGATGTGCCTTTGTGGGGTCCTGAAATCCCAAAGGTCTATTTGAAGCTTGGTTGGCTTGCACCAAAATCAGCAATTACTAATATCTAGGGTAGCCTCTTAAGCAGCCAAGGTCCGCTTAAGCGGTAACCGCTTTAGCGGGCCAAGACCGCATAAGCAGTAGCCACTTTAGCAGCCAACCCTTGATTAAGCGGTAGCTGCTTTAGTGTCTTAGTATGACTTTAGAAATAGCCGGTTAAGCAACCAGTTTATTCGATTAAGCTACAACCATTGTATAAAACCCCCATTTTATCATTTTACACCATTTTTGCCCTTTAAGCTTCAGGTTTGAGAAATTATTTTAGGGTTTTCTTCACCTTTTGAGCTTAATTAAGCTCGAAGACCTTAATTTCATTACTTTTCATTGATTTATAACATTAAAATGCTCTTTAATCTTGGTTTTAACATGGGATTTTGAGGATTTTTTTTAAAATGATTAAAAATAATTTTTCTTTGATTTGGACATCATTTAAAATTCATTTTTTCATGGGGTTTTCAACTGTAGATTCCTTTAACCTTGGGGATTATATTTTTAAAATAAAATTTTAGTTTTACCCTTTTCATTTTCAAACTCATTTTTCAAATCCGATTTGGACCTCGCTCAAATAGAGGCAATATGGGTACCATTAACTTTCTTTTAACACGTAGATGCTATATTTGAATATTGTAGTTGATTCTGAGGCTGTTTGAAAAAGGAAAGCTCTATATTAAAGGATTTTAGTCTTGGATTTTGTCATTTTGAGGTTTGTTATGGCTTAACTTTCTCCAAACCGGACTGGGTAGTTAATGAAAATATAAAGCACGCTATGGGTTGGGGAAAATGAGTATGGGATGTAATTTTTGAGTTATTATATATATATATTGTATGATGCTCGTATGGGGGTTTATTTTATGATATTGTTAGGTTATGGTATTATATACTGCGTGTTGCCCATGCAGGGACTTTATTTGACATCATTGGATTTATGTGTGTATTTTATAACCTTATTTGTTAATGTGATGCCCATGCGGGGGCTTAGATAGATATTATAGACCTTATTGAGCATTGTTTGCCATTTTCATGAAAGAAATGCTTGAGTTAAGCATTGATATGATTTTAATGATATCGTACATGAATGTTTATTCTAATGGTGCCTAACTAGAACTGACATATTGAGTTGATTTCTAAGCTCACTTGTACACGTATTGAATAGATTGAATATCTTTATACTATTTTGACTATGAGCATTATATCCTCATTACATACATTCACATTTATGAAATATTAGTACCATTGAGGAACATTAAGTTTTGAAAGAAAATAAGATATTTTTAAAATACCTAGATCGAGGGATGTGGCGGTCGGGTAGATTAAGACATGAGACTGAGATTGGATGAAATATGAGATTGTATGCAGGTTGAAAACCCTGCACCCCACCCCTACCCCATTCATCTTATTTTGGGAGTATTAAGGCTCGACAGGTGTATACCAAAAGTCATGCAATGACTTCTAACTCCTTATACCATAACTCATTGCATTGCATTTGCACGTCATGTGTTATTTTTACCTATTTTTTTTTTCATGTATTTAGCTTCCATCCTTACATTCATGTATGTTTGACCTTTTGATTTTGAATATATATTAGAACTATTAGTGAAAATAGTGTGATGTACCGTTTGAAAACTTTTATGTTTCCAGGTTGCATGCTCATAGTATTTTCCTTATCTTATTTTCTACGTTGGTTAGTCGGCCTATGATACCCATTGAGCATAAGTGAATCTTACTTGCCCCTACTATGCCCTTATAACGCAGATCCCAATTTGAGTTCTATGTGTGGCGGTTTAGTTTTGGGCGGAGTTGATCAAATTCAAGGTTTTGGTTCACTCTAGCATTCGGGGCGGATGCCAGATCTCATCCTATCTTTTACTTGCCTTTATTTTGAATCAGAGACATATTTTGTATTTCAGTTTTGTATATTGTACTTAGATGCTTTTACTTTTGTGACACTAGTCTAGGAGTTTATGACATTTCTTCATTTTCCCATTGTATTATGTTTATATAACTTGACTTTGTTCTAGGAGTCTCATTTGTCCTATATTGTTTTGCTATTTTTTGTTTTTCTTTATCTTTGGGTGATTGACTTACTTAAAAGGCTGAGCCATGATAACTTCCACCATGACCTAATTTTTGGGTCATGACTTCCTTTTTTCTATTGCAGAATAGAGATCCCTTCCCCTCGCTTTGTTGATCACGATATATTTTGGTGAATTTGATATACATTTTAGTGTAGTAGCATAGTTGGATTGTGTTCATGGAGTTTTATATACATTTTAAGGATCCATCATGGAAATTTTGTACTTAAGCCTTCAACTGACAATGTTGTTAACTTGTGAAGGAAACAACTTTTTCACATTCACAATGCCCTTGTCGATATCACAGAGGAGAAAATTCTCTAGCATCATGATTATAGAGGGAAGGTCGTGATCGCATAGAAGGATTGATGTGGGGTTTGGTTCAAAATCGTTCATAGGATATGCAATGGGATTCTCATGAACGTGATAGGTTCAGGTTGGGTGGAGTCAAGATCAAGACAGAGAGCGTATGATCATTGGTGACGTCCAAGATACACCTCCACTCTGAAGATGATACGGTCGATGCAAAATATAGTAACCCAACAAAGGTTGGGGTCGAATCCCAAGGGAATATGTGGAATCATGTCTCCCAGTTGTTGTAATCATTGAGTGGATCTGGAAAAGTAAATTAGGGGGGATGAGTATTAATATCGAACTAGTAGCACTATCAACTTCAGTTGTAATCAGTCGTAAGTGAATACTAGGATTGTGTTCTCTCTGGCTTCTCACCTCTGTAAGCTTAGTGTGCTTTGTTGAACCAACCCGATAACTTGCATGTAGAATCGATAAGTTATGTACCTTCTATAGTCTTTTGGACGCGAAGAAGGATTTCACCCTTTACCTTTTAAGTCTCATGATGTTTCCTTACTAACCCTTATCTTGATCCCAATTAACTATTACCTTTTGAGTCTCTAGTTATTAGATGAAATCTAACCATCTTACTTAGATAAAACCTAGTTGCGTGGATCGACAGTTAAACTCCAAATTACTGTTGTCATTATCTTTTCCTAGTCACTACTCCTCTTTTAGAGTAAGTACAAATAATATAGGCGGGATCCTAACATGTGCACCCATTAAGAAAACTACTAAAGTGAAGATAATACAATGCATAGGTTTTGGTTCAGAACGATAATAGCACTTCCCCTACTTCGTCAATCTGCCAGGGTTTCCATAACCCTAGATAAGGGTTTTTTAGCCGCTCATGCTTATGAAGTAATCAACAAAATTCATGTTTGAAAGAATAATATGAAATCACAATAATCACAAGTAAGAACCCAAAACCATAACTTAAATAATCAACCAATATTAACACAAGACAATTCCAAGTCTAAAATTGAATCTCGAAATCAAAATATGTTTTTAAGTATCAAGAGTGCGTTAATTCTACTAAAAAGTACATAAGGGGTATTTATAGTACATGAGTAAACCCTAACACCAAATACCGAATGAAATAGGAGAAAAAAAGGTCATTGGCTAGATGTGATCACCACATGCGGCTTGGCCATGAGCGCATGTGGTACATGCGGCTTGCAGGCTGGCTGGGTGCATGTAGTGAACACATGTGCCTGAACCAAAATTTCCTGAAGGTTAGCTCTCGGGATTTTGGACTTCTGACACATGCCTTTCCCACATGAGGTTCACATGTGGTACATGTGGTTCGCATGTTTACTAGCATGTGCCGAAAGTTATTTTTTTGCTCTTCTTCAATTGCAACACATGTTTTGGTCACGACCAACCCGAAAAGTGTCTTGAATATCCATAATCGCTCCATTAAGTAGTAAAAAATATATTTTTTCATCTTTTTCACAAGCTTAGCATCCAAAACACAATTTCCTGCAAAACATGCCCAAAACACATCATATCTGACAAAACAACCTTCGAAATTTGTATATTTTCCTAGTTTTAAGTGTCAAAAGTTCTATATTTCTTTAAAAGATCAACACCCCCCACATAGAATGTTTGCATGTCCTCAGGCAACAAAATACAACAAAACAAAATAAAAATAAACATGATGCTTAACTAAGAGAACCTAAGCTATTCAAGGCATTCAGTTAACACTTTAAGCTCAAAACACAACACCCCCTCCTATCTCACTTTTCAATTCAAATTTTTATATACATATAGCACAACAATGTGACACGATGGGATAAATTTATGGCATTACATTAGCAACAAACAACCATGCATATGTACAAGGTACACTATGCAAACCAAGAAAGCAACTAGCAATATAACTCATGTGCCCTCACAACAAAGATGTCCCACTCACTTTATGAAATAATGCATGTCAATGTAGGGACAGTCAATAGACACTCACACTCAAAATAGAAGTTCTAATAAATGTGCCTCAAATACCATAGACTTGCCCTTATTTTCTTTACCTTAGCATCCGTACAGTCAAGTTAGGCACTATAGGACTTTTCCCGGCTAGTAACGTAGGCTTGGGGGCTTGTTTGGTACCTATCGAAATATCAATGGACTAAGCCTCCTTGTCACTACGCTAACCTTGGGGCCTCACTTATTATCTAATTTCCTTTTTATTCCCCCTTTATTTCTCACTTTTTATTAGTTATTGCACATTAAGGTTGGATGTGGTCTTTTGTTCTTTCTTTTTTCACTTTTTTTCACAATTCATCTTTTCTTTTACTACCATACCCAACCCTACTAACTTTTTCTCTTATTTTAACCTTAGACATACCTACTTTATGTTATGTAGACCTATAATAGCCAACCTCAACTTAGGCATTTCACCTAAGTTAAGGTTCACAATGTCCAAGGAGAACCAAGGATAAAATAGGTTAATTGTAACACAAATGGGAAGGTGAAAGGTGTTACAAGAAAAAAATAGGCCATAAGGCTCAAACTTAGGGATTAAGGGATTCAATTCACACATTGATGGTCATTTAGGCTAAAAGTGGACTAAAATAAAAAATGGCCTATGATCCTTTCCTAACTGACTATTCTTTAATCTAGGAAAGTCTAACAGGCAAGTTATTAATTCAACACATAAAGGGAACTAAGTATCATCTCACACACATGGAACAGAGTCAATATTACAAACTACTAATTATCCGGTTCATGCAATTATGAGGAAGTGATTATCATGTCTCTTCTCCTAATTCCATAACAATATCCATAATATTCACATATATATACATTCACATAGTTCTATAACACAATTTTTGGAGGGGTATCAAAGTCAATCAAAACATGACTACTGCCCTAAATATTTAAAAATCTCCTAATTACACAAAAACACAACATAATATGAAACAAAACACAATACGACACAAATTAACCTAGACATGTCATTTCTAAAAATATACCGCAACCACAGGAAAAGAAGCACGACAATAAAAACTCGCGGTGGCTATGGTATCTCCCACCCCCAACTAAAAAACTATGCACTATCTTTAATTCACAAAAATAATACAAAACAAAGGGAAGAGAGATCATACCTGGGATGCACTAAGTGTCCATGTCAAGAGCATCCCTAGATGGGGCATAGAAACTGACAAAGGCAGTGATGGTGGCAGTGAACTACTAGAAGATGCACCCGCTATTATAGTATTACGGCTCTACCTCTCAATAAATGCAAAATCCATTGAATTATGTTTGTCCTTATTAATGGCCTGGTCATACAACATATCAGGATCCTACAAGTATCCTATGTGACATCTCTTAGCCCTAACTACCATGACCTCACTATCATCCTCCACGAAGAAATCAAAATATCTGGGTGCACACGGAGGTTATATCTGGACTATTGGTGGTATGACTCAAGAAGTGGATGCTTCATGATTTTCTATGAGAGAGTGTACCTCTGCTCATAATATATCTATCTCCTCTCTTATCTGGGCTAGATTCGGTGCCTCTGTCTCTGTAAATATGGTTGTAATCTATCTATCAAACTCATCAAGACATGCCTGTAAACCAGCAAATAGCTCAGAGAGAAAAACTCTCTATACAGCCTCCCATCTAGCCTCTACCCTATCAAATCTAGTTCGAACCCTTGAACGCATCTACTCATATAGGGTAGTCATCTCGGTCTCAACAACCTACAACCAAGCATCAATAGACCTTTAACTATACACTAAGCTCTGCAAGAACTCTCGAGATATAGTAATCAAACCTGTAGTAGGAGCTACAGTTGATGAGAGAGTAGGCTCTAAAAATACTCCAACTAGCTTGAGATCAAAGATGAAGGTGACGAAGAAGTAGTTGGTGTCTACTCACCATAAGTAATCATATCTAGGGACTCTCCCTCTCTCTTATCTCAATATCTACACTAACACACACATCACATCCATGTTATTACCAGGTTCTATGGAAATTGATGGACCCTCAGTCTGGTCCCAAGGTACTGCGGTAGGCTACTAGATTGTCTATGCGGTAGCTGTCATAAGTACCCCCTCATTTACTCTCGGTATCTTAGGTAGACTAGCCTCGTCACATAATCTTTGAATGATGCAAGAGAATGGTAGATTTGTTGTCTTCCCAAATAATCTATCATAGATATCAAGCCTTATAATAGATGTAAAATTAATAGAATATCTAGCCATCAAACTAGCAACTAGGGCTGCTCCCTCCCAAGTCAACACAATATTTGAAGCTTTAGGTAACAATCGATATCGAATAAGGAGCCTCTAAAACATGGCATAAAAAGTCAATGTACCCTTCTTGATCACACCATGACCCTCGATGCATGGGGTGTTATCACCCATAGGTGAAATATAGCTGGCTATCCACTTAGACATCACAAACCTCTCTGTTTTATACTAAACCTCTCGCATAATATATTGATCTTGTGCAACTCTCAGTCTGTAGTCATACTCTTCTGTAGATGTGGGAGTGATATAATCTGGACCAAAAATGACCCAGCGAATAGTCTCTATTGAAAGATTGACTCTGACCCCTCTAAAAAGTATATGATCTAGCTATAGCTGCTCCTTGTGTCTCATTAGGCCTAGATCTCTATGCATCTGAAGAACAATTATATCATAATATGATGCATAAAACTCACGTACCATGGTCGAAAAGTAGGAACCGAGTGGTCTGGTCATCCACTCTAGCTGGTAATGATTAAAGAATGCACGCAACTGTGGACTCTTCTAAGCCAAGATATATCAATCCTGCACTACTTATAAATATGCATCTTAGAATGTCCAGCCTCTGAAATATGACTTTCCATATCAAATATCTCCCACATCCCCTCTGCATACTACTTCAGATTTTCTTCCTCAAGAGGAGCCTTCGAGGCATGTGTGGGTGCGGGACTCTGTCCCTACTGTACTACTACATCATGGAAATCCTGATCTATATCCTCCTTAGACTGGGGTATATCTGACTACTATACATGTATGGTTGTAGCCTCCTCAGACTGGGTTACCGCTGATAACTCTTCCTGCTCGACATCTCTGGATGAATCCTGGGACCCCTCTTCAGACTGGGAATCCTGAGCTACTCTCTTTGTACCTGACTCTAAATCTGCCTCCTCCTTATCATCATGATCACATGGTGGGAGAGTGTGTGGGGGAGATATCTAGCCTGACTTATCCTCAGTTGGGCTGCTACAGCCCATGCTGCTTGGAGAATTTGAACTGCCTCAGCTCGAGACCTGGGCTGAGTGAAAGTTGGACATCTCCCCCATCTGTTACTTCTTAGTTAGTGGTTGTCCCATAGAACCTATAATAATAGTCTCATCTACCTGGCGTATCTGCCCTCTATTTACTCTACGTGTTTCTCCAATTGCAGCTTCTCTAAGTCATGCAATATGGTACTCCTCCACCGAACCACTAGGCTTATGGGATTCATCCCATCTTCTTAATGTTTTTTCCTTCTTTTTCTTAATATCTTTTAGGGACATATGTACCTAAAAACTAGTCGTTATTTTCCAACAAAAATGAGGGATTGCAAAAGTTGAAGAAAAACTCAAAGTTCAAAAAGTTTGAATTTTCCCTCAATTTTCACACCCCTATAACCTATTTGAAATCTCAAAAAGTCCATTGTGCACACACATATCACAAATAATGATTTTAAAATCAAACTAAACATGCTCAACCTATGGTATTACTCTACTCATTCAAGTTCAACTTCCGGGTGGGGCCTAACCTTAGAATTTAATTCAAAACAAGGCCCTACATCAAGATTATAGGATACTTCAAGGATCCTACTTACAAGCATGATATATTCTATATAATTTTCATGGGAATACACATATCAACTTGTTTATTCAATAAATAAATCAATACATAACCATTAGGAACTGAGAAAGTTACCTCTTTTATGAAAATCTAGAAGTGAACAATGAAGAAATCAAGCAAAACCAAAGTTTGAACTTGTTTTTAGTGTGTTGGGACAAGTTAGTATCTCAAATAAGTTTTAATTTATCCTTTACTGAAGTGCAGGGTTAGTTTATGAATTAAGAGGAAAGTTTGAATATAAAGAGAAAGTTGTAATTTTAAGGATTTGAACGAGTCAGAATGAGACTTAAGATGTTTAAATATAGATGGAGGTGAATTTAGGCCTTATCTAAGCATTGGTGGGCCCAAAATTTTAATTAAATTTGGTCCCACAAGTAACCTACTCATGGCAGCTACAAGTGTCTTCCACATGCAGCCTGACATGGGGCGCAAGTGCCACATCGGCCAGCATGAGCAGGGCTAAAATTACGGCCAGCATGTGTAGGGCAAAAATTACGACCCGCTTACCTGTAGTTCGTACTTGGAATTTTTATATTTTCCAATCTACTTATGGTCTCGTAACTTAAATTTATGGTCCCAAAAGTATGAGTATGAACCAAAGCCCACAACTTTCCATTCTCATCCTAAAAAAAATCATCTTTTTAATTATTACTCAACTTACTTATCCCATGTGGGTCTTATGACCATGATGGGTTAGTCACCCAGTCCCCTTACCTATAAATCTATACATGTAGAAATTTTACTGTACTTAGGGTAAGTTCATGAGAAAAATGCCTGCAAAAGAAAAACAACAAAAATGTAATACTAAAATAGTGGGTTGCCTCCAATGCAACGCTTAATTTAACGTTGTAGCCCGAAGCGGGTATCTTGATTACTCAAAATTCATCAAGATACCCTTAAGAGTACCCTCTAGGGTAATCAATAAAATCTATCACCAACACTACCCTTATGTCGGTTGGATGCTTCATTGACTTTCGAATGTTGAATGCGGCCTCCTCATCGTTGACTCTAAACTTTAATTCTCATTTCTTAATTTCAACCATTTCTCTACCTGTGTTCATAAATGGTCTTCCAAATATAATGGGCATTTCAGTGTCAACCTCATAGTCCAAAATGATAAAGTCAGCCAGAAAGATAAAATTAACAACTCTCACAATTACATCAAACGAAATGCCCACAGGTTTCTTCATTGTAAAGTCAACCATCAATAGTCGCATTGAAGTCAGTTCAAGAGTGTTCAAGTATACTTCTTGAATACATCTAGAGGAATTAAGTTTATGTTGGCTCTTAAGTTACACAAAGCTCTAGCGAATCGGGATGACCAAATCATACATGGTATCGTAAATATTTTGGGTCACACTTTTTCTGAGCCAAAGACCTCATAGTGACTGTAATACAATGGTGCAAGCCATCAACATCCTCAATCATCACTCCTTTCTTCTTTATAACCAATTTTTCATAAACCTAACATATCTAGGCATCTTCTTCAACGCCTCGAGAGGAGGAATATTCAAGCTCAATTCTTTCAGCATCTCAATAAATTGCTTGAATTTTCCTTCCTTTTTTTCCTTCTTCATTCATTAAGGAAAATGTGGGGTCGGTCTTGGAATTTGTATTATTTCCTGCTCATCAACTGAACCCTTACATCTTTCCTTAGTAACTACATCATCACCATTTGTTACCTTTTTGGACTGCATAATAGGTGTCTCATTAATAGAAGCCTCATCATACCTTGACGATTTTGCTGCAAGTAGTGGGGGATCAATTGTAGTAATTCCACTTCTCGCGGTAATTTCAAGAACATGACAATCATTTTATGGATTCTGCACGGTGTTTGTCAGAAGAGTACCTATCTATCTCTGGTTCAAAGTTGCTGACATCTGCCTGAACTGATGCTCTAACTTCTTGATAGCAGTTGCATGAGATTCTACCTTTTAGGTCAACCATGAAATGTCGGCCTTAATCTCCTTAAGGCCGTTGTTCTATTTTTCTTGACCCCTTACTAACTTAGCCAACTTTTTTTCCATTCTTGATTTTGTATCTCTTCTTCCAGGTGGAATGTACTGATCTCCCTTCTCTCTATAGTTTTCCTTCTTTCTCTAGTCACCATCTCTCTCTATACTACGGTCTCTATATCTTTAATAGTAGTTTCAACCTAGTACCCCTTTCCCTTGGGCTCAAAAACCTACCAACTGATGATCCAAATAGTTTACTTTCTCTTCTAATTCTGACTTCATAAGCTTTGGAAGCTGACCCTTGTGCTCTGACTGCGTTCATTTTTTTTGGAACTAGCTGCTGCAAACTGCTTTGCTAGTAACCCTAGATCTATTCTTAGTAGTACAATCTCTTGTGCTACTAAATCATCAGCTACTTTCTAGTCGCAAAAGGCACCAATAGCATATTTTCTAGATCCCTTCTTATACTCTCAATTTTACCACCCCCGATTAGTGAGTGAGATATGATCTAGCCTCTTTGAAGCTGTCTCCCAGCATAGTCTCATAAAATCTTCTCCAGATATGGTGTCTTCCATGGTTTGTAGAATATCTCCAATAAATTTATCCTTGACATCCGATGATTGGGCACTATACTCAGCTTCTTCTTGAACCTAAACTATACCTCATACATAGATTCTGACTGCAGCTGTCTAAAATTATAGATCTCATCCTTAAGATACAATATCCTAGTTAGAGGAAAGAACTGGTTTAATAATTACTTGTATAACTCATTCCATATAGTGTTAGATCCTCTTGGCAGTTCCCCTAGCCATAAAGATGTTTCTCCTGTAACTGAAAAGGGGAACAACCTCAGTCTAAGTCCTTCCTAATTCACCCCGAGAATGGTATAAAAACTGAAGATCCCAATGAAATTAGCAAGGTGCATATTTGCATCATCTACAGGAAAACCCATAAGTACACCCTTCAGATTTAAGAGGTGGATTATTGTGCTCGTTATGTCAAACTTAATGCCTGGGAATATTATATGAGGGATAATGTCTCCATTTTGTGCCAGTTCAACATATCCTAGATCCTCTTCATCATCTATATATGGCTTCACATACTGATATATTGGGATTACTTGAACACGAGAACCTCTAGCTCTATTCTGATTTCCATCGAGTGTTGCTCGATGGTCTGCTTCTTGTCTTTTCTCAGCTATCTTTGCCTCCCTAGCTACCCACCAAGTTTTTTTTGTTTTCCTTAGCTCATTTTTATCTTGAGATAAAATATCACCAGTCAATCGATCAATAATATTATACACTCATTTAAGAGGAGGGAAAGGCTCAACATCATAAACCCCTTTAGGAATATCTTCTCTTTTTTGTTCCACCATCCTACTAGGTGTTTGTAGGATCCTCTATGGATTTGGATTCACTAGGAGTAAAGGATTACCTCTACTCAATGTGTTAGACATACATTGGCGTATACCCAACTAAGAACAAAACAAAAAGAAAAACCCAAACTTTGCAACAACGTCAATTCACATATCAACATTGTATTCCCCAACAATGATACCAAAATTTTTCAACGTCCAAGCTACACCTCTAATATGAAGATGATACAGCCGCTGCCAAATATAGTAACACAACAAATGTTATGGTTGAATCCCTAGGGAATACGTGAAATCATAGGTCTCAACTGTTGTAATCATCGGGCGGAACTGGAAAGTAAATTGGGGGTTTTGCGTATCAACATCAAACTAGTAGCACAATCAACTTTAGTTATAATCAGTCATAAGTGAACACTAGGATTCTGTTTCCCTTGGAATCTAAATTCCATAGGCTTATCATGCTTTTTTGAACCAACCCGAAACCTTGCAAGCAGAATCGATAAGTTATAAACCTTCTACAGTCCTTTAGATGAGCAGAAGGATTTCACCCTTTACCTTTTAAGTCTCAGGATGTTGCTTTACTAACCCTTATCTTGAACCCAGTTAACTATTACCTTTTGAGTCTATAGTTATTAGATGAATTCTAACCATTTTACTTAGATAAAACCTAGTAGTGTGGATCGATAGCTAAACTCCAAATTATGGCTGTCATTGTCTTTTTCTAGTCATTATACCTTTTTCATAGTAAGTATCAATAATCTAGAAGGGATCCTAACATGTTCACCCGTTAAGTAAACTATTAAAGTGAAGATAATAGAATTCATTCATAGGTATATGTTCAAAATAATAATAGCACTTCTCTTACCACAACCCTAGATAAGGTTTTTTTTAGCCAATCATGCTTGTGAAGTAATCCAAAACATTCATGATTGAAAGCATAAGATGAAATGACAATAATCACAAATAAGAATCCAAAATCATAACTAAAATAATAAACCGAAATCAATACAAGTAAAGTCCAAGACTAAAATCAAATCTCAGAATCAAATTATGTTTGTAAGTATCAAGAGTACGTTACTTTTACTAAAAAATATATAAGGGGTATTTATAATACATGAGGAAACCCTAAAACTAATCCTCGAATGAAATAGGATAAAAATGGGGTGGTGGCTACCTGTGGTCACCATATGCGGCCTATCCTTGGGTGCATGAGGTACATGTGGCCTGCAGGATAGGCGCATGTAGTTACCGCTTGTTCTCGGACTAAAATTTCTTATAGGTTAGCTCTTGGGATTTTGGACTTATAACATATGCTTTTCCCATATGCGGTCCACAGGTGCTACATGCAGTCCGCATTTTGACTCAGCATGTATCGGATGCTATTTTACAGCTCTTCTTTAATTTCCGCACATATTTTGGTTACGAAAAATTTGAAAAGTATCTCAAAAATCCATAATTGCTCCCATATGTATCCAAAAACACCTTTTACATCCTTTTCACGAACTTAGCATCCAAAATATGATTTCCTACCAAACATACGCAAAATGCATCATATCTAACTAAATAACCTCAGAAACTTATATATTTTCCTAGTTTTAAGCACCGAAAGTGCTGTATTTCTATAGCATATCAATCATGGTAGAGTAATTGGATTTGGATAGTATTAATTCTTATTTTGAATCAAAAAACTTATAACTTTATTTTTGAATCATTGAACATGATTTTGAGATTTTCTAAAGGGTATTTTTGACATTTAAACATTGGATAAGTTTCTAAACCAATATTTATTATTTTCTAAAGATTATTTCATGATTTAATTTACAAATCTTGATTTTTCAATTTAAAATTTTGGGATTTTTTGATAAAGTTAAAGATTGATAAATTGATGATTCCAAGGTCGATTTCAACTATGTTTTTGATAAAATTTTAGATTTGAAATCCTTCAGTTACAGATAAATTGAATTTTTAATAAAATTTTAGTTTTTTGCTTTGTGGGCTTAGGATTGACTTTTGGATTACTTCTTAAATCTGAATTTAAAATATAGCAATATGAGTTTCTTTAATTTTGTATTCTTAAGTAAAATTCATATTTGATAGATTGGGTGCATTTAAAAGCAGTTTGGAAGGGAAAGAATTTTGTTATCTTTGTGGATCTTCTGTTAAGGTAAGTTGAGATTTTCTTAGACTCTCATTTAATGGGCTTACGTGTTTTTTGTATTGAAAGAGGGTAATAGGGATATAGTGTTCTCGTATAGGTGATATGGATAGCATCTATATAGGTACGTATGTATTATGAAGTGATTAAAAATAACTAATTGAGCATATATATTGGGTTTTGAGATTACCTTATGTGTTGTATTTACCATTATCTGAATCTTTGAGCTTTAAGTTACTAACAGAGAAAAGTTATAAAGTTACCACTGAACTTATTCGAGATTTGCAGAAAAACACGTTAACTTTGCAGGCGACCTATTACCCGACAAAATTTGTAAAAAAAACCATTTTGACTGAATTTCAGTATTGGTTTGTGCTCCACATAATGAAGCACGTAAAGGAAACAAATTGGTTGTAAGAACAAATGAAAAAATATCACATGTCAATAATTTTTTCAATTATTTTTAAAATCCCTTTTCTCTTCCATCTTCCCCAATTCTTCATTAAAATATAATTGAAGCTTTAAAAAAAACACAATAATGACCACCTCAACTTTATTATTTTGCTGTGATTTATCTGTTGCCTTAAACATCCTTTTTATATTTTTATCTTTCATTTTCCTCAATTTTTAAGGTTGAAGAGGTGAGAGAGGTTATTCGTAGGATATGAAGGGGTAGGGCGACGAGGCCTGATGAGATTCTGGTGGACTTTTGGAAGTATGCTGGTGGGGATGGTTTAAGGTGGTTGACTGATTTGTTTAATAACATTTTCAAAATTGTGAGAATTCCTAAGGATTGGCGATGAAGTACGATGATCCCATTATATAAAAATAAGGGTGAAATTCAGAGCAGCAACAACTACAGAGGTATTAAGTTGTTGGGTCACACTATCAAGATTTGGGAGAGATTGGTTGAAAGTAGATTGAGGAGGGTCATGTCCGTATTGGAGAATTAGTTTGGTTTTATGCCTGGTCGCTCGACGACAGAGGCAATCCACCTGGTGGAGCAGTATAGAGAAAGGAAGAAGGATTTACACATGGTGTTCATCGACCTGGGAAAGGCATATGATAAAGTCCTGATAGAGGTTCTATGGAGATGCCTAGAGGTGAGAGGGTCTCGGTGTCTTACATCCGAGCAATTAAGGGCATGTACGATGGAGGGAAAACTCAGGTAAGGATGGCGGGAGGAGACTCTGAGCATTTTCTGGTGGAGATTAGGTTGCATCAGGGTTCGACCCTTAGTCCCTTCTTATTTGCATTAGTGATAGATGTGTTGATGCAAAGTATTCAGGGCGAGGTGCCTTGGTGTATGTTATTTACAGATGATGTAGTGCTGATTGATGAGATGGGAAGGGGAGTGAATAAAAAATTAGAGGTTTGAAGGCAAACCCTTGGGTCTAAGGGGTTCAGGTTGAGTAAGTCCAGGATGGAGTATTTGGAATGTAAGTTTAGTTACTTGAGGTAGGAGAAAGAAGTGGTGGTGATGTTTGACGCCCAAGAGGTTTGTAAGAGGGATAATTTTAAGTAACTTGGTCTATGATTCAGGGGAACGGGGAGATTGATGAGGACGTTTCTATGCGTATTGGAGCAGGTTGGATGAAATAGAGGATCACCTCGGGAGTTTTATGTGATAAGAAGGTTCCTCTTAAGATTAAAGGCAAATTCTATTGAGTGGTAGTCCGCTCGGCCATGTTGTATGGATCAAAGTGTTTGCCAGTCAAGCACTCCCATATCCCAAAATTGAAGGTGGCAGAAATAAGAATATGGCATTAGATGTGTGGGTTTACTAGAGGGGAAAGAGTTAGAAATAAAATTATCCAGGAGAAGGTGGGAGTGGCTTCAGTGGAGGACCATATAAGAGATGAAAGGCTGAGATGGTTTGGGCATATGATGAGGAGGGGAACGGATGCCCCATGTCATAAGTGTGAGAGGCTAGCTTTGGATGGCTTCAGGAGGAGTAGAGGTAGGCAGAAGAAATACTAGAGGGAGGTGATTAGACATGATATGGAGCATCTTCATCTTACTGAGGACATGAACCTAGATAGGAAGGTGTGGAGGTCACAGATAAGTGTAGACGACTAGTGTGAGTGTGTAGGGTATAGAAAATAATTAAGTGAGATCATTGTGTTGTCGGGTGATATGTGAGCAGATGCTAACACATTTGAGGCTTTTAACTGAGAATAATTGCAAAGTCTTAAGCAACTTTTATCATTTTTTATTGTTTTATCTTTGATTTTGTAGTGGAAGTCAATATGCAAGAGAACCAAGAATGATGGAAGTAAAAGAGTTAAAATCTGAAGCAAATAGAAGAGAAGTGTGGCTGACGACATTACTGATAAGTCGTCAGCACTCTAATAAGTTATCAGCTTCATAGTCAGCCTTAAATAGAGAATGGGATTCAGCTGGAAGAAGTGACGATAACATGTGATAAGCCATCAGAGTTGGGATAAGCCATCAAGATCGTCGTTAGCCAAAGAAAGAACATGAGAGATGAAGTAAATCATCGACGACATCTATGATAAGTCGTCAAAGATCTAATAAGCCATCATATTTTATTGTCATCCTAAGGCAACGAATGCCAAAAGTGAAAAGGAGCTGACGACATCTATGATAAGTTGTCAGACTCCTGATAAGGCATCACAAAATGTCGTCACCAGTCCGAGAAATTACTGAACTCTGTGATTTTGTTTCCATAATTAGGGTAATCTATTTAAAGTATTGTTTAGGGTTTTCTTGGGGATGGTACTCGATATTCTAGACTTGAACTTCACGTGTTTTCTCTCTAGTTTTTGATAGAAATTTATAGTTAGCTTTGGAGAGAATATCATATTATTTTTTGGGATTTTTCTACTGCAATGTAATCTGAGATACAACTTTTGCTATTCACTTTTGCTGTAAGTATTATTCCATAGCATTATGAATTCAACAAGCTGTATTGCTCTTTACAATATGAGTAGCTAAACCTCTTAACCCGAGTTATGGGATCTATGGGTTTGGGTTTGTAACGCAACTAAGTGTTCAAGATTCTAACGGTGGTAGTAACTTCTTGGTAATCCCTCTACTTTACACTTTATCTATTGGTTGCAAATAATAGGTCCTACTTACTGGTGATTTTCTTGAGCTAAGAAATCAACCTGAGTAAGAAGCGAGTTATCAACAAGGACTTGGAAGCTACCAACCTTTAATTTAATAATTAATGTTGTAGCAAGATGAATTAACCTGAGATAACATCCTGTTATGAAATATGAACTCCCTAAGTTTGAGAGAATTAGGTAGTTAAATGCTTAAGTAGGTCGAGAGATATTTAGGTATAAATTCGACAAAGATAATCTGTTGTTCCTACCTACCACAAAAATCTTGAATCATTACTTGCGTCTGTCAAATCCCAACACGTATAGTGAACATAACTCTGGTTTTACAAAAACTCTTGATTACAAACACTGAAACTAAAGTGACCAACAATTATTTGTTGATCTCCAAAACCCCCATTTTAGGAAACATCCAACTTTCAGTTGATTAAATTGCAAACAACTTAAGTTCACACCATATTCCCTGTGGGATTCGACCCCAACCTAGTTGGG
Source organism: Capsicum pubescens (assembly GCA_030864215.1). Classification (NCBI taxonomy): domain Eukaryota; kingdom Viridiplantae; phylum Streptophyta; class Magnoliopsida; order Solanales; family Solanaceae; genus Capsicum; species Capsicum pubescens. The sequence goes on along the minus strand of CM061542.1, from coordinate 225,265,366 downwards.
TTATATTTTGACAACGATCACTTACATTCTCACATGAGAGGTGTATTTTAACCGTTATTAAAAATGGCGCCGTTTTCGTGGAACAATTTGGCGTATTGAGTTAGTTCAGAATTTTAGACAACTTGCTTAAATTCAAACTTGTAAATATTTGTTTTTGTTTTCTTTTATTTCTTGTGTGAGATAGATTTTTATTTTAGTTTACTTAATACTATGTCATCGTGGAATGAGCATGAGCTTGGTGGTTGGAAATCTTATCTTGATGATCCATGTCCATATTGTGATGGACCTCACTTTTGGCATGATTGTAGATATGCTCCCCGGAGAGAGATGTGTGCACCATCTCCATCCTACCAGGAGTATGATTATTTTTTATGTGGTGGTCAAGATGGACATTGGTTTGATTGCCCAAATTCCACCTCCCCCTATTGCTCTAACCCAAATTCTAGTTCTTCTTATTAGTTTGATAGGTCTTATGGTCAAGAAAAGGAAGAACGAAGCACTGGGAAGAGTGGCATTAAATCTATGTTTCAATGAATGTTGGATCTCCTGGAAGAAACATATGATATCGTATATGATATGTGTCATGTCCTGAAGCCAATCATTCATGAGGAGATAGATATAGAGGTCTATCATTCAAAGTATTCTTCTATATTATGTTTCGATTATATCTTGTCTATGGAACCATTTAAAATAATGGAAGAGTGTAAATATGAGAAACAAGAATCCTATATTGATGTTGAGCTTAATGATGAGAAACCCTCGGTGATTTCCCAAGCAACCAAACTAACAATGAGAGATGATGCTAAGATTGAGGAAATTGTGCTAGAGTAAAAAGAAGAAACTATGCCAATCTCTTATAAAGACTCTAGCTCACTTTAGGGTGAAAAGATCAAGAAGGATGCAACTCTAAAACTAGGGAGAAAACCTCACTCGAACTACTTTTCAACATTATGCTTGGTGGATGTGATGAAAGTCGAATCACCCAAGAAAATGATGAATTTTGGAAATAAGGAGGAAAATTCCTACATTTTGGAGTTTTTCTTGCCAAAAGGGTATAATACAACCCCAATCTTTAAGGCCAAGAATCTTAAAGATCAATGTCCATTTAGTGGCTTTTTAAGATTCTCACTATTGCCAAATGAACCCACAAGAAAGTTTGATGCAAAATTAGGCAAGAAGTTCAAGTCTTCGAAGTGGCGTGATAGAACTTTCCTTATCATGCTCTCACATTTTCCCAACGAACCTCAAAGATGTAAAGATCAAAAGATGGGCCGACGATGCAAATCGTCTAAGTGGAGAGATAAAAGATGAAGCACTTTCAAGGTATCTTGATGAATTCTAAGTAGTCAAGATAACCTAGTTATGCCACGACATTAAATCAGGTACTGCTTGGGAGGCAACCCATGGTATTTTGTTGTGTATATTCGTATTATGTGATAGACATCAGATCTTCTCACCCATGGTGCCACAGGTATGTTTCTAACTTTCTTGTTTTGGTTTAACGCATTGGGAACATTACATGATTTTAAGTTGAGGGTGTGGCTACTTGTGGGTGTTGATGTCCTCTTAGGGTTTTTGTTGTCGTGCCTCTTTTCCCCTGAGTCTTGTTCTTAGTAGAGCTGACATATTTAGGCGTATTGTAAGTTGTTCTAAAATATTGCAGTTGACGTGGAGAAATACAAGTACCTTAGGTATTTAACATATTTTTGTTGATTTATGAACACCTCTCCAATGGTCTATTTTATAACTGTGTGATATGCATTTATGTGTGACCACTGTGCATCTTGTTATGGCCTTAGTAATAGTGACATGATAACCATTTCTAAATAATTGCATGAACCGAATGGGTAGTAGCTTGTGATGTACCTTAGTGCCATGTGTGTGTGAGATACTACCTAGTTCTTGTTGTGTGTTAAATCCAGAACTTGACTGGTTGGTTTTTCCTTGGTTGTAGGATAGTGGTTAGGAAAAGATAATAGGCCATTGTTGATATTAGTCCACTTTTAGGCTAAATGACCTTCCCATTATGCATAATATCCCTTGATCCCTATTTTGAGCCTGAATAGCCTATTTCTTTTTATGATACCTATCACTATCCTATTTTGATATCATAATGAACCTATTTTGGCCCTGGTCCTTTTTAGACACCGTACACCTGGACATAGGCAAATCACCTAAGTTGAGGGTGGCTATCATAGAGGTGCATGATGTAAAATGAGTATGGAGAAAGGTAGAGTAAAAGAAAAGAATAAAAAGCTGGGTGTGATGGAAAAAAGCAAGAAAAGAATAGTTGTGAAAAAAAAAGAAGTAATTGTAGAAAAGAACCGCACCCATCCTGAATAAGTATGATCAAGAAAAGAGAAAAATATAAAAAGACTAATGAGTGAAACCCCAAAAGCTAGTGTAGTGTCAAGGAGGATTAGTCACTTTAAATATCATCGAGTATCATACCATCCCCTAGCTTACATTACAAGCCTAAGAGAAGACCTATAGTGATCCTAGTTGACCTATATGAAAGTCTTGGTAATGAAAATAAGGGCAAGCCTATGGTATTCGACATACATTGATTAGAACTTCATTCTGAGAGTCAGTGTCTGGTGATTGTCCCTATGGTTATATATGTAATGTCTGATATAAGTAAAGTGGGACTTCTTTGTAGTGAGGGCACATTGGTTACATTTATAGTTGCTAACTTATTTGGATAGTGTTATCTTGATACATGCATGGTTTTTGTTGCTGAATTGATGTCATATCTTGATTCCTATGTGTCCCATTATTGTTCTTCAGTAGCATACACAGTTGATTAGGAATTAATTGACCTTGGAGAAGGTAAAGATGGTTTTGATATAATTTAGATGATTGACTGCCAAATGTACTTTGTATCCTCTTGGTTGTGTTTTAGTTGTTTTAGGACAAGCAATAGTTTTAAGCTGAGGGTGTTTATGTGTGAGCAGATGCTAACACATTTGACGCTTTTAACTGAGAATAATTACAAAGTCCTAAGTAACTTTTGTCATTTTTAATTGTTTTATCTTTGATTTTGCAGTAGAAGTCAAGATGCAAGAGAACCAACAATGATGGAAGTAAAAAAGTTGAAATCTGAAGAAAATAGAAGAGAAGTATGGCTGACGACATTCCTGATAAGTCGTTAGCACTCTGATAAGTTATCAGCTTCATCGTTAGCCTTAAACAGGGAATGGGATTCAGCTGGAAGAACTGATGACGACATGTGATAAGCCGTCAGAGTTGTGATAAGCCGTCAAGATCGTCGTTAGCCTAAGACAGAACATGAGAGCTGAAGTAAATCATCAACGACATCTGTGATAAGTCGTCAATGATCTGATAATCCATCATGCTTCATCATCAGCCTAAGGCAGTGAATGTCAAAAGCGAAGAGGAGCTGATGACATCTGTGATAAGTCGTCATACTCGTGATAAGGCGTCATAAAATGTCGTCACCTGTCCGAGAAATTACTGAACTCTATGATTTTTTTTCCATAATTAGGGTGAACTATTTAAAGTATTGTTTAGGGTTTTGTTGGGGGCTGGTACTCGATATTCTGGACTTGAACTTCACGTGTTTGCTCTCTAGTTTTTGATACAAGTTTATAGTTAACTTTGGAAAGAATATCATATTATATTTTGGGATTTTTCTACTGCAATTTAATCCGAGATACAACTGTTGCTATTCACTTTTTCTATAAGTATTATTTCATAGCATAATGAATTCAAAAAGTTGTATTGCTCTTTATAGTATAAGTAGCTAAACCCCTTAACCCGAGTTATGGGATCTATGGGTTTGGGTTTGTAACACAACTAACTATTTAGGATTCTTACGGTGGTAGTAACTTCTTGGTAATCCCTCTACTTTACACTTTATCTATTGGTTGTAAACAATAGGTCCTGCTTACTAGTGATTTTCTTGAACTAAGAAATCAACCCAAGTAAGAAGTGAGTTATCAACAGGGACTTGGAAGCTACCAACCTTCCGTTTAATAATTAATGTTGTAGCAAGATTAATTAACCTGAGATAACATCCTGTTATGAAATATAAACTCCCTAAGTTTGAGAGAATTAGGTAGTTAAATACTTAAGTAGGTCGAGAGACATTTAGGCATAAATTCGATAAGGATAATCTGTTGTTCCTACCTACCATAAGAATCTTGAATCGTTACTAGCGTATGTAAAATCCCAACACCCATAGTGAACATAACTCGGGTTTTACATAAACTCTTGATTACAAACACTGAAACTAAAGTGGCCAACAATTATTTACTGATCATAAAAAAACCCCATTTTATCTTTTCGTATCATTTGTTTGAATTCAACTTATAGCTATAGTTTCAAATTAGTTTAATCGCCGCTCACATTGTTCCCCATGGATTTGACCCTGACTCTAAAGTTGGGTAAATATATTGATGACGACCGCCTTGCACTAAATTATCGTGTAAGTTGAGCGTTATCACCGGTCTAGTAATGTTAGTAATCTTATTATTCTTAGGTGTCTTTGGTATGTGCGAGTATGTTACAACTAGGTAGGTGTCCTTTATATTTTTTTGCATACTTCTTATTTTCTCTCTTTCGTGTTGCCCTTATTTATCATATATCACATTTTCTCTGTTTTCTAGTGACATTATTTCTTATCACGGATTTTTTGTTGTGCCATTCATCCCCTTGTTACTGTTCTATATCTCGAGCCGGGGGTCAATCAGAAATAGCCTCTTTACTTCTTTGGAGGTAGCGGTATGGTCTGCATAAAACTTACCCTCCCTAGACCCCACTTTATGGGAATACACTGGGTTTGTTGTTGGTGTTGTTGTTTTTTGAAAAAAATAAGAAAATGGAAACAACTAATTTTTCTGATTTTGAAGGATAACTAATAGAATCTTAATTTTTACAATGCAAAGGGCATAAAAGTCATACATTTTTGTTAATTTATCAAGAAAGATTTGGGGTAAATATAAGGCTTTGTTAATTTGTCAAGAAGGGAATATTGGAAAAATATAATTACATCTGTATAATTTTTTTAAAGGATAAAAATGGTGGAATTAGAACAGTGAAGGGGAATGGTACTTAGTTGAAGAAGAAGAGAAAACAAAGTCTGGTATGGTGCTGATTGAAGAAGAGAAATTTGATGAAGATGGTCAATAAGAGAGAGAAAATAAAAAGAAAAAGAGAAAATTATATGAAAAAATCAAAATTATTATTTAAAATTAAAAGAACTCATCTCAATTAGAAATTGGTGTGTGGTCAACACCTATTTCTAAAAATTGTGTTTGATCGAAAAATATCATAATAATATCAATTTAAAATTGTTTAGGGGTTAATAGGTCGCCCACAAGTTAAAGTGTAACGCCCCGAATCTTGTACCTGGAATGCTACACGGTGCTTATGACCCCAAAGGACCACAAGCTAACCCTTGACTGATATTTGTAACTGAGCACTGAATAATAATAATAATAATATTGTAACTGCGGAAACATGAACTGAAAGGCCATAAGGTTCAATACTAATACATAACTAAAAATATGGTATAACAATACCCAAATAATTGAAATAACTATCTGAACATACTGTAGTCTGGAAGCCTCAAAACTCTTTGAATAGGGATTTGATGGGACATGTCCCCAACTAACTCCGACTACTGAAATGAATGGAAAACTGAAATAATAATGTAATCATCATGTCCTCGAAGGATGAGGACTCACAGCTGACTATGACTACTGAACCGGTATGCTACTGATGCTCTGGTGCTCGTTCTTCTAAACCTATGGTATAAGAAACCATAACGCAAATGCGTCAGTACTTTGAATGTACTAGTATGCAAGTGAGGTAGGCAGAATGCAATGGTTCATATGCATGAACAATACTAACTTACCGACTAACATGAACGTGAGAATACATGCATGAATACGTGACTGTAACTGAGATCGTGATAGGACTGAATACTGAGATACTAAATAATTGAGGGACTGATACTATGTTACTGATATATGAATAACTGTGTCTAACAGTTCTGATTATGAAGAACTGGTCTAATTGGCTGTATCTGACATTCTAAGTTTGAATACTAATAACATGAGTTTTGTATAACTAGTATACTAATACTGAGAGACTGTATCTTACAGTCTAAGTTATGATGGAACTAGATAAGTTCTGTACAGTACTGAGTGACTGTATCTGACGGTCCTAAAATCTGTAGAACTATTTGAGTTCTATTACTGAGACTGAGACTGAAATTGAGACTGTGGTAGGTAATTATCTAACCGACATTCCCCAGACTAAGCAAACTGGGGTCCAGCCTGTAACCCTAGTTGTAAGGGTGTTAGTACCGCGCAACTGGTAAAGACAACTGCTGTGGAGTCAGTCCTAATATAGCAGGTGACCCCTGGGATCAGTCGTATATATTTAAATGTGCTAACGAGTGATCTCTGAGTATGTAAGTCCTATCTAACGGGTGACATCTCATATCTACGCTACCTACGTAGTTCTGGAACTTAGGGATTTCTTCTAAGGATCTCAGTCCTATCTAGCAAGTGAGTCCCCATCCCTAGGCTCGCTCGGTGCTAAATCCTACTCCCATCTAAAAGATACTGAACTGATTAAATGAACTAAAGTGATTATCTGAATTGAGCTGATACTAATGGTATTATTTAGCAGATCTAAACTGAGTTTACTGAGTTCCGTTGACTGACGGAATGTACTGAGTTTTGAGGACTAACTGAGAGTACTGAAGTTACTGAGATTACTGAGCTACTGAAATTACTGAGATTTCTGAGATTTCCTGAGTCATATGACAGACTGAGTTCTATGGATCATAGCTTGACTGGGGAGATCATGAAAACATGACATGGCTCTAGGTACACAATCAAATATTCGGGTACAAGTAACCCCAGGACTCGATGAGAAGAAACTGACATAACATGTCTTACTTGAACACATGACTAACAACACAATTCATAAGTCATATATTGAAGCACTTCATCAAACATGTGATATGCATAAGCTTGTACATACATGGGGATTTAATGATATCATACTAGTTGCGCATTATTCCTTCATCTAGGCATTTAATCATACACATGGTAGGCATAGCACATGTAGACAACATTATACAGCAATTAATCATCATGATTCATCTCTAATTTCATCATCCTAGGGTTTATTTATAGGTTCGCATGACTATAAATCTATACAAATCAATTCCATATAAAATTGATCTCCCAACAAGGATTTTAAGTCAATTGATCATTCTCAACATAAACAAAACAAACCCAACATGAAATTCATAAAGAAATTCATAAACTTTAACTTAGAAAAGAGATTCTTGGGCTTCATGAATGAAAAAAGTCTATGAATGAACACTACGCATACCTTAGTTTGTGATTTCATGAAGATTGATGGTGAAACCTTCTTGAATTTGAATCCACAATTGAAACCCTAGCTTGTTCTTGAGAGAAACTTGAGAAAAACAAGTATATTTTGGGTGAAGAATGGCTAAATCATGTGTTATTGGGTTAAATGGGGGTAGGAAATTGTCCCTTTTAACCCTTGGATGCATTTTTAATTTTTGAGAATATTTTTTTATTTTCATCATTGGCGCGATGTGCCACTATCGTGCCAAGTCAATGGAAAGTGACAAATGGGAAATTGCATGGTCGCGCGATGCAGAGCTATCGCGTTGCCACCTTATCTGTGACCTGGAAGTTTGGCACAACATGCCACTATCGCAGAGCAACACAAGAAATTAAAAATTACCGTTTGAGCTACCTCTGCGATGCACTAAAGGCTTAGGTGATACACTGTCTTACTAAAAAGGCTCTAACTCTTCACCCGGGTAGCGAATTTGTGCGAATTTGGTATCGATGGAAATCTTATTTGATTCCCCACATGATAAAAAGTGAAAATCTTGAAAATACCACGTGTATAAAAGTGGATTCATCTTTCAAAGAAAGTTTCTAACATTCTTGGGAAACTTTTCAAGCTAGGAAAAGTACGGGGTATTACAATATCTCCCCCTTGAGAACATTTGTCCTCGAATGAGACTGAGTGAGAGGGAGGAATACAAATTGACGTACATACTGAACATGAATAATTAGAACATGATCTAATGATTGATATGACTGATGGTTGTATATAACAGACTAAACATGCATATCTGATGCATGAATAATAAGCTGAATTCATGCATATCTGATGCATGAATAATAAGCTGAATTCATGCATATCTGATGCATGACTTATAATTGACTTATGAGTACATGACTGAACATTCTGATGAACTGAATTCCTCGCAGTGAGAATGCATGTCTAATGCATAATTACATGCCTGAACTGATATATGAATGCATGGCTAAATATGCAAGGGTACTTAGTACCAAGTTTGTGATGAACACTGAACATGAAAGTGAGTACGACTAAGAAGAGCTGTTATCTTAACAAGAAATGCTAATGAAATCGAGATCGTCTTACTAAACATGCATGAGCAAAAAATTGAGAACCTAACTGAGTCTGGTCTGATACGTGACATACGAACTGAACATCATGAAAGGAACTGAGCCTCTAAATACTTTGCCCAAAGATGAGGTTGGGTCTTTTAGGGTCAATTTATGAATACCCTCTACTCTAAAATGGATTCTTTTTTGAAGAGAAATATTATTTAAGGCATGAGAACATTGAGGAAAAAAATGGGGTATCTCCCCCTTGGGACACTATGTCCCTCTAAGAATGCTTACCTTACTGAGATACTGGGGTGATGCACAGGGCATCCATGGACTGATTCATGACTGAATAAGTCATGCTAAAAATCTTATGCTAAAATGAGAGAAACAGGTCTAGCAATGCATAACATAAGCATGAAAGACCTATAACGTACCCGAATCTATGTCGGGGGAATTTTCTTAATCATGGAGAGTCTGAAGAGCATAAAACCTATTCTGATGCTGACCACTAGTGGTACTAGAAGTTATGCCCTTAAGGAACAAATCTTATCCCTTTTGATCCCTTAAACTACATTCCCACAGCCTGTAGCCTGGCTTACCACATCCATAACAAACCTCACTGCCTGCTTTACATACACCTAGGTGATTCTTACCATACTCTTCGCAAAGTGGATAGGTAAGAATCCTGGTCTCATTACCCTGGGCCTCGGAGCCTGGTAACCCATCACGACTGTCATTCCTTAACTTGGGTACTGGTGCACTAGATGAAGATGGAGATGGGACTGAAAATTTGTGACTATACTGAGAACGGATACCACACCCTAACTTAGGCTGAGAAAAACTGAAACTACCTGTCCTTTCCCTCTTATTTTGCTTTTCCTTTATCTAAACCTTTTGCTCTTCTATCTACTGAACATGGGTCATAAGTTTGGCTAAAGTCATGTCACTATTTAGCATGGCAGATCTACACTCATTAACCACGCTATCCCCTGACACAAACTTATTCATCTTGGATGTACTGTCTGCAACCACATGAGGGGCATATCTGGCTAATTGAGTAAACTTAAGAGAATACTCTTTCACCATCATGTTTCCCTGCCTGAGGTTGATTAATTCTAACACTTTAGCTTCTCTAAGATCTAAGGGAAAGAACCTCTCTAAGAATGCAGTGACAAATTCATCCCATTCTATAGGCCCTGCATCATCTCCCCTTTTTGACTTTCACTGCTTGAACCAAGTATTAGCCACATCCTACAACTAATATGCAGTTAGCTCAGAACTCTCAATAATAGTCACCCCCATGGTATCAGTCACCTTCTGAACCTGATCTAGGAATTCCTGAGGGTCCTTATCAGACTTAGACCTAAGAAAGGATGGAGGGTTCATTCGGGTGAAGTCTTAAATCCTGGATGTAGCTGGATTAGCCACTGGGTTGACCGGAATGACAGTTGTTCGTTCATTCTGAGCAGCAATGGACTGAGCAAGAGTAGTGAATGTAGTGCTGAGCTCTGCATAAAAAATATGTTCGCCCAAAGGTTCTTCAGGCTGAGGGGCTGACTGATTCTTATTTCTTCTTTTAGGAGGCATGTTCTATAAAATAAAAGGAGAAATTGATTAGAATAAGAGTTTAACTTTGAGCCTATGCTCACTGGCACAACATAAATACTGAAAGAAGGGAAAATGTTCCTAAAACATCTCATAGACTCCTGCACATAAGTGTGGTGCACAACACACTCATGTACAAGACACTACTAGATGTGGTTTTCAGACTTACTAGGAAACTATTGAACCTTAGGCTTTGATACCAAGTTTGTAACGCCCTGAATCTGGTACCCAGAACGCTAACGGTGCCTATGACCCCAAAGGACCACAAGCTAATCCATGACTGATATCTGTAACTGAGCACTGAATAATAATAATAATAATAATAATAATATCATAACTGCAGAAACATAAACTGAAAGGCCATAAGGTTCAATACTAATACATAACTAAATATATGGTATAACAATACCAAAATAACAAAAATAACTATCTGAACATACTGTAGTCTGGAAGCCTCTAAACTGTCTGAATATGGAGTTGATGGGACATGTGCCCAACTAACTTCGACTATTAAAATAAATGAAAAACTAAAATAATAATTTAATCATCATGTCCTCGAAGGATGAGGACTCACAACTGACTCAAACTACTGAACCGGGATTCTACTGATGCTCTGGTGCTCGTGCTTCTAAATCTATGGTATAAGACACCATAGTGCAAATGTGTCAGTACTTTAAATGTACTGGTATACAAATGAGGTAGGATGAAGGAAATAGTTCATAAGCATGAATAATAATAACTGATTGACTAACATAAACATAAGAATACATGGAAGAATACATGACTGTAACTGAGATCGTGATAGGACTAAATACTGAGATACTGAATAAATGAGGGATTGATACTATGTTACTAATACATTAATAACTATGTCTGACAGTTATAATTATCAAGAACCGATT
>CM061542.1:222811918-222826918 GCA_030864215.1 Capsicum pubescens | reverse complement strand
GTAAATAAATTATATTTAAATATATTTTATAATATTTAAATTTTATATGAGATAAGTTTGAAATAGAATATATCTATTAGAACTCTTTAATTATTAGTTTATATTTTTAAGATAACTAGTTTAGGATACGCGCCCCGCGCGTGTATCTCACGTCAATGAATTTAATTTTATAAAATCACTTCGATATTATAAAAGAAAATCTTTTGACTCCTCTTCATTTAGCCAATGAATTTTTCATCAAAAAAAATTATATCATAATCAACAATTCATGGATTTATATTAATTAAATACCTGGAAATTATTGAATAATAAAAAACATACATGCTAGTACTATATATATATATATATATATATATATATATCAATTTCCACATGAACAATTAATGCCTATATGTAACTACCATTATTTATTTTCTTAGTTAAAACCTTTAAAATAAAATGCACACACAAAAAACAAATTGAAAAAATAAATCAGCTTAGATCCAATATAACAATTGAAGGGGATCAAGAAATTTGAAGTGCCAAAATGCAGATCGCCTCAAATAGTTTTCTTATTGTGAATCGTCGTCATTGTTAGGATTTATTTATATATTCCAATTCAATAACACGATCCAAGCTTGACGTAAATATTGAACCTTAAAGCTACATATACAAATTCAATTTGATATTATTCGCTACAATTCCTCCAGATCAAAAATAAATACTAACTAATAAAACTATGGCTAACATAGGCATGCCAATATCTGTTATACGCGTTATATAAAAACTTTGATGAAATTAAATATGAATTGGCGTTATATAAAAACTTTGATGAAATTAAATATAAATTGAAGTGCTCAGTGTTTCTATTTACTATTTTAATAACTACGGAATTTACACAGTGATCTCGTTCCATCTCATTTCAATCGCGTCTTCATAGAATATATCATGTAAACTTTTTGCACTGCTTCATAGCCACAACCTTAAGAACATACAAAAAATATTTCTAAAACAAACGTACCTCAAATCACAAGTAAATTTATCTCTTCAATCATAAATACTATCAATTTCACAAGTAAATTTTCATACACGTTTTTCTTTTCTTTTTATTTCCTACAATTCTGACGTATCATAAAATAAAAGCATCCAAAATATATGATAAATTTTTCCTTACTTCTACACGTTTTTCTTTTCCTTTTTTCCCTCCCTACAATTCTGTAGTATTTTTTTTTCCTTTTCTCACCAACAAAACTCATAAATATAAATATTTTTGAAACTCCTAAATATATGAGAATACAAAATTCTAAATATATGGTAGGTTTTTCTATTATTCTTTTAAAACCAAAATTCTAAATATATAGTCGGTTTTTCTATTACCCTTTTCTGCAAGTTTTTTTTTCCCCTAGAAATTTGACATTGTAATTTTTGTACAAAAAAATATTTTTTTAATACCATTCATGCCAATTAAGATCTCTGGCTTGTTTTCCTAATAGTACAATTACGTGGAATCTATGGTTTAATATGAAAAGAATTGTTTGAATTTTAATCGGAAAATAAAAGAGAATTGTTTAAATAATGAGTATTAATTAAGGCAAATTCGTACTGATTCTATAACAAAAAGTTCAAAAGTTATAATCCAAGTCTAATTCTTTTTCTAATATTCTTTTCCATATATTTTAGGACTCATATAATTTCTTACCATATATTATTAAGTATCATCCAATATATTTTAGGAGCCCTTAATTTAATAAAATAATAATTAAAATAAATAGTAAAAAGACGATTTTATTTAAAGCAACAATATTTAATGAAGGACAAAAAGTTCAAATCACTTTTATAAGGGGATTCACACTTTTAATATATTATAGATATAGATTATAGATTATAGATATAGATATAGAATAGATATAGATTATAGATATAGATGAATTTTTTTTTTGTAAAAGGATACTTTATTCAAATTCAAATACTTAATTTTTTAATTTAAAATTGTTATTACAGTATTTTTAACTTTGTCTTACAATATTTTTTAATATTGTCTTAAAAATTTCCACGTGGCTATTTTAATAGCTTGACACATGGCATCTTGTCTAGCTTATGTTTTGCTTTTATATATATATATATATATATATATGGATATAGATATAGATATAGATATAGATAGATTCCAACCTAGTTTTTATTTAAATTTGAATTCAAAATTCAAATAAACTAACTGATTAGGATATTGATTTGGATAAATGTAAATTTAAAAAATAAAGTAAAAGATAAAAGGAGTAAAAGCTTATGGTTACTAATAAGAAGAGCCTTAAGAGGTTTATAATTTTTGTGCCACAAAAATATGCTATTAAAAAGAAAAGTCACAACTAATTGATTTTGAATCCAAAGTTCATGCAATCTTTATTAGGTAATTAAGGTAAGGGACGTGTAGGTCATTTCTATTAATTATTATCATTGTAAAATACATACTTTGTTTAAACTCTTTCCTATACTGTTTTTTTTTTTTTCTTTTCTTTTATTTGTTTGTTAAGAAATTATTTTTTTGTCATGAAAGGTAATAATAATTTAAAAATATGAATTCTATTAATGAATTTAAAATAATTTAAAGTAGGGAGATATGGGTCCATGCCACAAATTGATCATAATTTAAATATATAAATCATTATAATTGTAAATATATATATATATATTATTACATTTTATTCCTCCTACTACTATTAATAGCACTACGTAGTGCCACTACCACTATAATTATTCATTTATTATTTTTATTATCATCGTATTTTGTTCTTAAATCAAATGAAACACACACATATATCATTATTTTTTATACAGATAAGTTTATGAGATATAAGAGTCCATTTAGAACTCTTTCATTGTGGATTTCTATTTTTAAGTTAATTAATAATTTTTTTAAAAAATAATAATATATTTTTAAATTCAAATATTTAATATTCTTTAATTTTAAGCTTTTATTAGAACACTTCTTAGTCTTGTCCTAAAAATTGCCACGTGGCTTAATAATGGCTTGCCACGTGGCTTCTTCTGGTTCTTTGTCCTCTACTTTATAATATATACTAGTATACATACCCGCGCGATGCGCGGATAATATTCAAGTAATATTTCTAATCGTTTCATATTGAAATGTCTCGTTCAAACTTGTTAAATTATATTATCTTAAGAAAAATCATTTATCATCTTATTTTTCAATAAAATGAGAAAATAACATAAATTTTTTTTCTACCCACCTTCCCTCATCCCCCAATCATTTTTTTTATTTTTTTAATATAAGTATTTTTTCTACCGCTTTCTCCTCACGCCTCCACAAACGCCCAATCCTTTCCCCATACCCAATTCCCCATTGGTAATCAAATGTATCTGGAAAAACGATCATCTAATTGTAAACAAAAATTATGTTTCATATTTTTTTTATAATATTATTCACAATTTAAATATGGTGGATTGTTAATAATCTCTACCCCCCTCCACCCTCCACTCCTTCAAAATCAAGTATATATCAGTAAAAATAATCGTGTCATTGTAAAAATAAAATTATGTATCATATTTTTAATTATATTTTGACAATTTAAAGACTTTAGATTGTCAAAAATGTCACGACCCAAAAATAAGGGTCATGATGGCACTTGTCGTGGCGTACCTTGACAAGTAAACCTATCACCCAAACTGATACCAAAAAGAAGAAAAGACAAAAATATCCCATGGTAAGGCTTCTAGAACGAAGCCGAACCATATAAGTAATCATAACAATGCGGAAAGAACTTATCCAAAATACTAATCATGCCCAAAATCAAGTGTCAATAGTGTAAGAACTACTAATACAATTCAAGAGTCAAATGCATCGAAAAAAATAACCACAAAGGAATAATAACTGTCTCCGAATGCTAATAAAGACATAACAACTATAGAAAGATAGAGGTGAACTTCGGAAGCATGAATGTCCAACTGCTACCTTGGAAGCTCCAACAATCGCCCGACTCAATCAAGCTGAGGCGCACTCGAGCTAAGACCTGCACCGAAAGGGTACAGTAGGCATGAGTACGGTTCACTTGTACTCAGTAGGTATCATAGGTCGACCAAGCAAAGTAGTAAATAAAGCATACAAAATATACACTAAGGGCACGTCACCTGCAATCAGAAAATGTCCCACAATGGTAGCCCACACCGCTTGCACTAACAGTTCTAATATATCTAACATATATTACAACAACACGCCAAGGTATAAAACACAAGTATACATTATGTCACATATAAATAGAACAAGAGAGAACATGTAGATACAAGATCATCAAATACAAGTAAAGGAAGGTAAAACAAATACATAGATGACAAGTCAATAAGGCAATACAACACAACATAAACACAATAAAGTAAGTGCAATGTATATGATGATGATGATGATGCAAGAGGTCGTCGCACAACCTCCGGGATCGTCGCACAATCCCCGTATATACCTACGTAGCTAAAGCTTCCCTACGTAAGACCCATGGGAGATTCGTCAACCCGTATAAAATTTACATATCTCATATCTTCTTTCCGGCATATTCCTCGGAAAGGGTTTTATAAGGTGTTATAATACTTTTTTAAAAAGGTGTTGTCAGTGTTTCTCAGATGTTGCCACGGTGGTACCAATGTTTCATGAATGAGTATGATATGAAGATGTAATGCTCACAACCAATCACAATGAGTATTTTCACAACCAAGATATATTTCCACAACCAACCACAATGATACATTCCCACAACCACATGAGCCAATATCCACTTATTATTTTCGTTTCATCCATGAATTTCCATATGTCTCATATGCCAATAAAGTATGAGTATAATCACAATACACCAATGGTACCACATTAAACAATACAATTATTCACATGTATTCAAGGCTATCAATATCACATAGGACCCCACACAGTCAAACGTATTACATAATATCTCAATTTCGATAATTACATCACATATAGGCCCCACACGGGCACAACACATAGATAGCCATTTTTCATGATTAGTTTCCACCCTTAACATGCATTTTGTACCCTCATTTACTACTCATCCCAGTCTGAAGAGTTAAGCCATAACCTACATCCAAAGCCGAAACCGGTCCGCTACACTTGAACCCGCGAGACCTTACTTTTCACGAACAATCCCAAACTCTACTAAAAAAATCAAATATGAAATCTATGCGTCAAAACAAAACCAACAACACCCATATTGACTACTTTTAGTTCGGGGTCAAAATGGGCCCCCAAAATGGATTTCTGAAAAAAAGGGCAAAATCGAAACTTTACTTCAAAAATATGTTTCTCATATTTTTAGGAACCTACAACTGAAAACCCAAGTTAAATCGAGTAAAAAATGGGGTTCAAATCAAAGAAAAACTATTTTTGAGCTTTACCTGGTAAAATCTTTGAAATCCGGGTTAAAATCAAGAATCGTTGTTGTTTTGAAGGTTAAATTGATGAAAAACTAGTAATTATAAGATAAAAATATTATTCAAGTAAAAGAGGTGAAATTTGGGTTTAAAATCATGCTCTAAAATTTTTGGGGTTTTGAGAAATTAATCAAGAAATTACTAAGAAAAGTGTGAATTCTTACTTTAAATCCATAATAAAATCAAGAAAAATATGTTAATCTAGCTTCCCAAGCTCTCATAAACTTTACTTTTAAGCTCCCAAACTATTTAGGGTTTAAATCCCAAGAGGCAAGATGAAAAATGAGCAAAATAAGTCAAAAAAATTTATTTATCAGTGCAGATTTTTCTGCACTGCTGTCTAAAAAAAGCGGTTTTTTTTAAAACTCAATTCGAACTTCAACTGGGTGCTCGGGATTCGTTCGGAGTACGATTTATGCAAACGAACTATGCAACCACACTAAATTCGATGTTCCAAACGCGATGGCGATATCAGATTTTTAAGTAAATATCGTTTTCACAAAATTGACCCCCGAAATCATAATTTTCCAAACCGAGGGTCGAAATGAGATTTAAAAGCCATAAAATCATACCAAATATGCTATCACCCTGAAATCGACATTACGGATCTGTTGGCGAAGTCGTATTTTCCATTCGAGGTCGTTTCGATCAAATGTGGGTCCCACACCCATATTTCTAATTTTCCAACTTTCCGACTAATAGGTCGAAATGAGCTCGAGTGCACCGAGATTCGAACCAAAGGTCTACTTAGCCTAAGATCGATATTCCGGAGTTGTTGGTGTAGTCCGCTTGTCCATCCATCGCATGGATCAAAAGATATCTACATAAGTCCAAAATAAGGCTCTCGAAGCCATCAAAAATCAAAATATTGCATAAATGATACAAAAATGCATTGAAAATCATGCCAATCACTCCCACACCCCAGAAATATCATAATGCAACTACGGAGAGGGGTAAAATAGTCAAATCACACAAAATTATAAATTTTACATATTTCATCAAATTTTTAGGTCGTTACATCATCCACCACTAAAATCTAGTTCGTCTTCGAACTAAGGCAAAGAAATACCTGAATCAATGAAAAACTGGGGATATGAACAACGCATATCAGAATCAACCTCCCAAGTAGCTTCATCTACAGGTTGATGTTGCCACAGGACCTTAACCACAGGGATCACTCTAGAGCGCAACTGTCTAACATCCCTAGCCAAAATGGAAACCGGTTCTTCAACAAAGGACAACCGCTCATCTAACCGAACCGAATCTCAATGAATGACATGAGACCCATCAGGAATATAGCGACGAAGCGTAGAAACATGAAAAACTGAATGAACGGCTGATAGATCAGGGGGCAAAGCCAACTCATAAGCCACATCACCAACAGTCCGAAGAATCTCAAATGGACCAATATACCTGGGGCTAAGCTTGACCCTCTTCCCCAAACCTCATTACACCCTTCATGGGTGAAACTCGAAGAAAAACACGATCACCAATATCAAATCTCAAGGCATGAAGTCTACGATCAGCATAACACTTCTACCTACTCTGGGCCGCTCTAAGTCTATCCTGAATGATCCGGACCCTATCCAAAGACTCACGAAGCTAGTTTATACCTCGAGGTCTCACCTCAAAAACATCAAACCAACCTACTAGGGAGCGACAACGCCTGTCATACAACACCTCAAAAGGAGCTACATCAATACTGGAATGGTAACTATTACTATATGCTAACTCTGCTAAAGCCAAATGCTGCTCCCACTGGCTACCAAAATCCATCACGCATGCGCGAAGCATATCCTCTAAAACCTAAGTAGTCTGCTTTGACTGGCCATCAGTCTAGGCATTAAACGTTGTGCTAAGATCAACCTAAGTACCCAACTGATCCTGAAAAGTCTTCCAAAAGTGAGATATGAACACAAAACCTCGATCTAAAATAATGGACACCAAAACACTATGAAGACGCACAATATCACGAATGACGATAGGGGCTAACCTCTCAACACTGAATGAGACCTAAACCAGAAAAAAATGAGTTGACTTGGTTAATCAATCCACGATGACCCAAACACTGTCAGAACTATGAGATGTACGAGGAAACCCAGTCAGGAAGTCCATAGTGATCTGTTCCCACTTCCAGTTATAAATGGGTAACCTCTGAAGTAATCCACCAGGCCTCATATGCTCGGCCTTCACCTACTGACAACATAGGCAACGAGCCACAAAATCCGCTATATCTCGCCTCATACCACCCCACCAGTAGTGCTGCCTCAAATCACGATACATCTTAGTCACACCTGGATGGATGGAATATCTGGAACAATGGGCCTCCTCCAAGATCAACCTAATCTAATCACCACTCTCGGCACATAAACTCAGCCCCCAATCCTCAAAACTATATCTGAATCAAGTGAGGATTCCTTAACCTTCCCACTCAACATCTTATCCCGAATTAACCTCAATCTAACATCATCAAACTGATGAGCTCAAATCTGCTCCATCAAAGAAGATCTAACCTCCACAAATGACAAAACATGTCCAGGTGTCGAACTATCAAGCCTAACCATCTGGTTAGCTAAAAACTGAATCTCTAAGGCTAAAAGCCTCTCCTGGGTCAAAAGATGCGTCAAGCTACCCATGCTAGTCGAATTCCGGCTCAAGTCATCTGCAACCACATTAGCCTTGCCCTGATGGTAGAGAATAGTCAAGTCATAATCCTTAAGCAACTCAAGCCAACGACGCTACCTCATATGAATATCTCGCTGTTAAAGAAGTACTGAAGGCTACGATGATCTGAGAATATCTCACAATGGACTCCATACAAGTAGTGCCTCTATAACTTCAAGGCAAACACAACTGTGCACAGCTCCAAATAATGGATAGGATAATTCCTCTCATGAGGCTCCAATCTTGATGAGATGCATATACAATTACCTTGCCCTCTTACATCAACACAACACCTAATCTAACATCTGAAGCATCACAAAAGACAATAAATCCCACGCCCTCCTTGGGCAAAGCCAATATAGGAGATGAAGTCAACACATTCTTGAGCTTTTGGAAGCTCGCCTCACATATCATACCACTGAAAGGAGTTCTTCTTTTGAGTCAACTTGGTCGACGGAGCTGCAATGGAAGAGAAACCCTCAACAAAACACTAATAATACCTGGACAAGCCAATAAAACTCTGAATCTCGGTGGGCAAAGTAGGTCTAGCCCAATCACGAATCGCTGCAACCTTAGCTGGATCAACCATAATACCATTCTTAGTCATCACATGATCCAAGAAAGAACCTGACTCCAACCAAAACTTGCACTTAGAGAACTTAGCATACAACTTCTCATCTCTCAATCTCTAAAGCACAATCCACAAATGCTCCCCATGCTCAACCTCACTCTTGAAATAAACCAAGATATCATCTATAAATACCATAACAAAAGAGTCAAGATACAGTCGAAACACCCGGTTCATCAACTCCATG
The DNA here is from genome assembly GCA_030864215.1 of Capsicum pubescens. NCBI lineage: Eukaryota > Viridiplantae > Streptophyta > Magnoliopsida > Solanales > Solanaceae > Capsicum > Capsicum pubescens. The sequence continues at coordinate 222,818,012 of CM061542.1, read as the reverse complement.
AACGCGGCAGGGGAATTGGTCAACCCAAAAGACATGACCAAGAACTCATAATGATCATATCGAGTCAGAAAAGTTATTTTCGGAATATCCAAAGCTCTAATCTTCAACTGGTGATAACCGAACTTCAAATTAATTTTTGAAAACACCATTGTACCCTGAAACTGATCAAATAAATCATCGATGCGAGAAAGAGGATACTTATTCTTAACCATCACCTTATTCAACTGCCAATAATTAATACACATTCGCATAGACCCATCCTTTCTCTTCACAAATAAGACAGACGCACCCTAAGGTGAAACACCAGGTCGAATAAATCTCTTATCGAATGACTCTTATAACTGATCCTTCAGTTCCTCAGCTCTGCTGGGGCCATTCTATAAAGAGAAATAAAAATAGGCTTGGTGCCCGACTCAACATCAATAATAAAATCAATATCTTGATCCGAAGGCATACTAGGCATGTCCGTAGGGAACACATCTATAAACTCACAGACAACACAAACAGAATCCAAGGAAAGATGTGAAATAACACTGGTGTAACGAATATGGGCCAAGTAAGATAAACATCTCCTCTTAACTAATTTACGAGCCTGAACATAAGATATGACCCTCTTAGGACCAGAATGAAGTGTACCCTTCTAAGTTATCCTTGGCACACCCGACGAAGCTAAAGTCACAATACTGGCATAATAATTTAGGATGGCATAAGAAGGATCCAACCAATCCATACCCAAAATAACATCAAAACCGACTATGTCTAAAACAAGTAAGTCTACCAAAATCTCACGCCCGACAAAAGTCACAACACAAGATCGGTACTCCCGATCCATCACTAAAGAATCACCTACCGAGGTAGATACACGAATAGAAATGGCAAGAGTATCACTAACAGAATCAAAACCCGAAGCAAAGTATATAGACACATAGAAGAATGTCGATCCGGGATCAAATATTAAGATGCATGTCTGAAACAAATGGGATGGTACCTACGATCACAACATATGATGCCTCTGCCTCAAATCTGACTGATATAACATAACACTATCCACGACTACCAACTGGTTGAGTAGCCCCACAACCACTAACACAGGCTCTACTATCCTTACCTCTTACACCTTTGGTAGAACACCTACCTCTCATAGTTGAAATAGGAATAACTCTAAACACACAACGAGAACAGTACTTGGCCACATGGCCAATCTCATCACAGACATAGCAACCTCTACAACCAATCTTAATAAGAGAAAGTACAACTGAGCCCGAAATACCACCCTGAACTGCTGAACTAGAAGATCCACCAGCTAAACTCTATAAAATCACCTGCACTGTCCTACCATGATATCCACGAGAACCTCTAAAATCTCTGCTTTGAGAGGTCCAACTCCTGAACTTACCAAAACGATGCACCCTCTTAGAACCTCCCTAAGATGCACTAAGAATACCTTCTGTCATCTTAGCATAATCCACAATACACTAAAAAGAATCCCTAATCACAATCATCTGAGACGTAGCCAACTAAAGAGAGACATCCAAACCCTTTACAAACTTCGTATCTACTCAAACTCGGTGGAAATACTATCATAGGAATATCTGGACAGGGTATAGAAGCATACCTCATACTCAACAACTGTCATGGAGCCCTGCTCAAAATGATCAAACTCGTCCCACATATGATCTCTCAAACTAAAAGGCATAAATTTATCCAGAAAGACATCAACAAACTGATCCTATGACAACTCAGGAGAATCAACAAACCTATAACCGATAAATGATATCCACTAATTCTCACAACATCTCTCAACTGATAGCAGCATAAGCAACTCCATTTGCATGGAAAGAGTGAAACACAACTCAGAACACAAGGTATGAAAGAACTTCGCATGATAAAGAATGAAATAAGGGAAGCTTCCTAAATATGTCCTATATCCTCTCGAAATAGATACGGACGTCTACGTATTAACCTTCGATACTCTATTAGACATCCCGTTCTTACACCGTTGAGACCAATAAAACCTGGCTGCTCTAATACCAATTTATCACGACCCAAAAATAAAGGTCATGATAGCACTTGTCGTGGCTTACCTTGAAAAGAAAACCTATCACCCAAACTAATACAAAAAGAAGAAAAGATAGAAATATCCCACGGTAAGGCTTCTAGAATGAAGACGAACCATATAAGTAATCATAACAATGCGGAAAGAACTTATCCAAAATACTAATCATGCCCAAAATCAGGTGTCAATAGTGTAAGAACTACTAATACAATCCAAGAGTCAAATGCATAAAAAAAAAATAACCACAAAGAAATAATAACTGTCTCTGAATACTAATAAAGACATAACAACTATAGAAATATAGAGGTGAACTTCGGACACATGAATGTCCAACTGCTACCTTGGAAGCTCCAACAATCGCCCGAGTCAATCAAGCTGAGGCGCACTCGAGCTAAGACCTGCACCGAAAGGGAACAGTAGGCATGAGTACGGTCCACTTGTACTTAGTAGGTATCATAGGTCGACCAAGCAAAGTAGTAAATAAAGCATACAAAATATACACTAAGGGCATGTCACCTGCAATAAAAAAATATCCCACAACGGTAGCCCACACCGCTTGCACTAATAGTTCTAATATAGCTAACATATATTACAACAACACACCAAGGTATGGAACATAAATATATATTATGTCACATATAAATAGAACAAGAGAGAATGTGTAGATACAAGATCATCAAATACAAGTAAAGAAAGGTAAAACAAATACATAGATGACAAGTTAATAAGGCAATACAACACAACATAAACACAATAAAGTAAGTGCAATGTATATGATGATGATGATGATGATGCACGAGGTCGTTGCACAACCTCCGGAATCATTGCACAATCCCCTTATACACCTACGGAGCTAAAGCTTCCCTACGTAGGACCCATGGGAGGTTCGTCAACCCGTATAAAATCCACATGTCTTATATCTCCTTTTCGGCATATCCCTCGGAAAGGGTTTTATAAGGTATTACAATATTTTTTTAAAAAGGTGTTGTCAGTGTTTCTCAGATGTTGCCACGGTGGTACCAATGTTTCATGAATGAGTATGATATGAAGATGTAATGCTCACAACCAATCACAATGAGTATTTTCACAACCAAGATATATTTCCACAACCAACCACAATGATACATTCCCACAACCACATGAGCCAATATCCACTTATTATTTTCGTTTCATCCATGAATTTCCACATGTCTCATATGCCAATAAAGTATGAGTATAATCACAATACACCAATGGTACCACATTAAGCAACACAATACAATTATTCACATGTATTCAAGGCTATCAATATCACATAGGACCCCACACAGTCAAACATATTACATAATATCTCAATTTCGATAATTACATCACATATTGGCCCCCACATGGGCACAACGCATAGATAGCCATTTTTCATGATTAGTTCCCACCCTTAACATGCATTTTGTACCATCATTTACTACCCAGTCCAGTCTGAAGAGTTAAGTCATAACCTGCCTCCAAAGCCAAAACCGGTCCGGTACACTTGAACCTGCGACCTTACTTTTCACGAACAATTCCGAACTCTACTAAAAAATCAAATATGAAATCTATGCGTCAAAATAAAACTAACGACACCCATATTGACTACTTTTTGTTCGAGGTCAAAATGGGCCCCCAAATTAGATTTCTGAAAAAAAGGGCAAAATCGAAACTTTACTTCAAAAATATGTTCCCCATATTTTTAGGAACCTACAGTCGAAAATCCAAGTTAAATCGAGCCAAAAATGAGGTTCAAATAAATAATTTTTTTTTTTAGCTTTACCGGATAAAATCTTTGAAATTCTGGTTAAAATCAAGAATCGTAGTTGTTTTGAAGGTTAAATTGATGAAAAACTAGTAATTATGATATAAAAATATTATTCAAGTGAAAGGGTGAAATTTGGGTTTAAAATCATGCTCTAAGATTTTTTGGATTTTGAAAAATTAATCAAGAAATTACTAAGAAAAGGGTGAATTCTTACCTTAAATCCATAATAAAATCAAGAAAAAGATGTTAATCTAGCTTTACAAGCTCTCACAAACTTTACTTTTAAGCTCCCAAACTATTTAGTGTTTAACTCCCAAACTATTTTGATGAAAAATGAGCAAAATAGGTCAAAAAAGTTTATTTATCAGTGTAGATTTTTCTGCACTGCTGTCTAAAAAAAAACTATTTTTTTTAAAACTCAATCCGGACTTCAACGGGGTGCCCGAGATTCGTTCGGAGTACGATTTATGCAAACGAACTATGCAACCACACTAAATTCGATGTTCCAAACGCGATGGATATATCATATTTTCAAGAAAATGTCGTTTTCACAAAATTGATCCCCAAAACCCGAAATCACAATTTTTCAAATCGAGGGTCGAAATGGGATTTAAAAGCCGTAAAATCATACCAAATATGCTAACACCCTAAAATCGACATTCCGGATCTGATGGAGAAGTCGGATTTTCCATCCGAGGTCGTTACAATCAAATGTTTGTCCCACACCCATATTTCTAATTTTTCAACTTTCTGACTAACAAGTCGAAATGAGCTCGGGTGCACCGGGACCCGAACCAAAGGTCTACCTAGCCTAAAACCGATATTCCGGAGCTGCTGGCACAGTCCGTTTGGCCATCCGTTGCACGGATCAAAAGATATCCACATAAGTTCAAAATAAGGCTCTCGAAGCCATCAAAAACCACAATATTGCATAAATGATACAAAAATGCATCGAAAATCATGCCAATCACTTTCACACCCCAGAAATATCATAATGCAACTACAGAGAGGGGTAAAATAGTCAAATCACACAAAATCACAAATTTCATCAAATTTTTAGGTCGTTACAAAAAATAATTTAAATTTTTATTCTACTGTCCCTCCATCTCTTCTGTGCCAAATTTTATAAATAATCATATGTGTATTATGATTTCTTCATTATATTCTCAAAATTTAAATACCCCCCCCCCCCTCCAAACCAATCCTCCATGTATATTTTTTTATTGCAATTTCATTACTTTACTTTTTTTTTTTAATTTGACCTTGAATTAGTTTTCTTCTTTCTTATCTCAAAATATAAAATTAAAATAGATAAATTTTGTTATGCATAACAAAATATATGAAATATAGATTAGAAGAAGATTTCAAAATAAACTAATCTATTAGAAGTGGTTATAATTTAAAGTTTAAGTCAAACATTTTCACATCTACCAAATATGAATTTATCTCATATATTTGATTTAAAAAATATCTACTTTTTTATAAATCAAATTCAAAAAAAAATATTAGCATGTCCTTATAACTAAAATGAATTTCATAATGTATTTGAAATTTTTTGAATATGAATTTTAAAGTAGAAAGTAAAATCATGAATTTTATTCTAAGAAAAAGAATTTTATTATATAATCTATGTACATTATATTTAATTAAAATCTAAGTTACATCATTAGATGCATTTTTTTAGATTTTAATTTGACATTCATTGATTATGACTCAATCACATTTACTAAAAGTTATTTCATTAGTCTTTTAAATTTTTTAGTTTTATTCTTTATACTACACATAATCAGTTAAAAAATAAACAAATAGAGATGTAGATTTTTAAATAAAATCAAGAAAAAACTAAATCAATTGAAATATCTAAATACTTGCAAATTTTATTTTTAATCTTCCCAAAAAAATATTTTATTTTATAGTAATAATGCTCCATAAAGTTGTCTTTTTACTTAAGATTGCATTTTTAATGTAAATGCCTAAATAACTTATCTTATAAAATTCTACTTTAATAAAAAAATTGTCATCAATTCAAACTAAAATTAATACAACAATTGCTTTTATTATTGAGCTACCATGAGTATTATGATTTGAATTTTAATAAATCTATCATTCTCCTCGAACAAAAAAAAGGATGAAAAATAAGATAAAAAATGTTATACATACCATAAAAATAATAACATACCTAAATATTTTAAAACTGAAAGTTCAAATTATTATTTTTGATCTTCAAATTATAATAAACCAATATAGATAATATAATTTTTTTCTCT
>CM061542.1:222684418-222806918 GCA_030864215.1 Capsicum pubescens | reverse complement strand
ACTTCTTCTCGTTGCTTTATCATCTGCTTTATAATATATATAGATAGATATTAAGTATTCTTTAATTTTAATTTTTTATTACAACACTTATCTTTTGTACTAAAAATTACCACGCGGCGTTTTAAAATCTCGCCACTTGGCTTCTTCTCATTTCTTTATCCTCTGCTTTATAATATATATAGCTATTAAGTATTCTTTAATTTTAATTTTTTATTATAACACTTATCTTTTGTCCTAAAAATTACCACGTGGCGTTTTAAAATCTCGCCACTTGACTTCTTCTCGTTGCTTTATCCTCTGCTTTATAATATATATAGAAAATAGAAGATTCCAACTCAATTTTTATTTAAATTTGAATTCAAAATTTAAATAAACTAACTGACTAGGATATTGATTTGGATAAATATAAATTTAAAAAATAAACTAAAAGATAAAGGAGTAAAAGTTTATGGTTACTAATAAGAAGGAACCTTAAGAGGTTTATAATTTTTGTGCCACAAAAATATACTATTAAAAAGGAAAAGTCACAACCAATTGATTTTGAATCCAAAGTTCATGTAATCTTCATCAGGTAATTAAGGTAAGGGACGTGTAGGTCATTTTTTGTTATGAAAGGTAATAATAATTTAAAAATATGGATTCTATTAATGAATTTAAAAAAATTTAAATTAGGGAGATATGGGTCCACGCCACAAATCGATATTCATTTAAATATATAAATCATTATAATTGTAAATATATATATATATATATATATATATATATATATATATATATTATTAGGGATAATTACATAACTTAGCCAATATTGACTTCTAATTACCTTATTTAGCCTAATTTCAATTAATTACAATTCATAGCCTTCTCTTGCCTATTAATTTTTCATAACTACAATTCATGGTTTTTTTTCTCTATTTTCTATTACTTTCTTTTTTTTTCCTTTTCAGTTTTTTCTTCATTTTTTCTTTTTCTTTTTTTTTCGTTTTCTCTTTCTTTTCTTTTTTCAATTTTTTCTTTTTCATAACTGTGTTTCAATTTTTTCTTTTTCCCTTTTGTATTTTTTTTCTTTTTATTTTTTCTCCTTTTTTTTATCTATTTTCTATTACTCTTTTTTCCTTCTTCCTTTTTTTGTTTTCTCTTTCTTCTTTCTTTTTTCAATTTTTTCTTTTTCGTGTCTTTTTTTTTGTTTCTTCTTTTCCTTTTTTATTTTTTTTCCTTCTTTTCTTCTCTATTTTCTATTACTCTCCTTTTTTTGTATTTTTTCTTCTTTTTTCTCACATTTTTCTCCTTTTTTTTCTCTTTATTTTTCTCCCTTTTTACATTTGTGCGAACTAGCAAACACAAATACAAGTGTGAACTATATTTTAATTTTTTTTTTTTCTTTTTTTTTGTATTTTTTTTCTTTTTATTTTTTCTCCTTTTTTTGTTTATTTTCTATTACTCTTTTTTTTTTCTTTTTCTTTTTTTCTTTTCTGTTTCTTCTTTCCTTTTTCAATTTTTCTTTTTCATTGTCTTTTTTTCATTTTATCTTTTTTTTCTTCTTTTTCTTCTTTTCCTTTTTATTTTTTTTATTTTTTTCCCTTTTTTTCTCTATTTTCTATTACTCTTCTTCTTCTTTTTGTATTTTTTCCCTTTTTCTCACATTTTTTCTCCTTTTTTTTTCTTTTTATTTTTCTCCTTCTTTTTATTTGTACGAACTAGAAAACACAAATACAAGTGTGAACTATGTTTAAATTTTTTCTTTTTCTTTTTTTTTTCTTTTTTTTTCTCCTTTTTTTTGTCTATTTTCTATTACTTTTTTTTTTCTTTTTTCTTCATTTTTTTTCTCTTTCTTCTTTCTTTTTTCAATTTTTTCTTTTTCGTTGTCTTTTTTTCATTTTGTCTTTTTCTTCTTTTCCTTTTTTTTTTGTTTTTTTTTTATCTATTTTCTATTACTCTCCTTCTTTTTTTGTATTTTTCTTTCTTTTTTTCATATTTTTTTTTCTTTTTATTTTTCTCCTTTTCATTTGTGTGAACTAGCAAACACAAATACAAGTGTAAACTATAAAATATAAATAAAAAAGGCGAATTATAACATACAAATACAAGTGGAAACTATAAAATCTAAATACAAATGCGAACTATAATATATAGTTACAGGTGTGATCTATCATTTGTATTTTTTAATTATTGAAAAGGAACGATTGATTTTATTTTTATGAATACTTGTTTGTATTTATTTATACGAGTTGTATTTATTGATACAAAGAAATACAATTCAATTTTTTATAAAAATACAATATATATAAATACAATATGTATTTGTATTTTTAAAATCATTGGTTTCATTTGTTTGTAATTGTATTTGTATCAAGTGATATTGATTTATTAATAAATACGAATAATAATTTTGACATACAAATACAAAACGGTACATTTGTATCAAATGATACATTGCATAATTATATATTTTAGAATCAAGAAAATACAATTAATGCATTTACTTGTTTGTATAAAAATACAAATGATAAATTGTACATAATCACGGCTAAATACAATATGCAATCAACTTACAAATACAAATACAAATACAAAATAATTCTTTAAAAATAAAAAGACATCGATGAAAATAGAATACAAATACAAATATAATCTAAATATACAAACACAATAAAATCATAATACAAATATAATCCAATATAATATAAAGTCAATTATAAAAAACAAATACAAAGTAGTTCTTTAAAATACAAGTGCGAATTATATAAAATATAAATGATGGTGCGAACTAACAAATACAAATACAAGTGCGAACTATAAAGTACAAATATAAACGTGAACTACAAAATACAAAGACAAGCGCGAACTTTAAAATACAAATATAGTTGTATCAATGAATACAAAAATATAAATGACGGCGTGACTACAAATAGATAAACAATTATGGTATTTACGTTATCATCAATGACTTGTGCTTGAGTAGTTATATTTTTTAAAAATACAAAAATTATAAAATAGAACAAAAAAATGATAAAGAAAATAAGTACAAAAAAGAAAAGAAAAAAAAGTGAGATAGAAGAGAGAAAAAAATATATAAAAAACGAAAAAAATAAAATAGGAAAAATTAGAAAAAAGAAGAAGAAAAAACGAGGAAAACACGAAAAAGAAAAAATATAAAAATATAAAAAAGATAAAAAATGGTAGTATTTTTGGCAAGACTAAATATGTAGTGTATTTTTGTTTTTATGAATACAGACCACTGAGTAAAAGTGAATACATCGGCTGTGAATTAAATACAACAGCTAAATGGTACTATATTTATATTTTATATGAATACAGGCTATTGATAAAATCGAATACAACGGGCGTAAATTGAATACAACAGCTATAAATGGTAATTATGTAAAATATGGCTATGAAAGGTGAGTTTTTCAGCAAAATGTGGCTATTTTTGAAAGATTCCCTTATTATTATTATTATTATTATTTTATTTTATTACTTCTACTACTATTAATAGCACTACGTAGTGCCACTACCACTATAATTATTCATTTATTATTTTGATTATCATTATATTTTTATTCTTAAATCAGATGAAACATATATACACACACATACATATATATATATATATATATATATATATATATATATATATATATATATATATACACTAGTTTAGTTGTACGTGTACCTTACTTTATGGAGTTCAAATATTACGCTAAATAAGATATTTGTTTAAATAATAAAGATAAATAGAATAATTAAATTCAACATCTTTTGGAGAATTTATTTAATTAAACCTAACTTTTACCCAAAAAAATTCTCAAAGTCGATCGACATTCATCTATCACCTGTAAACTGCAACAAAATAATACGAAGAACATATAATTTCATAGTAGAGGTAAATTTGTTAGATGAGAAGAATTATACTTGAATATGCGAATCTTGTTGGTAGGTGGGTAGATAAAGAAGGTTAGTTATGAGCAATAGAAATTACTATAATATATTCTACTAAAAGGACATATAGAACGATAAGAACGTAGAATAAAGGTAAATTTGTGAGATGAGAAGAATATATCTGAATATGTCGTAGGTTGATAGATAAAGAAAGTTAGTTATGAGCAGTAGAAAAGAAAATATATTGAATTAACATGACACATTAAACTAAATTAAACTAAGCAATTTATGTTGGCATAGCAAGTAATATTGTGTTTAAATTAACAAAAGGGAGAGATGATATAACATCAAAAACCTGAAAATAAAATTGTTGAAACTGTGCTGAGACGAAAAAAAATGAAAGATCGCAACTGCTTATAACGATGAACAATGAAAAAGCTCAAGGGTTTATATAGAAGGACAGAATGTACAAACCAAAGATGACACAAATTTGGATGTACGCGCCTCGCACGTGTACCTTACTTTATGGAGTTCAAATATTATACTAAATAAGATATTTGTTTAAATAATAAAGATAAATAGAATAATTAAATTCAACATCTTTTGGAGAATTTATTAAATTAAACCTAACTTTTACCCAAAATTTTTTTTAAAGTCGATCAACATTCATCTATCACCTGTAAACTGCAATAAAACAATACGAAGAACATATAATTTCATAGTAGAGGTAAATTTGTTAGATGAGAAGAATTATACCTGAATATGCGAATCTTATTGGTAGGTGAGTAGATAAAGAAGGTTAGTTATGAGCAATAGAAATTACTATAATATATTCTACTAAAAGGACACATAGAACAATAATAACGTAGAATAAAGGTAAATTTGTGAGATGAGAAGAATATATCTGAATATGTCGTAGGTTGATAGATAAAGAAGGTTAGTTATGAGTAGTAGAAAAGAAAATATATTGAATTAACATGACACATTAAGCTAAATTAAACTAAGCAATTTATGTTGGCATAACAAGTAATATTGTGTTTAAATTAACAAAAGGGAGAGATGATATAACATCAAAAACCTGAAAATAAAATTGTTGAAACTGTGCTGAGACGAAAAACAATGAAAGATCGCAACTGCTTATAACGATGAACAATGAAAAAGCTCAAGAGTTTATATAGAAGGACAGAATGTACAAACCAAAGATGACACAAATTTGAATGTGCAAGAAAAAAATAATTATTTTGTTGAACCAAGCAAGAAACAAATAGGAGAAAAAAAAAGTACAGTAATTTCATCCGATCAAGTAGGAAAAAAAGGAGGGGGGGGGGGGGGAGGGGCATGTATTAAATGTGATCTTTATTTAATACTATGTATTAGCTAATACATCCAATGCACACAAAAAAATGTGGATTTTAATTAAGTAGAGTAAAAAGCTAAATGTGGTAAAAGCTTAATTTGGTTGTTTTAACAATGTAAGGAAAAAAACGTGGGTTTTAATTAAGTAGATAAAAAAGCTAAATTTGGCTAGAATTTAATTGTAGCAAAAATTTAGTATATTTATTTTGAAAAATTTAATTATAAGGAAAAGGGTAAAAGACGATTTTATCTAAAGCGGACTATTTTAATGAAGGGCAAAAAACTCAATTCACTTTTCTAAAGACCTTCACACTTTTAATATATTATAGATTATAGATTATAGATATAGATATAGATAGATATATATTATTATTATTATATTATTATTATTATTATTATTTTATTTTATTTTATTACTCCTACTACTATTAATAGCACTACGTAGTGTCACTACCACTATAATTATTAATTTATTATTTTTATTATCATTATATTTTTATTCTTAAATCAAATGAAACATACACACACACACACACACACACATATATATATATATCATTATTTTTTATATAGATAAGTTTATGAGATATAAGAGTTCATTTAGAACTCTTTCATTGTGGGTTTCTATTTTTAAGTTAATTAATAATTTTTTTTAAAAAAATAATAATATATTTTCAAATTTAAATATTTAATATTCTTTAATTTTAAATTTTTATTACAATACTTCTTAATTTTGTCCTAAAAATTGTCACGTGGCTTAGTAATAGATTAAAAGAGTACCAACTACAGACCTAGACTTCATATATTAGAAATGGTTTTTTTCATTTGATAACAGGCAGTGATGAAGATGATTTCTTCCTTTTTATCTTTCAATAATGGTTTTTTCCTTTAAATTTTTATCAAATTATGGCTCTTAATTTATACTAGAAGAGCTTGTTGAATTCTGAGGGATACATTTATATTGAGTGAAATATCTTTAAGGATAATCTTCAACACAATCTCAAGCTTTAATGAATTCTCAACAAGTATTGTGATGAAGTATTTTTCATAAAATTTAGAGCAAAGTCATCAACTAAAGACTGACTTTTAGAGAGTGACAAACAAAGTCCATAGGTAAAGATCAAATACAGTATCTAAAATAAAATATAGTAAGAGATAATGCATCAAAACCCTCCTAAACTTGTCACTCTAATTTACTTTAGCACTTAAACTTAACACGCATTTATTTATCCCCTTAATATCTTTAAAATGAATTAATTTAAACCCTAAATCTGACGTGACATTTTTTAAAAAAAAAGAAAAAGAAAAAAAAGTGTGATTTAATTTTAAAAAATAAATGGTCCCACTTTTATATAATATATATATATCCAAATCACACCCTTTCTTCTTCTATATATCCAAATTACACCCTTTCTTATCCTATATATCCAAATCACACCATTTCTTCTCCAAAGCCACCCACCCCCTCACCCTCATCCCACACCCCCGCATCCCCCGCACCCCTGCATCCCTTTCTTTTATTTTTTTCTTACACCTCCACCACTACCCCCCACTCTACACCCCTTTTCTTTTATTTTTTTCTTACACCTTCACCTCTAATCCACCCTACCCCCACCCCCGCCCCTGACAGCCCGCACCCCCACCCAATTCTCTTTCTCCTTCTTCAAATCCACCATCTCCATTTTTATTAGATTTCAGCAATTTTACAAGAAAAAAATTGTATAAAAAATTTGATTGTTGATGCAAGTTTTAATTTGAATAAACAAACAAATTTGGATGTTTGGATGTTTATAATTCATAATCCATAAAGATAAATTTGGATGTTTGATTTAATCCATAAATTTTAATTTCGTACCTAAATTTGGATGTTTGGTTTGAATTTGAGAAGTTTTGTTTCGTAATTCATCATTATGGATTTTGGGGTGGGGTGCGGGCTGCCAGGGGCGGGGGTGGGGGTGGGGGTGGAAGAAGAAAGAGGAATGGTGGGACTTGAAGAAGAAAGAATAGGGACGGGGTGGGCGGAAAGGAGGGGGGAGAGTTTTTTCTGTTTTTTTTTAATATTGTATTATAAATAAATTAGTGGGGTCACTTTTTCTAAAATAAATTTTGATGTGGCGCTGACGAGGCGCAAGTGTAATACACTCTCCACCGTGAGAGTGGTGTTGTTTTTTTAAGGTGGTATATAATTACTTCAAAAAGATTTAGGGGGGGGGGGTAAATAATTATCCGTAAAGTTTAAGTGTTAAAGTAAGTTGTCGGGAAAAGTTCAGGCGGGTTTTGATGTATTATCTCATATAGTAATACTGACACTGTCACATTGTAAACGTAACATATCCCCTGAAGCAGAGGCAGATACCTAATACTAGAGGTGGGCGTGGTACGGTACGGTACGATATTTTAAAATTCGGTATGGTAACTTCGGTTTTCGGTATCTAAAAGAACAATATCATTACCATATCAAATTAGTTTGGTATTTTAAAATTCAGTTTTGGTATTTTATGGTATGATAATTCGGTAACCATACTTTATTTGATTTCTACTTACATATATTCATATAAAAAAACTATAACTTTAAACTTTAAAAACGTCTCAATCATATAAGACTAACAACTACCTTTGTTAATCAATTACACAAAAAGAACATTTCAATCTCGATTGAGTAGTCCAAGATGCAAACTCTGAACAATATTACCTAAACTTAAGCATAGTACTCCTAAATAATAAGTTTCCCAAAAAATTTATTTCTAAATAAAAATTACTTTTATGTTCAATTGGCTAATGAGTGATATATAAATATATTTAATAATCTTAAATATAATATACATGAGTTTTATATATTATTAAAAAACTTCGGTGCGGTATACGGTATTTCGGTATTTATTGCATAAATACCAAATACCGTACCAAATACCAAAATAATTTAAAACTTTTACCAAATACCATACCAAATATCATAACATCCATACCATTACCACGGCATAAAATTTTTTGATTTCAGAATGGTATTCGGTATATACCATACCATGCCCACCCCTACCTAATACTCCTTATCGTTCACGTGAATGTAGTAGGTTTTTCCCAAACATATTAGGGGTTGTTTGGTAGAGTGTATTAAAATGTTAATGCATGCATTAATTTAATGTGTATTAGTAGTACCTTGTTTGGTATACCTTTTTACCGTATGTATAACTAATGCAAACATTAGTTATACACTCTATTGTGTATTGAGGTGTGTATTACTAATATCTCAAAATCCATGACATTAGTAATGCAATGAATCTAATGCATGCATTAACATGCTTAAAGACCCTATTACCCCTCAAAAAAAATTTCGCATCCTTTCCAACATATATATTGAGGGTATTATCTAAAAAAAAAATTTTTTTTTAGAAATTATATAATTCATATATTTTTTTAATACATCAAACCAAACACTGCATAAGAAAAATATAAGCATAAATAATGCAAGCATAACTAACACAAGCATTACTAATATATCATATTTTACATTATTCTTATATACTCTACCAAACGGCCGCTTAGTGTATTGGGAAATTCAATTTGACTATAAATCCAGTGATACCGTGGAAATCAATAAATAATTTCGGATCCACCTCTGTGTCTATTCATCGAACCAAGTTATATCCAACTCGCCCCATTCATTTATAGGCACATGTAAGGCTCTCCAAGCTGCTTGTGAAGCAATAACAAGGTTATCTTGACATGGTGGTAAATAATCATGTTTCTCATCACAGCCCATGGTTGAATCACATTCATCCACAACCATGACCTTTACACTTCTTCCATTCCCTTTTATCGTAATGTTTCTTAGGCACCTCCCTCCTCCATTGTACCAGCCAGTAGAAAGAGCTACAACATGCGTATCATCAGAATGATACTTGTTGTCACATTTTGATGGTCCATATCCATCTCCTCCCTTTTCGAAACTATTCAATGTGAGAATTGCTTTGGTTTTGCTAGACACTGGAGGCGAACATTTGTAAGTAGTATATATTTTGTCTTTGATGCAACATATGTCATCAGAAAGTGCAGAAATAGTTAGCAACACTTAGAGGAGCAGCATACAATCTAAAGTTTTTCATGTTCTCTCTCTGTTAATCGTGTCAAGAAAGCCTTTAATTCTGTATAGGACTAGAGTGCTGTGTTATTAGTCTATATAATGTTTGATTACATAAAACTCCAAGCTTGTGTTCGAATTCCAATATATTCCTGTAAGTTTGTTCTATGTTAAACAAAATGACCCTTATAAAATTGATGTCTCCATCATTATAACTTATTTTGTGCTGCCGTACAGATATTCCCATTGGCACATACAACTTTTGATCCAAAAACAAAATTGGAAGCAAACATAGTCTCAATCAGATTTAACTAAGACGCCACGGCTTTTAGCGACTATTGTCTTGCGCTGTTAGGGACTTAATGACCAACTACTCTATCACAAAAAGGGGCAGCCTGGTGCACTTAAGATACTATTTGGAGGGTCTGAAAAAACGCCGAATCAGAAAGATTTATTGTACGTAGCCGTACCATGCATTTTTGCAGAGGCTGTTTTCATAACTTGGATCCGTGATCTCGTGATCATATGATAACAACTTTACCAATTATTCCAACGTTCCCCTTCTCTATCACAATGGTCTCTAAATTAGAATCAATCGTGTAATTCTTGTTTATATTTAAAATCAATCTTAATCCTAAACGTGTTTGCCATTATCTTGTTAGATAAAACCAAGCATTCATCTTTAATAAAACAGTTGAAGTTCTCTTGGAGTTCTGCTTGACGCCCTCTTTTATTACCTCCTCTTAAACATAATTGAAACAAAAGAAAAGATAGAAAGTCTCTAGAAGATTGTTTGTTTGTTTGACATCTGAATGTATAAGCAATTGATTTATTAAAAATTAATAATATAAAATTTAAATAAGATAATAAATTAAGTTAATGTTATATCAACAAAATATTTTTCTTAAAAATATATAACAATTGATGGTGGTGATGCCTAGCAGTTGTAACAAATTCAAATTTAAGATCAACTATTCAGATCCATCAATCTAAATCAAATTCAAATTCAACGTAGTTTATATTATTTTTTAAAAGAAACAGAGAATTATCAGAGAAATTGTAACACTCATTATGCGTGAAATCACATACTTCGTTTTGTTACTCAATTTTCCTACCTTAGTTATTATAGTATTTACAGTAATATAAATTTGTTGTTTCAGCAAGTTTATCCAACTAATTTTCATTAAATTTAATGAAGGGAAAATTACATGAAAGAAAGAAGGCTATTTTTGCTGAAGTTTGCATCCAAAAATTCAAGACTAGCTTCTTTCGAGGCCCACCATAGGAAACTAATGACGCAAAATCTTTACTCCCTCTGTTTTCGAAATGTAACTGAATGGTTGGAATATGGCATACATGTTAAGAAAAAGAGTAAATGCATAATTACACTACTGATTTTGTCTGAGATTTTCAAAAAGATACCTCAACTTTAACATCAACCTATTACCACACGATTCTTCTTTATTTCGTTGCAAACACACCACTTTTTGCTGAATCTCAGTCACAATAAAGTGAGTGAAGACACGCGCCAATCAAGTGCTGTCACGTGTCAACTACGTTTAATTTCATATTTTTTTTAATAAAATTTTCCTTTTTATTTAATTTAACACCCCATCCACCCCCTCTCCCCCTCCCGCGTCAGCAGCTCCCCTCAACCCCCACCCCCATCAGCATCTCCCCCCTAACCCCCCAACCCCCTCCCACACTCCGTCAGCATGCATTTTCGTTTTTTTTTTTTGGTTCAAATCACTTCAAAAAATAGTTTTATGATTGAATTGAAAGTTTTATGATTGAATTGAGTTTTAAAGATAGTTAAAGGATATGATTTAACTGAAAAATAGAGCTTTAATGATATGATTTAAAAAAAAAAAAACTTTAATGGAGGAGCTTTAATGGTGACATTGTGTTGAAGAGTTTTAATGGTGTTGAAGAAGACATTGTGTTGAAGAAGAAATAGTGGGTAGTTAAATGATATGATTTAATTGTAAAATAGAGCTTTAATGAATGATTTTTTTTTTTTAAAAAAACTTCAATGGAAGCTTTAATGGTGAATTGAGTTGAAGAAGAAAGAGTGGGGGTTGGGGGAGGGGGGAGGGGGGTTGGGGGGGGCGGAGAGGGTAGGGATAATTTTATAAAATAAATAAATATTTTCTTTTAAAAAAGAATATAAATTATATATCAATTATTTTTCACGTGGCAACTTTTGATTGGTAAAAAAAGTCAAATTCGAGCCCTTTCACGCGCCTGTGGCACGTGTATGCATGCAGAGGGTCAAAATGGTGTGTTTGCAATGGATTAAGTAAGAATCGTGGGGTAATAAGTCGAATTCAAAGTTTAGGTGTCTTTTTGAAAATCTCGACCAACATCAGTGGGGTAATTATGTATTTACTCATAAGACAAAGATGTAAATTGGTCATGTTTTTTTATTTTTGTCCCTTTTAAACTTCAAAACATTAATAATGATCATTGGAACTCATTCTTGAAATTTAATTAAAGAAGGGTAAAATTAGAAAGATTTTCCAACATTTATCTTGAACAATGAATAATTCAATTATTTTGAACACTAAAAATTACTCCAACAATTCAATTATTTTGAAATGGGGTGAGTAGTACAGTTAGCATAAACTAAGGACATTATTCAGTGGCGGAGCCACAGCCGACGAAGGGTGGTTAGATGGACACCCTTCGTCGAAATTTTTTTCCGAGTATATAGGTTAAATATAGATATTTATGGTTATATACATGTTGTTGCACACCCTTGACAAGCTAGAGAAGCATAGTCTAGTGGTCAAGAGTGTGCATTTCCGCATCAACAACCCGGGTTCGAACCTTGACAGGTGCAACAGTGCTTTATTTATTTATTTTTTAAACAGTTCTTTGCCCAAGGAAAAATATGAACATCCTTAACCAAAAGTTTGGCTCCGCCACTGACATTATTGATGGAGCAATATGATTCATAGAATTAATAAATTAATGCTAAATAAAGTAAGAAAATAATAATAAAAATAAAAAATAACTCCCTAAAAAATCTCTCAATCCTTTAAACATTTCTTAGGCACTAAGCAAAACTTCAATTGAACTATCCAAAATCAAGGATTTCTCTCTTCTTTTCTTCGCTTTTTTGTTTCTATTGTTTTAGAAGCTTCATCGCTCGCCACTTACCCAAATGGTATCTTATACTCTTCTTTTATATATTGCATTGATTTATGCAATATGTATCTTTGTTCATTTAATTAGTGTGTGTTAGGTACATTTAGGGGTCGTTTGGTAGAGTGTATTGGAAAGTTAATGTATGCATTAATTTAATGTGTATTATTATTACTTTGTTTGGTATACTTTTTCATCCCATGTATAACTAATGCTTGCATTAGTTATACGCTACTGTGTATTGAGGTGTGTATTACTAAAACTTCAAAATCCATGATATTAGTAATGCAATGAATCCAATGCATGCATTAATATAGTTAAAGATACTATTATTCCTCAAATTTTTTTTTACATCCTTTCCAACATATATATGAAGGATATTTTTGTAAAATAAATTCTTTTTTAGAAATTATTTAATTAATGTTATTTTTAATACATCAAACCAAACACTGCATAAGAAAAATACAAGCATAACTAATGCAAGCATAACCAATACAAGCATAACTAATACAAACATTACTAACACACCATATTTTGCACTATTCTTATACACTCTACCAAATGACCCCTAACTCGTTGTTTGTTTTAATAATGGTGTTGTTCAGCCAGTTTGCACCTCATTAGTTACTTTATCTGTTATGTGCTATCTCTCATAAGTACATATATCTTATAAACAACGAAAAAGGGCCTAAAATATCCTTCAACTATGTGAAATGGAGCAAAAATATCTCCGTCTACCTATTGGGCCTAAAATGTCATTTCTGTCTACCTATTGGGCCTAAAATACCCTTTCTGTTTACGTATTGGGGCTATTTTGTCCTTTTATTTAAGAAAAAATTCCATAATATCATAACTTATCTTTATTAAACTACATAAAATCCCTATCATTTTTATTAATATTAACCAAATAAATAGTGCACAATATCAATTTTCCGTTGTTCTAAATTGATCTGATAAATAAAAGGAAAAATAACACAAATAGCCATTTTTAAAAATTATTACATATACATAGTTGTATTACTTGGTTGTCAGATATAGCATATAAAATATTTGGTTGTCAGATATAGCATATAAAATATTTACTTTTATAATCGATTCTAATATATAAAAAAATAATTATATATTAAACTCTCATATTTCTTATTTATTGCCTATTTTTATGGAAGTCTTTGTTCATTCAATTTTTATATACTATATCAAAATTATATGTTTTTCATTTTTATTGTCTGCTTTCACGATACCTCCATAAAAATATATGATATATTCATACCATAAAAATTCATGGTATATTTATATATTATATAAATTATATTTATAAAATAGAAATACATGATATATTTATACCATATAAATTATATTTATACCATAAACATACATAGTATATTTTAGATATAAAAGTTTATACCGTGTAATACTAAAAATATATATTTATATTTAATAAATATTTTTTAACAAGAAAAGTACTTCCGGCATAGTGAGATATACCATGAATATTTATCCCATAAATTATATAAAAATATAATAATAATAATAATCTAACTTTGACATAAATTATATTTATACAACAAAAATACATGGTATATCTGTACTTCCAACATAATGATCTTTATTTCATGAATATTTCTCCATAAAAATTATGGTTAACACATTACATTAGAATTAAAAATACACGATAATAAAATAATATGAGATGATTAACATACATGAAAATAAAAAGAAACATACACGAGCAAATAATGGAATACTAAATTTATTTAAAACTATTTAAATTTTGAATACAAGAGAGAGAAAGATTTGGAAGCAGTGATTATCTTTTCCACTTTTAATTTAAGATTGAAAATATATCTCTTAAATTAAGGAGAATTGATAATTAGATATAACATTAAATTAGGAATTATAATTATTTTTTCTGATTTGCTCAAATGACTATATATGTAAATTTTTCTTAATTTTTATAATAGTGAAAAAGTACTATTAATTATGTAGTTAAGTCTTAAAATGGTCTTTTTATATAATTTGCCTAAATAAAAGGGCAAAATAGGCTCAATTTATAGGCGAAAAGAGCATTTTAGACCCAATAAATAGGCGAGAAGGGTATTTTAGGCCCAATAGGTACATGGAAAGGGTATTTTAGGCCCAATAAATAGACGAATGACGTTTTTGCATCATTTTACATAATTAAAGGGCATTTTAAACCCTTTTCCGTATAAATAATTTTGTATAAGGGGATTATTATATTAAGAAGAACAAACTACAATGTCATAGTAAGACTCAACTTGTTACCTAAAGCAATTTTTGAATCACCTTTCTAACTATATTCAAATTTTCAATGTCATAGTAAGACTCAACTTGTTACCTAAAGCAGTTTTTGAATCACCTTTCTAACTATATTTAAATTTTCTTTGTCGAGGAAATTCAACAATTTACATATTTTAAAAAATAAATTATTTTCACCCTATTTTCAAAATATAATTTTTTCGATCAAAGAAATTCAATCGAACCCTTTCTCTCTTGTTAGTTCTGCCTTAACTGGTAACTCTGCCTGCTAAAGAGGCTTATGTAGGGAGGAAGAATCACCCAGTATTTTTTATCTCTACTAGAATTTGAACTTGAGAACTTATTATTCTTTGTACGAGGTACATTTCGTGTGCATATTGAACATGTAAAGAAAGAAAAATATGTTCATACATTATACGACTATATGTACGATTACACGAAATGATTCTTTATTTTCTTCTGTTTTGTGGCATTTGCTTAGGCGAATTCAGCGTCAGGGATAGTAGTGAGTGATGAATGCAAGCTGAAATTTTCAGAGTTGAAATCGAAAAGGGACCACATATATATATATATATATATATATATATATATATATATAGTGTTCAAGATTGATGATTCAATGCATCAAGTTGTGGTTGATAAAGTTGGGAGACATATAAGACTCATGAAGATTTTGCCAACAATTTACCTGCCGATGAGTGTCGCTATGCAGTTTTTGATTATGATTTCACCACAAATGAGAATGGCCAAAAAAGCAAGATCTTTTTTGTTGCTTGGTAACACACTTTCATCCTTAATTTCATCTAATTTGGTGCTACTGATTTTATCATATTGATATCTGTATATCCACATGTATGTTCTTCGGGCTCTGATTTTTTCTTTGTAAATTTAAAGTTCCCACCTTTCGATGATAATATAATTTATTTAAGGGGTCGTTTGGTAGAGTGTATAAGAATAATACAAAATATGGTGTATTAGTAATGCTTGTATTAACAATGCTTGTGTTAGCTATGCTTGCATTAGTTATGCTTGTATTTTTCTTATGCAGTGTTTGATTCGATGTATTAAAAATAGGCCAAACCCATCGACAACCCCCTAAACTTGGCACGATTTTTTACGTTGGTACCTTAAGTAGACGTTGTTCACTTTTGGCACCTCAAGTAGCCATAAAGTGTGTCATTTTGAGACTTTTTGCTGATTCAGGAAAGAGAGTGTATTACACTCGCTTTGGGGCGCGTGGCAGGGTATTTTCATAAATTTTTCATCTTTCTTCTCTTTCTTCTTCACTCTTTAAACCCATTAACTTTCCCACATCATTATATACCCCTCAATTATTTTAAAAAAAGACCAAAATTGTCTTTTCTTCTTCAAGCTTAACCTCCATTAATGGAGGTTGAGTTTTTCATGGATGATAAACATGTCTCCTCATTCTTTTTGCGAGTGTGATTAGTTTAAGAAACACCCCATCCCCCCTCCCCCAACCTCAAACCAACCAACAAAATCTCCTTCTCCAAATACCCAATGCCCCACCCCCACCGTACCCCACCTACGAATCATTCTCTAAAACACCCCAGTCCTCTTTCATTTTTGTACACCATTAATAACATTATTTTTTTTCAAGCAAAGAATAATGTCAAGCATTAATGATTGACAAAAATGGTGATTTTTTTCCCCAGAAAAATAAGCTTAAAATTCAAAAAAATGGTAGAAAATTTCTCTTGATTTTTTTTTCCTGTTAATTCGATCAAAGAAGAGAAATCGTTTTAAGAAGGGAACCCATTTTAAGAAACAAGAATGGTTAAAATTAACATAAGAAAAAATGACACATTTTATAGCTTGTGTCTGAATGGAAATGTACGTTTTCGTGAAGTTTGTGTTTGAAAATGACATATTTTATCGCTTGTGTCTGAAATTCGTGAAGATTTTAATGCATATCTATCAACCTTAGAGAATGGGGAGGTATGTTTATCATCCTTAGAAAATTTAACCTCCATTAACGGAGGTTAAGAAGGTTGGATATGGAAGACATTGTTGGGGGCTTTTTTGCAATTATTTAGTAAAAAAACATTTTTCATTAATTTATTGGACATAAATATGATGTGGCAATTTAAATAAGTTGACACAAAGAAATTGGCCATTTTATCCACGTTGGCAGCGAGTGAGATACACTCACCAGTGCTGATGTCGAAAGATGTCAAAATAACACACTTTATGCCTACTTGAGGTGCCAAAAGTGAACAACGTCCACTTGAGGTGTCAAAGTGAAAGATCGTGCCAAGTTTAGGGGGCCGCCAATGGGTTTGGCCTTAAAAATAACATAAATTACATAATTTTTTTTTACATAATACCCTCAATATATATGTTGAAAAGGATGCAAATTTTTTTTTTTGAGGAATAATAGTGTCTTTAAGCATGTTAATGCATGCATTAGATCCATTATACTAATGCCATGAATTTTGAGGTATTAGAAATACACACCTCAATACACAATAGAGTGTATAACTAATGCAAGCATTAGTTATGCATAGGGTAAAAAGATATACCAAACAAGGTACTACTAATACACATTAAACTAATACATGCACTAACTTTCCAATATACTCTACCAAACAACCCCTTAGATTTACAAGGCATTACAAAGTTATACATATCAACAACGTATAGATTTTCTTTATTCATCAGTGTAGTTTTAACATGCAGTAGCAGGTTACTTAGTTACTAGGTGTTAAGATTAGTGCCTCAAAAGCTGCAGATTAGTTGTACCAGCTGCTATAAATACAACTTTAAAGTAGAATTTAAATTTATTAAATAAGGCTGCAATCATGCAAAATCAACTTTATTACTTTTACTTATCTTTAAGTCATAATTATTAGAAATAATGGTGGCTTATTTTACTCCTTTTATTGAGCTTTTTCAGTTATGTTCTTATGTATAAATGTGGCAGTGATCAATGAAGCTTTATCATGATTTTTGCTATTTCTTTTCTTTGTGAAGATATGTTTTTTTCTCTCCAACAGATTGGTATCAAGAGAATTGCCATTTTGAGGGACCTGTGAGAAGAGAGTGAATAAAAAACACAAGTTCTTTCTATATAACCATTCCTTAAACTGTTATCTTAAATAGTTTATAGAAAATGAATTCTGAAATAAGCTTTCTAATTCCACCTGTCTTCAATGGTGAGAATTATTAAGCTTGGGCAATTAGAAGGACGGTTAATCTTGAAGCACTGGATCTATGGGAAACAGTAGAAGAGAACTATGAAGTAACTCCTCTTGGAGATAATCCAATAGTGAATCATATGAGACATCACAAGGAGAGAAAAACAAGGAAAGCCAAAGCCAAAGCATGCCTTTTCTCTGCGGTATCTCCTTCAATTCTTACCAGAATTATGCAAATGAAGTCCGCTGCAAAAATTTGGGAGTATCTTGAAAAGGAATACCAAGGAAACGAAAGAGTTCAAATTATGCAAGTGATGAATCTGATTTGGGAATTTGAAATAAAGAGAATAAAAGAATAAAAAACCATAAAAGATTATGCAGATCAGCTACTTGACTTAGCCAACAAGGTGAGATTGTTTGGTAAGGATTTTACTGATGAAAGAATTGTTCAAAAAATTATTGTCACACTTCCTGAGAAATATGAGGCCACAATCTCCTTTTTAGAGAATTCTAAGGATCTGTCAAGCATTACCTTGGCAAAAATTGTTAATGCTTTGCAGGCATTGGAGCAAAGGAGAATGATGAGAAAAAAAGGTTCTGTTGAAGGTGATTTTCAAGCTAAATCATATAACGAGTCATACAAGGAAAAAAACCAAAAACAATGGCAAGGCAATAATTACAACAATCAGGGAGGAAGTAATCCACCCTGCCTTCATTGCAAAAAGACAAATCACTCTTAACAGAAATATTGGTGGAGACCAGATGTCAAGTGCAACAAATGTGGTCAACTGGGACTTGTGGAAAGGGTATGCAAGTCAACCACAACAAGAAGAAGCCAAGACTGCTGTAAATCAATATGAAGAAGAGCAATTGTTTGTAGCAACTTGTTTTGCTAGCAAAAACATTTGTAAAAATTGGTTGATTGATAGCGGATGCGCAAATCATATGATCAGGGATTAAGAGCTCTTTAAAGAGCTAGATAGATCTGTTATTTCCAAAGTTAAAATTGGAAATGGAGAATATCTTGACGCAAAAGGCAAAATAATTGCAATTCAAAGCCCCACAGGTTTGAAACTTATAACTGATATTTTCTTTGTTCCTAATCTTGATCAAAACTTCTTAAGTGTTGGGCAACTACTTGAAAATGGTTTCAAAGTGTTGTTTGAAGAAAAACCATGTGTCATCAAGGATTCTGACAATAAGAAGATGTTCAAGGTCAAGATGAGAGGAAAGAGTTTTTCATTAAATCTATTGGACGAGGAGCAAGCAAAAGTTGTCAGGTTGGAAAATGATTTCGAGTTATGGCACAAAAGACTCGTACATTATCATAATGATGCCATACTCTTCATGAAAGAAAATCAACTAGCAGAAGGTCTCCCAAGACTTAATAAAAATCTGCATGCTTGTGAAGCTTGTCGGTATGGAAAACAAACAAGGCTTCCTTTTCAGAATTCATTATGAAGGCTAAAGAATAAGTTGTAACTTGTTCACATGGATGTAAGAGGACCTCAGAAAATATCATCTTTAAAGGGAATCGAGCATCAGCTAACAACACCCTATACTCCTCAACAAAATAGAGTAGTGAAAAGAAAAAATAGGATGCTAATGAAGATGATAGGGTGTTTGCTCCATGAAAGGGCTACCAAAGAAATTTTGGGCAGAAGCTACCAATACCGCAGTATTTCTGCTAAACAGATTTCCAACTAAGTCTCTATTTAGAATAAGATTCGAGTTTCTCAGAGAAAGACTTTGTATTACAGCTCTTGAGTCAAGGAGGAGTGTTAAGATTAGTGCCTCAAAAGCTGCAAATTAGTTGTACCAGCTGCTATAAATACAACTTTAAATTAGGATTTAAATTTATTAAATGAGTCTGCAATCATGCAAAATCATCTTTATTACTTTTTCTTATCTTTAGGTCATAATTATTAGAAATAATGGTAGCTTATTTTACTCCTTTTATCGAGCTTTTTTAGTTATGTTCTTATGTATAAATGTGGCAGTGATCAATGAAACTTTATCATGCTTTCTGCTCTTTCTTTTCTTTGTGAAGATCTGTTTTTCTCTCCAACACTAGGTTACTTCTATCGCTTCACCCCTTATCAACTATCTCAAATAGGGCACTATTTCGTTGACTTTCATCATTTCATTCATTACTAATCTATATTGAGTGACTGCTTCCATTATATTTGCGCCATCATTTTGGAGCCGGAGCCAAGACATATAGTTTTGTGAATTCTCCTGAATGTGAAGATCATTTCGATATATTTGAACATACTCGAGGATTCTCTTATAATGAAGTTACTTATAATTACCTTATAAGTGACCTTCTATGTAAATATTTTTTACACTATCGGTGCATAAGGCAACTCTAATTTAACCTATGATAGTAAGTTAGTTACTATTTTTTCCAAGCTACTTCAATTGCTAAACCCCTTTTTAAATATCTCAAATAGCACGCGACTTCTTTCGCTTGCATTCTTTTGATTCATTGTTAAGATCAATCTATATTGAGTGACTACCTTTATTATGTTGCTGTATGCCATCAGTTTGGCGCCTGAGGTCAACAATGTAATCTTGAAAAATTCTACCCCTGATTGGAGTATCATTTCAAGATCTTTGAACATATTTTAATGAAGACTTACTTATATTTACCTTAAAAATGACCTGATAAGTAAATAATTTAACACTATCATCAGTGTATAGAACTTAAGCTCTAATTTGTATGGAGCTAGCTAAAGTATGTTAAATTTTGCATTGGTGGCATATAGGGTACCAGAAATAGAAAGAGTAAGAAGTAAGATGATGTATGCAAGCTCCAAAGATAGATTTCGGAGAGAATTAGATGGTGTTCAAGTTGAGTTGAAGGCTACTGATGCTAGTAAGATGAACTTGGATACATTCATTGGAAGATATCATTGAAATTAATGTCTCTCTCTCTCTTATTAAATATTTTTGGCCTTTATTCATTGGAAAATTGTATTTCCTACAGGCCCTTGTCATTTGTTATTTCTTTGACAAATGAAAACTATGATGTTCGATTTTGTCTATGTATTATGTAGGTTATTAATATGCTGATATATGTCAATTTAAGCCTATATGGACTCTGTTTCTCATTCTCTAAAAGCCAAGGTACTCTTCACTTTATCTTTAAACTAGATTTCTCTTTTGCCCCAAACACATCGAGAAAAGAAGATAGCAGGATTACATCCATCTTACAATTTACAACTGCAAACAGTTAACTCACCAGCTAGCCTTTTATTTTCTTTCTTTTCCTACTGATCATATTTTGATCTTATTTATTAATCTGTACAAACAAACAAGAATTTAAAGTCAAGCAGCAACTACATCAGACCACAATATATCAAGTTGAGATAGTTTGACATTTAGACACTTTCAAAACTAATTTTGGCAGTTAGTCACAAGTCTTGGAAAATTAGGTTTTTAGACACATTTATGACATCATCCATTCTTTCATCCAAACCTACCACACAAGTTTTAAACTTTACACTTTAGTCCCCCCACCTCATCCATTTAATATTTCCTGCCTTTTTTATATTTCCACCATTTTTTCATATTTCCTATTTTAATTTAGAAAATTGTCCAAGAAGCCACCAATAGGAGCTTCCTTTTTCACCAATAATTTCTGATTTCGGCCACTTTTCCTACGAAAAATTATTCATCACAACTGAAAATCTCCATTCTTCATCATTGCTTCCATTGTTGTTCCATCCTTTTTGAAAAAAAATTCCAAATTTTTTTTTCACCATTTCTACTAGCTCGAAAAGCTCTCCAAATCCGCTCAATACCTCGTCATTAGATATATTTTAGTAGTTTAGAAGTCCTACACATACATTTTCCATCCCAAAACTAGAAGGGCAATGATTATATAAAAAATCAGTTGATTCGCATCTTTGTACGGACGTATTCATACCAATGATCGACCAATCATCCACCATCTATAAACCTAAACCTTGATCTATTATCAATTTGTGTGGTCTATTATGGCAGTAAATGAGGTAGTTGTTATGGGTGGTAATTATATGGGTGCGTGGGAGGAGGGTCCTAAATGTTAGAGGTAGAAATCATCTACAAAGAAGACAGTGCCCATCCCGCTGCGTCGCAATGGATCGTACGGCGGCATGGTTCGAAGCGTAATTGAGAGCGGAGAATTAGAATGCGAACCAAAGAACATTGTGATTAGCTATGTAATGAATGGGCGGGGTAAAATAACTCCCACGTTCATAAATAATGATCGGCATGTGTCGTTATACATGTTGGATATCGCTGCCGATAGATCTAGTCCATTATTGAGAATAAATATCGTTTCGGGGTCTCCGACAATCCCGCCACCATAACCGATAATCGACGAAGATGATTCATTTGAAGATGAGAGTTTGGATGCTAGTCTAATGGATTCGGAAGATGATTCAATGGAATTAGAAGATCTAATTTTCTCTGAAGAAGGGGGAGAAGAGTGCGAATTGGGAGCACAAACCAACTATACCTTCTCCGACGAAACTACTTTTCAGGTAAATCAAACATTTAGCAGTAAAAAGGAGTTGAAATTATTGTTGGACATAGCAGCTGTGAGAAATTCTTTTGATTATGCTACATTGAAGAGCTGCAGCAAATTCCTCAAGGTGAAATGCGTTTGTCCTAGCTGCGGGTGGATGTTGCGGGCGAAGAAGTATGAATGCACGGACAGATTCATCATCTATAAATACATCACCGATCACAGTTGCGGAGTCGAATACGCCACCTGCTGCCATAGGAAAATCTCATCTAAAGTCATTGCATCGCTGTGTGTGAACGTGTATCGTAAAGAAAAGGGTCTAGACACTAGTGAGATTCGGAGGATCATTTTCAAGAACTTGAAAAGTAGACCAAGCTATTGGAAATGTTGGCTGAGGGGTGTGATTTCCAAGGAAATGCTTTGAGCGACAACAGAGCATGGGTATTCCTGCCTGCCTATTTTATCATAAATGATCGACGCTCTTAGTGTTGGACTACCTATTTCATCATGGTGAACAAGGTCGATTGTAGGTTTATGTACTACTTTTTATCGTTGGGCCCTTGCATTAGGGGATTCGCCCACATGAGGAAGGTTATTGTGGTCGACGACACTCATTTATATGGCAAGTACGAGGGCGTGATGCTAAGCACGATTGCACAGGATATGGTGAACCATATTTATCCCATTGCCTTTTGCGTCGTTGACAAGGAGAACGATGTATCTTGGACGTTCTTCTTTGAGAAGCTGAAGTCTATTATGGTCGATGGACTAGATTTGTGATTTATCAACGATAGGCACAAGTGCATCGCCAACGGTATCGCGAAGGCATACAACCATGCTCATCATGGGTACTGCATAAGACACCTAGGTGAAAATCTCCGGGTAAATCACCACTGCGGAGAACACCTCTATCTATTCTATAATGCAGCAAAGGCATATTCTCCCAAGGAGTTTAGCAACCATTTTGTGGAATTCAAGAACTACTATCCCGAGGCAGCCTTTTTCCTCGAGCATGAGCTTGGTTTTGAGAAATGGAGCAGGGCATATTTCCCTGGCAACAGGTTTGACGTAATGACCACAAATATTATCGAGTCGGTGAACGCTATGTTGATTGATGAAAGAGAGTACCCCGTGGCATCCATATTCAATTCGATTTCCAAGAGGTTTGGTGAAATATTCAGGGAGAGGCGTGCCTATGTCCTCAAATGTAAGGATAACAAATTTGTTCCCACATCCAAAAAAATCTTAAGAGATAATATGAGTGAGGGCGACTCCTTCTATGTGGAGAACATAAGTGGGGACGAAAGGCAATACATTGTGTTCGGAAGTGGATGTACGGCCAAAGTCGACCTACTGAAAAAGTCGTGTTCTTGTAGGAAGTTTGATCTGGTCAAAATACCATGCTATCACGCGATGGCCGCTTTTGCGATCAAAGCACGGTGAAGATTATGGTTTGAGAGTCTATGATTACTCTTCGCCCCTGTATAAAGTGGAAGAGTACCTCCTTGCGTATTCGGAATCAATTAATGTTGTCCCTTTGAAGTCCGAATGACGCGTGCCATGAGAATTGCTAAACATGAACATTATTCCACCTCTCGTGGTCACCAAGCTTGGAAGGAAGAAAAGAAAACACGTTAAGGGCATGGGAGAGACTTTCAAGTCAAAGAGGAGGAACAAGTGTTCACTGTGCAAGAGACTCGGGCACAAAAGAACCACTTGTAACAACAACAAATCATAATTAGTCTTGTATGAATTTGTGTTTTTATAAGTCATGGCAGTGTATGTATTTTGACAAACCTTCAGTTTTCTGATTAATTCTAGATTTATTGACTTAACTCTTCGTCTATTATCGACCTTTTTAAAGTATTGCATCTATTGTGTGTCCGATCTATTTCTTTCATTCTTTATTTAACACATAGTATATTATAGATCTATTTTACAGTCTATTAAAAACCCTAAATATTCAAAGGGATAGATTTGAACAGTTGAGCATTTATTATACCTCAAAAAAGCTGCTACACGTCCAATCACACGTTGCATCGATTGGGTATACGCTACCTCTCTTCGATTTCAACCATTCACACGTCTACCAATGAAAGGGCGGGAAGACCAAAGGGTTCTATTTTGTTCTATATAAACACCCATCTACTGCACCCAAATTCATCTTCATCACCTTAAAATCAGATTAAATCGATAAGATGCCAGGCATTCCTTTGAGACCCAGAAGGAGGTTCAACCGTAACTACGACCTTCTCCTCCTCTTTAACGACTTCAATCGCCTCTTCTATGGACTGGGGCAGGACCGGGAGCATGTCCATCGCGAACTCCGGTGGATTGCTCATTTTTTACGGGCGATTGTGGAGCGGCTCAACATGGAGACGGAGGAGATGATCACCCCCAACTATCCCATTAGTTTTAAGTTTTTTTATTTCTTTTTTTTTTGTTTTAAGTTCGTTGCAAGGAGAAGCTTTCATGGTTAGGAATGTTAGATGAAAGCTTCTTCATTTTGCTTTGTTTTTGCTGTAAATATGGTTATGCACCATCATTGCAATGAATTATCAATGAAATGTGTTTGTTTGCCTACATTCGTGTAAATTTAAATTTTGCAATTTTGTTCTGGTTTAATTTTTTGTAATTTTTGATGTTAGAAGATGAATCAAATGGTTGTGAGATGTGAAATTAATGCTTGTTTAATTTTTGTTTCCTGAATTTTTTGCCACTGTAATTTTATATTTTTTTTCTGTTTAGAATTTTTGCATGAGATCAAGGTAGAAGATGAACGGGACAGTTGTAAGACGTCAAATTAAGTCATATATGTTAATGGAAAACTAATCTGGTCTATCTGCGATTATGTTAATTTGTACAAAATTAATTGTAGAGTCGATGGGGTTTATTCTATACTGGTCTCAATATCTATGCTCGAAAAAATATATAATCGATGCTTTAAACAATACGGGTCCATCGATTGTGTTCAATAAATTTCATAGACTGTAAGACTTATCATAATATACAGTATTGGTTTATTTCCCTTAGTAGCATATTTGAAAAAATAATAATAATTAATCAGTAAAATAATAAATAATTAAATTTTATACTATTAAAGGAGTTTGAACAAGTCATGTGGTAGTATGAGAGTCCACATAAATTGGATGAGGTGAGCAATGGTGTGTGAGGATGGGTAGTGGATGAACAAATGAATTCCTCACAACATACTTGTGCTTTGGTGAACATTGTCCTAAGGATGTTGGTTGTTCAGCCACAACTCATCACCTCACACCTTGTTTCACCACTTTTAATTTCTATGAACCCTCATACGATCACATGACTTGTTTAGGCTCATTCGATTGCATAAAATTCAATTACTTATTATTTTATTAATTAAATAATCCTTTTCAAAATATGTACTAGTCATGGTCTATAAATGTGTGTCATAGTCTAGTGCATGTATTAATGAAGTTGTACAAAACTAGACTATGATATTTATTCATAGACCATAACTAGCACATATTTTGAGAAGGATTAATTAATTAATAAAATAATAAGTAATTGAATTTTATGCAATCGAATGAGCCTAAACAAGTTATTTGATCATACGAGGGTCCATATAAATTGAAAGTGGTGAAACAAGGTGTGAGGTGATGAGTTGTGGTTGAACAAATGAATTTCCTCACAATATACTTGTGCTTTGGGTAAACATTGCCCCATGCATGTTTGTTGTTCATCCACTACCCATCCTCACACATCATTTATCACCTTATCCAATTTACGTGGACTCTCATACGATCACATGACTTGTTCAAGCTTCTTTAATTGCATAAAATTTAATTATTTATTATTTTATTGATCAAATAATCCTTCTCAAAATATGTGCTAGTTATGGTCTATGAATATGCAGCATCGTCTAGTGAGGTTATTAAGGAATTAACTCTTAGTATATACTAGACTGTATATCTATTCGGTGAATCATCTATCAAAAGCTTGAAAAGGCATCGATTATAAATATGGTCTATGAAACAAGACCAACAGTAAAAAAAATCAAAATGTTAGATTTTTACAACGGTAATAAAGTACACGTCAAATCAACACCCAATGGTAATATATCACTTTTTTTCTACAAAAGGAAGACTATTTTTTTTTTAACACTTTCATTTTTTTTTGGCTTTAATTTTTGTTAACATTTACTATGTCTCAAGCATCCCAAAAATCTAATGCAAAAGTGTCCTACATATGTCATTGTGCCAATCCAACTGTTTTTAGGACATCATGCACCGATTGGAATCCAGGTCAAAAATTCTTTAACTGTGCGGTTGGAAAGGATAATGGTGGATGCTCTTTTTTTAAGTGGCTTGACGAAGACTAACCGACGAGCAGCCCATCGACATCAAAAGTCGAGGCGCTTCCAGATTTCATATACTCCAAAGGCTTCGGGAATCCAAAGAAAATAGAGATCTACTCATAACCTTTCTAAAAGAAGCCAAAGAGCGAAGGGATTACTTGAAAGGATCGCTAAAAATAGTCGAAATAGAGAGGGATCAAGTAAAGTAAAGGCTGATTTTGGCCGAGGAAAATGAGAAAGGCCTAAAAAAATTTATTGTATAGTTTGTTATTGTTGTTGTCTTTGTGGAAAGGTGTAATAGGGATATAGAAAACTGAATAAATAGACGTAAGGTTTCTCAAATCAATCCTTGGTGTAATCAATAATTAATAGAGAATTATGTCTACGTCTTTTATCATCGACCTCTATAAACCATGATATTTAAGGTAAGTAAATGTATGAATTACTCAATCGATAGTATGTTAAGTCTATAAATTATAGAGAACAACTTCTATTATGTTTTCAATCAACCACTATAAATTAGGACGACAGCTGAACTGGTAACGCAATGCAACCGACTGTTTAATCTAACGAGACAATGGAATAACTGAACATTATTTCATTAGTAAATGCCATCATTGACATGTCAAATATATGTAATTTAATTATCCATAAAGAACAAATCACTAAAAAAACATGTGAAATATATGTAATTCAATTTATCCATAAAGAACAAATCACTAAAAAAAAAACAAATCATTAAGAAAATTGTTTGTTCCAAATCCACAGAACTACTTATTTTCTTGAATTAGTTCCGCAATGATACCCATCACATCTACTTTTTTTTCATCATGTTTTTTCTCCTCTTCTTCAACTTGTTTCTTCTCATTTTCTTTCTCTTCTTCTTCTGATGATTTCTTCTCTTCTTCAATGTTTTCAACCTCCCATTCGACCACTAATTCTTCTTCAACTGCCTTCTCATTTTTGTCTTCTTCTTCTTCTAATTTCTTTTCACCACCTTCTTATGTTTTCTCCTCATTTTCTTCTTCTACTTCATCTATCATCTCCTCATTTTTTTCTTCTTCTTCTTCTTCTTCTTCTTCTTCTTCTTCTTCTTCTTCTTCTTCTTCTTCTTCTTCTTCTTCTTCTTCTTCTTCTTCTTCTTCTTCTTCTTCTTCTTCTTCTTCTTCTTCTTCTTCTTCTTCTTCTTCTTCTTTTGCATTCTCCTCTTATATTTCTTCTTCTTTCTTCTCTTCTTCACCTTTTTCATCTGCTACAGCCATGTCCATCACTGCGACTGCAAGTTTTTCGAGGTTTACTTGATGCCGGCTAAGAGGAGGGCTATTGAGGTGCACTTTATTATTATGAAAAGATTACTAAACATATGCAATTAAATTAAATTCGAAAAGAAAAAAATAAATTAATTTACCTTCTTCTTGTTGCTTCTTCTTATTCTTCTTGATTCTCCTTAGCCTCTCATCTCTAAGAAAAGAAGCAATATCCAGTAGGCTTTTCTCGAGCAAGGCAACGCGCTCGTTCAGGTCATCGTCATTAGAAGCGTCTGGTGAAGTTTTGAGTCCACTTGAACCAGTATGATCACAAACGCGTGGTGGACTTAGAACATAATGGTGGACACCCAAATCTTCATCTTCGTCCATGACCTCCGATGATAAAGTCAGGACTATCACGCCTTTTAGCTGCGCCTTCAACGCATCGGTGGACATATCCTTAACTTCGTCCGTGTATGTCTTAAAAATTTTCATGTGTCTCTGCTCCATCTCACGGACAGTAGGGATAAGGTACGGGTGCACAATCTATAAAAAATAAAAATAAATTACAAGACATTCACTAATATAATAATATTAGTATCATATCATAATATAATTTTACCTTTGTGCTGCTTTCTTTGTACTTAAACGGGTCACCTTCCATTATGTTATCGCACTTCGACGTGTGCCATCGAAAAAGATGGGGAATGGGCAGGGGATAATCCAACGACTTGCCGGCGTACCTTCCCAGATGAGGAAAGGCCTCATATATCCAAACCTGTAATCAATAGAAGCACAAGTAAGTCTACAGTGTCTATGTATTACTACATAAATATGTAGGGGTCTATAATAAATCAATAGGCTGGTTGATTATAAGTACCAGAAACTCCCAGGGAAAGCCAAATAACGCGTACGCTACATTATTCCTCTTGACAAAAGCTTCTTTCTTCTTGGTCAGATCAGTCTTCTTTTTCAGATAGCTCAAGGTCAGCTCAAAGGACTCTTTTCCCCAAGGATATCCCCCGAAGAATTCTAAATCAACCACCATCTTGATGTGGTCCGAATCCACCTTCTTTGACGGGTCCTTTGCCAACAGCATCGCGTCCACAAACCAAACCAAAGCACACTTTAAATTTTGTTGATTATTTAGCTTATTACCTTTCATCAGGCTAATCAACTTTGCAGCAGTAATGCTCTTGTTCTTCGTCACCTTAAAATAAAAGCTTTCTCCATTTTGGAGGACTTTGTTCATTTTTGATTAACGGGGATATGCTGAACAATTCAACCCCATAAACAAAGCAGATTCCTTTAAGCCGAAACAAGCTGGCTTACCGTTCACACAAAACCAAATTTCATGCAGTTTTTTTTATTTTTTATACATTGCAGCAACATATAATGAACCATCTGTCCATTAAACTTAAAATATTTTGGAATATACCCCAAGTGTCCGAAACATGTCTTCTTAAAATCACAATACAACTTTTGTTCAACAAGAACCCGTCTAAACTCTCGATATATCGCCATTCTTGCTCTCACAGAAATCTTTGCAGGAAAAGAGCCAAGATCATCCATCCAAGTTGTTAGGCCGTACGACTCAACGGAGGTATCTCTCGCACAAATTGGCAAGGATAGGGATCTTCCTTCCCGTCTCCGCTATATCTCCTATCCTCACCTTTTAGTTGTGTGGTCCTAAATTGAATACTTGTTGATTGGTCTTCGGAAATACTTAAATTTAATGATATTTAGATAGTTGATACTTGTATGAATAATTATTTAAAATTGAACTTGATTGAGTTGTCCTATGATTATAAGTGTACTTGTAAATTTAGTACGTTGTATTGTATCTTGAGAAATAATAGTGGATCTGATAAAATATATATAATATGGTTATGGAGGATCAGGTATCACGCCGATACAAATATGGATATTGTTGTTACTTGTTTATGGAGGATCGAGTACCATAATTATTCATAAACAAGTATTATGAAACAAGTATTATAAACAACTAGCATGGTACTCGATCCTCCATAAACAAGTAACAACAATATCAATATTCGTATCGGCGTGATACTTGATCCTCCATAACCATATTATATATATTTTATCAGATCCACTATTATTTCTCAAGATACAATACAACGTACTAAATTTACAAGTACACTTATAATCATAGGACAACTCAATCAAGTTCAATTTTAAATAATTATTCATACAAGTATCAACTATCTAAATATCATTAAATTTAAGTATTTCCGAAGACCAATCAACAAGTATTCAATTTAGGACCACACAACTAAAAGGTGAGGATAGGAGATATAGCGGAGACGGGAAGGAAGATCCCTATCCTTGCCAATTTGTGCGAGAGATACCTCCGTTGAGTCGTACGGCCTAACAACTTGGATGGATGATCTTGGCTCTTTTCCTGCAAAGATTTCTGTGAGAGCAAGAATGACGATGTATCGAGAGTTTAGACGGGTTCTTGTTGAACAAAAGTTGTATTGTGATTTTAAGAAGACATGTTTCGGACACTTGGGGCATATTCAAAAATATTTTAAGTTTAATGGATAGATGGTTCATTATATGTTGCTGCAATGTATAAAAAATAAAAAAAACTGCATGAAATTTGGTTTTGTGTGAACGGTAAGCCAGCTTGTTTCGGCTTAAAGGAATCTGCTTTGTTTATGGGGCTGAATTGTTCAGCATATCCCCGTTAATCAAAAATGAACAAAGTCCTCCAAAATGGAGAAAGCTTTTATTTTAAGGTGACGAAGAACAAGAGCATTACTGCTGCAAAGTTGATTAGCCTGATGAAAGGTAATAAGCTAAATAATCAACAAAATTTAAAGTGTGCTTTGGTTTGGTTTGTGCACGCGATGCTGTTGGCAAAGGACCCGTCAAAGAAGGTGGATTCGGACCACATCAAGATGGTGGCTGATTTAGAATTCTTCGGGGGATATCCATGGGGAAAAGAGTCCTTTGAGCTGACCTTGAGCTATCTGAAAAAGAAGACTGATCTGACCAAGCAGAAAGAAGCTTTTGTCAAGAGGAATAATGTAGTGTACGCGTTATTTGGCTTTCCCTGGGAGTTTCTGGTACTTATAATCAACCAGCCTATTGATTTATTATAGACCCCTACATATTTATGTAGTAATACATAGACACTGTAGACTTACTTGTGTTTCTATTGATTACAGGTTTGGATATATGAGGCTTTTCCTCATCTGGGAAGGTATGCCGGCAAGTCGTTGGATTATCCCCTGCCCATTCCCCATCTTTTTCGATGGCACACGTCGAAGTGCGACAACATAATGGAAGGTGACCCGTTTAAGTACAAAGAAAGCAGTACAAAGGTAAAATTATACTTATTATGATATGATACTAATATTATTATATTAGTGAATGTCTTGTAATTTATTTTTATTTTTTATAGATTGTGCACCCGTACCTTACCCCTACTGTCCGTGAGATGGAGCAGAGACACATGAAAATTTTTAAGACATACACGGACGAAGTTAAGGATACGTCCACCGATGCGTTGAAGGCGCAACTAAAAGGCGTGATAGTCCTGACTTTATCAGCGGAGGTCATGGACGAAGATGAAGATTTGGGTGGCCACCATTATGTTCTAAGTCCACCACGCGCTTGTGATCATACTGGTTCAAGTGGACTCAAAACTTCACCAGACGCTTCTAATGACGATGACCTGAACGAGCGCGTTGCCTTGCTCGAGAAAAGCCTACTGGATATTGCTTCTTTTCTTAGAGATGAGAGGCTAAGGAGAATCAAGAAGAATAAGAAGAAGCAACAAGAAGAAGGTAAATTAATTTATTTTTTTCTTTTCGAATTTAATTTAATTGCATATGTTTAGTAATCTTTTCATAATAATAAAGTGCACCTCAATAGCCCCCCTCTTAGCCGGCATCAAGTAAACCTCGAAGAACTTGCAGTCGCAGTGATGGACATGGCTGTAGCAGATGAAAAAGGTGAAGAAGAGAAGAAAGAAGAAGAAATATAAGAGGAGAATGCAAAAGAAGAAGAAGAAGAAGAAGAAAAAAAAAATGAGGAGATGATAGATGAAGCAGAAGAAGAAAATGAGGAGAAAACAAAAGAAGGTGGTGAAAAGAAATTAGAAGAAGAAGAAGACAAAAATGAGAAGGCAGTTGAAGAAGAATTAGTGGTCGAATGGGAGGTTGAAAACATTGAAGAAGAGAAGAAATCATCAGAAGAAGAAGAGAAAGAAAATGAGAAGAAACAAGTTGAAGAAGAGGAGAAAAAACATGATGAAAAAAAAGTAGATGTGATGGGCATCGTTGCGGAACTCAATCAAGAAAATAAGTAGTTTTGTGGATTTGGAACAAACAATTTTCTTAATGATTTGTTTTTTTTTTAGTGATTTGTTCTTTATGGATAAATTGAATTACATATATTTCACATGTTTTTTTAGTGATTTGTTCTTTATGGATAATTGAATTACATATATTTGACATGTCAATGATGGCATTTAATGATGAAATAATGTTCAGTTATTCCATTGTCTCGTTAGATTAAACAGTCGGTTGCATTGTGTTACCAGTTCAGCTGTTGTCCTAATTTATAGTGGTTGATTGAAAACATAATAGAAGCCGTTCTCTATAATTTATAGACTTAACATACTATCGATTGAGTAATTCATACATTTACTTACCTTAAATATCATGGTTTATAGAGGTCGATGATAAAAGACGTAGACATAATTCTCTATTAATTATTGATTACACCAAGGATTGATTTGAGAAAACTTACGTCTATTTATTCAGTTTTCTATATCCCTATTACACCTTTCCACAAAGACAACAACAATAACAAACTATACAATAAATTTTTTTTAGGCCTTTCTCATTTTCCTCGGCCAAAATCAGCCTTTACTTTACTTGATCCCTCTCTATTTCGACTTCTTTTAGCGATCCTTTCAAGTAATCCCTTCGCTCTTTGGCTTCTTTTAGCAAGGTCATGAGTAGATATCTATTTTCTTTGGATTCCCGAAGCCTTTGGAGTATATGAAACCTGGAAGCGCCTCGACTTTTGATGTCGATGGTCGGTGAGTCTTCGTCAAGCCACTTAAAAAAAGAGCATCCACCATTATCCTTTCCAACCGCACAGTTAAAGAATTTTTGACCTGGATTCCAATCGGTGCATGACGTCCTAAAAACAGTTGGATTGGCACAATGACATATGTAGGACACTTTTGCATTAGATTTTTGGGATGCTTGAGACATAGTAAATGTTAACAAAAATTAAAGCCAAAAAAAAATGAAAGTGTTAACAAAAAAATAGCCTTCCTTTTATAGAAAAAAGTGATATATTACCATTGGGTGTTGATTTGACGTGTACTTTATTACCGTTGTAAAAATCTAACATTTTGATTTTTTTTTACTGTTGGTCTTGTTTCATAGACTATATTTATAATCGATGCCTTTTCAAGCTTTTGATAAATGATTCACCGAATAGATATACAGTCTAGTATAGACTAAGAGCTAATTCCTTAATAACCTCACTAGACGATGCTGCATATGCATAGACCATAACTAGCACATATTTTGAGAAGGATTATTTGATCAATAAAATAATAAATAATTAAATTTTATGCAATTAAAGAAGCTTGAACAAGTCATGTGATCGTATGAGAGTCCACGTAAATTGGATAAGGTGATCAATGATGTGTGAGGATGGGTAGTGGATGAACAACAAACATGCATGGGGCAATGTTTACCCAAAGCACAAGTATATTGTGAGGAAATTAATTTGTTCAACCACAACTCATCACCTCACACCTTGTTTCACCACTTTCAATTTATATGGACCCTCGTATGATCAAATAACTTGTTTAGGCTCATTCGATTGCATAAAATTCAATTACTTATTATTTTATTAATTAATTAATCCTTCTCAAAATATGTGCTAGTTATGGTCTATGAATAAATATCATAGTCTAGTTTTGTACAACTTCATTAATACATGCACTAGACTATGACACATATTTATAGACCATGACTAGTACATATTTTGAAAAGGATTATTTAATTAATAAAATAATAAGTAATTGAATTTTATGCAATCGAATGAGCCTAAACAAGTCATGTGATCGTATGAGGGTTCATAGAAATTAAAAGTGGTGAAACAAGGTGTGAGGTGATGAGTTATGGTTGAACAACCAACATCCTTAGGACAATGTTCACCAAAGCACAAGTATGTTGTGAGGAATTCATTTGTTCATCCACTACCCATCCTCACACATCATTGCTCACCTCATCCAATTTATGTGGACTCTCATACTACCACATGACTTGTTCAAACTCCTTTAATAGTATAAAATTTAATTATTTATTATTTTACTGATTAATTTTTTTTTTTTTTCAAATATGCTACTAAGGGCAATAAACCAATACTGTATATTATGATAAGGCTTACAGTCTATGAAATTTATTGAACACAATCGATGGACCCGTATTGTTTAAAGCATCGATTATATATTTTTCCGAGCATAGATATTGAGACCAGTATCGAATAAACCCCATCGACTCTACAATTAATTTTGTATAAATTAACATAATCGCAGATAGACCAGATTAGTTTTCCATTAACATATATGAATTAATTTGACGTCTGACAACTGTCCCGTTCATCTTCTACCTTGATCTCATGCAAAAATTCTAAAAAGAAAAAAAATATAAAATTACAGTGGCAAAAAATTCAGGAAACAAGAATTAAACCAGAAACAAAAATTAAACAAGCATTAATTTCACATCTCACAACCATTTGATTCATCTTCTAACATCAGAAATTACAAAAAATTAAACCAGAACAAAATTGCAAAATTTAAATTTACACGAATGTAGGCAAACAAACATATTTCATAGATAATTCATTGCAATGATGGTGCAGAACCATATTTACAGAAAAAACAAAGCAAAATGAAGAAGCTTTCATCTAACATTCCTAACCATGAAAGCTTCTCCTTGCAACGAACTTAAAACAAAAAAAAAGAAATAAAAAAACTTAAAACTAATGGGATAGTGGGGGGTGATCATCTCCTCCGTCTCCATGTTGAGCCGCTCCACAATCGCCCGTAAAAAATGAGCAATCCATCGGAGTTCGCGATGGACATGCTCCCGGTCCTGCCCCAGTCCATAGAAGAGGCGATTGAAGTCGTTAAAGAGGAGGAGAAGGTCGTAGTTACGGTTGAACCTCCTTCTGGGTCTCAAAGGAATGCCTGGCATCTTATCGATTTAATCTGATTTTAAGGTGATGAAGATGAATTTGGGTGCAGTAGATGGGTGTTTATATAGACCAAAATAGAACCCTTTGGTCTTCCCGCCCTTTCATTAGTAGACGTGTGAATGGTTGAAATCAAAGAGAGGTAGCGTATACCCAATCGACGCAACGTGTGATTGGACGTGTAGCAGCTTTTTTGAGGTATAATAAATGCTCAACTGTTCAAATCTGTCCCTTTGAATATTTAGGGTTTTTAATAGACTGTAAAATAGATCTATAATATACTATGTGTTAAATAAAGAATGAAAGAAATAGATCGGACACACAATATATGCAATACTTTAAAAAGGTCGATAATAGACGAAGAGTTAAGTCAATAAATCTAGAATTAATCAGAAAACTGAAGGTTTGTCAAAATACATACACTGCCATGACTTATAAAAACACAAATTCATACAAGACTAATTATGATTTGTTGTTGTTACAAGTGGTTCTTTTGTGCCCGAGTCTCTTGCACAGTGAACACTTGTTCCTCCTCTTTGACTTGAAAGTCTCTCCCATGCCCTTAACGTGTTTTCTTTTCTTCCTTCCAAGCTTGGTGACCACGAGAGGTGGAATAATGTTCATGTTTAGCAATTCTCATGGCACGCGTCATTCGGACTTCAAAGGGACAACATTAATTGATTCCGAATACGCAAGGAGGTACTCTTCCACTTTATACAGGGGCGAAGAGTAATCATAGACTCTCAAACCATAATCTTCACCGTGCTTTGATCGCAAAGCGGCCATCGCGTGATCGCATGGTATTTTGACCAGATCAAACTTCCTACAAGAACACGACTTTTTCAGTAGGTCGACTTTGGCCGTACATCCACTTCCGAACACAGTGTATTGCCTTTCGTCCCCACTTATGTTCTCCACATAGAAGGAGTCGCCCTCACTCATATTATCTCTTAAGATTTTTTTGGCTGTGGGAACAAATTTGTTATCCTTACATTTGAGGACATAGGCACGCCTCTCCCTGAATATATCACCAAACCTCTTGGAAATCGAATTGAATATGGATGCCACGGGGTACTCTCTTTTATCAATCAACATAGCGTTCACCGACTCGATAATATTTGTGGTCATTACGTCAAACCTGTCGCCAGGGAAATATGCCCTGCTCCATTTCTCAAAACCAAGCTCATGCTCGAGGAAAAAGGCTGCCTCGGGATAGTAGTTCTTGAATTCCACAAAATGGTTGCTAAACTCCTTGGGAGAATATGCCTTTGCTGCATTATAGAATAGATAGAGGTGTTCTCCGCAGTGGTGATTTACCTAGAGATTTTCACCTAGGTGCCTCATGCAGTACCCGTGATGAGCATGGTTGTATGCCTTCGCGATACCGTTGGCGATGCACTTGTGCCTATCATTGATAAAGCACAAATCTAGTCCATCGACCATAATAGACTTCATCTTCTCAAAGAAGAACGTCCAAGATACATCGTTCTCCTTGTCAACGACGCAAAAGGC
Source organism: Capsicum pubescens (assembly GCA_030864215.1). Taxonomy (NCBI): domain Eukaryota; kingdom Viridiplantae; phylum Streptophyta; class Magnoliopsida; order Solanales; family Solanaceae; genus Capsicum; species Capsicum pubescens. The sequence goes on along the minus strand of CM061542.1, from coordinate 222,770,161 downwards.
AATGGGATAAATATGGTTCTCCATATCCTGTGCAACCGTGCTTAGCATCACGCCCTCGTACTTGCCGTATAAATGAGTGTCGTCTACCACAATAACCTTCCTCATGTGGGCGAATCCCCTAATGCAAGCGGCCAACGATAAAAAGTAGTACATAAACCTACAATCGACCTTGTTCACCATGATGAAATAGGTAGTCCAACACTAAGAGCGTCGATCATTTATGATAAAATAGGCAGGCAGGAATACCCATGCTCCGTTGTCGCTCAAACCATTTCCTTGGAAATCACACCCCTCAGTCAACATTTCCAATAGCTTGGTCTACTTTTCAAGTTCTTGAAAATGATCCTCCGAATCTCACTAGTGTCTAGACCCTTTTCTTCACGATACACGTTCACACACAGCGATGCAATGACTTTAGATGAGATTTTCCTATGGCAGCGGGTGGCGTATTCGACTCCGCAACTGTGATCGGCGATGTATTTATAGATGACAAATCTGTCCGTGCATTCATACTTCTTCGCCTGCAACATCCACCCGCAGCTAGGACAAACGCATTTCACCTTGAGGAATTTTCTGCAGCTCTTCAATGTAGCATAATCAAAAGAATTTCTCACAACTGCTATGTCCAACAATAATTTCAACTATTTTTTACTGCTAAATGTTTGATTTACCTGAAAAGTAGTTCCGTCGGAGAAGGTATAGTTGGTTTGTGCTCCCAATTCGCACTCTTCTCCCCCTTCTTCAGAGAAAATTAGATCTTTTAATTCCATTGAATCATCTTCCGAATCCATTAGATTAGCATCCAAACTCTCATCTTTAAATGAATCATCTTCGTCGATTGTCGGTTATGGTGGCGGGATTGTCGGAGACCCCAAAACGATATTTATTCTCAATAATGGACTAGATCTATCGGCAGCGATATCCAACATGTATAACGACACATGCCGATCATTATTTATGAACGTGGGAGTTATTTTACCCCGCCCATTCATTACATAGCTAATCACAATGTTCTTTGCATCGCATTCTAATTCTCCGCTCTCAATTATGCTTCGAACCATGCCGTCGTACGATCCATTGCGACGCAGCGGGATGGGCACTGTCTTCTTTGTAGATGATTTCTACCTCCAACATTTAGGACCCTCCTCCCACGCACCCATATAATTACCACCCATAACAACTACCTCATCTACTGCCATAATAGACCACACAAATCGATAATAGATCAAGGTTTAGGTCTATAGATGGTGGATGATTGGTCGATCATTGGTATGAATACGTCCGTACAAAGATGCGAATCAACTGATTTTTTATATAATCATTGCCCTTCTAGTTTTGGGATGGAAAATGTATGTGTAGGACTTCTAAACCACTAAAATATATCTAATGACGAGGTATTGAGCGGATTTGGAGAGCTTTTCGAGCTAGTAGAAATGGTGAAAAAAAATTTGGAATTTTTTTTCAAAAAGGATGGAACAACAATGGAAGCAATGATGAAGAATGGAGATTTTCAGTTGTGATGAATAATTTTTCGTAGGAAAAGTGGCCGAAATCAGAAATTATTGGTGAAAAAGGAAGCTCCTATTGGTGGCTTCTTGGACAATTTTCTAAATTAAAATAGGAAATATGAAAAAATGGTGGAAATATAAAAAAGGTAGGAAATATTAAATGAATGAGGTGGGGGGACTAAAGTGTAAAGGTTAAAACTTGTGTGGTAGGTTTGGATGAAAGAATGGATGATGTTATAAATGTGTCTAAAAACCTAATTTTCCAAGACTTGTGACTAACTGCCAAAATTAGTTTTGAAAGTGTCTAAATGTCAAACTATCTCAACTTGATATATTGTGGTCTGATGTAGCTGCTGCTTGACTTTAAATTCTTGTTTGTTTGTACAGATTAATAAATAAGATCAAAATATGATCAGTAGGAAAAGCAAGAAAATAAAAGGCTAGCTGGTGAGTTAACTGTTTGCAGTTGTAAATTGTAAGATGGATGTAATCCTGCTATCTTCTTTTCTCGATGTGTTTGGGGCAAAAGAGAAATCTAGTTTAAAGATAAAGTGAAGAGTACCTTGGCTTTTAGAGAATGAGAAACAAAGTCCATATAGGCTTAAATTGACATATATCAGCATATTAATAACCTACATAATACATAGACAAAATCGAACATCATAGTTGTCATTTGTCAAAGAAATAACAAATGACAAGGGCCTGTAGGAAATACAATTTCCCAATGAATAAAGGCCAAAAATATTTAATAAGAGAGAGAAAGACATTAATTTCAATGATATCTTCCAATGAATGTATCCAAGCTCATCTCACTAGCATCAGTAGCCTTCAACTCAACTTGAACACCATCTAATTCTCTCCGAAATCTATCTTTGGAGCTTGCATACATCATCTTACTTCTTACTCTTTCTATTTCTGGTACCCTATATGCCACTAATGCAAAATTTAACATACTTTAGCTAGCTCCATACAAATTAGAGCTTAAGTTCTATACACTGATGATAGTGTTAAATTATTTACTTATCAGGTCATTTTTAAGGTAAATATAAGTAAGTCTTCATTAAAATATGTTCAAAGATCTTGAAATGATACTCCAATCAGGGGTAGAATTTTGCAAGATCTATACCTCCCATATACAACGCCTAAAATGGTGTCATGTCGATACTCAAATGATAACTTTTATTATATGCAAACTTGGCCAAAGGTAAGAACTGATCCCAATGACCTCCAAAATCCATTACATATGTATGGAGCATATCCTCCAACACCTGAATCATTCGCTTGGACTCCTATCAACCTGAGGCTAAAAAGTTGTACTAAGGTCTAACCTAGTACCCAACTCTTCATGTAGCTTCTCCCAAAAGTTAGAGGTAAATTGATTACTCCTAGCCGAGATAATAAAAATCAAAACCCCATGTAATAGAACAACCATCTTAAGATAAATGTTGGATAACTTTGCTACATTGTAAGTCACCTGAAATGGAATGAAATGTGAAGACTTAGTTAACTTATCCATAACAACCCATATAGAATTGTACTTCCCCAAAGTCTTCGGAAGGCCAACCATGAAATCCATAACTATCCTCTCCCATTTTCATTTAGGAATGGGCATCCTCTGAATAGTACCACCACTCTTTTGATTCTCTTACTTTATTTGCTGGCAACTCTAGTATTTAGCAACAAAATAAACTGTATCACGCTTCATTCAACCCCACCAGTAATACTGCCTCAAATTGCAGTACATCTTAGTTGCTTCAGGATGTATAGAATACTTCAAACAATGAGCCTCAGCTAGAATAGTAGCAATAAATCATCAACAAGAGGCACACAAACTCATCCCTTAATACAATTGACCCTCACCATCAAGAATGACCTTCTTTGCCTCACCTTGCAAAACCCTATCATGAATCTTGCTCAACTTAGCATTTTCGAATTGTTTAGACTTGATTTGGTTAAGAAATATGAACCTTCCCTCTATACTGGCCAAAAATCCTCCCCTTTCAGTCACCTCAAGTCTTATGAACTTGTTAGCTAGAGTCTGAATCTCTCTAGCCAACGAATGCCTGGTAGAATTCAAATAAGCCAGGCTACCCATACTTGCTGACTTTTTGATCAATGCATCAACTACCACATTAGCCTTTCCCGGATGGTATAACATGGTGATATCATAATCTTTAAGCAAATCCATCCATATACGCTATGTCATATTCACGTGAACATATATTGTAAACTGCGGTGATTAATGAACACTTCACAATGAACCCCAAACAAGTAATGCCTCTATATCTTAAGAGAAAAAACCACAACAACCAACTCTAAGTCATGAGTTTAATAATTCATATCATTAGGATTCAATTGGCTCAAAGGATAAACAATGATATTCTTTTCCTTTATCAAAATAATAGCTAAACCAGAACGTGATGCTTCATAATAAATAATAAAATCCTTATCCTCTACAAGCAAGTTAAGAATATGAGTGATAGTCAACAAGGTCTTGGTATTTTTACAGCTCTCCTGACACTCATCAGACCAAATAAAAGTTACATCCTTCTAAGTTAACCACATCATATGAGTAGTAATAGAAACAAACCCTTTCATAAACCTACGATAATAACTAGCTAACCCCACAAAGCTATAGACCTCTGTTACTAAAGTAGTCCTAGCCCAATTCTTAATTTCTTTAATCTTCTGTGGGTCTACCATAACCTCTTTCTTCGAAGCTACATGCCCTCAAAAGGATATAGAAGCCAACCAGAATTCACATTTAGAAAACTTTGCATAAAACTTTTTATCTTTTAACAAACCCAAAACAATCCTTAAGTGATTCTCATGTTCCTCTTTACTCTTAGAATAAACCAGAATATTATCAATAAACACAATCATGAAAGATTCCAAGTAGGGCTTAAATATCACATTTATCAAACTCATAAAAGTAGTCGGGGTATTGGTCAGCCCAAAAGACATCATAAGAAACTCATAGTGACTATACTTGGTCTGAAATGCAGTGTTAGGGACATCGTTCACTCGAATCTTAAGTTGATGATATTCGTACCTCAAATCAATCTTGGAAAAGATGGATGGACCCTATAATTGGTCAAAAAAACCATTGATACGGGGTAAAGGATACTTGTTATGGATCGTAACCTTGTTCAACTGTATGTGAAGACTACCATACTTTTTTTTCACAAACAGACAGGAGCACCCCATAAAGAGGCACTCAGACAGATAAATCCTTTACCCAACAAATCCTGCAATTGAGCCTTTAGCTCCCTCAAATCAGCCAGAGCTATCCAATAGGGAAAATAAAAATAGGGCGAGTACTTGGCTCTAGTTCAATACAAAAATCAATGTCACAGTCTGGTGGCATTCTAGGCAAATCTATAGGAAACACCTCTTAGAACTCACATGCCATAGAAACTATCTCAATATGTGGAATCTCTGCAGAAGTGTCCCAAAGATGTGCTAGGAATTCCAAAAAACCCCTCTCAATTAACCTCTTTGCACCTATAAAGTAAATAATTTTCATTGGAGCAGGACTATAATCATCCTCCTACTCAAGTCTATCCATCGCGGCATAGCCATAGTTACTGTTTTATCATGACAGTCTAATATAGCATGTAGGGAGGCAACCAACTTATCCCAAGAATTATGTCAAAATCTACCATGTTTAGAATCACTATATCTGCCCAAGTTTGATACCCTATAAGCATAACAAAAAAAGAATGGTAAACCCTATCAACAACAATAGAAACATCAACGGGGTTAGACACGTGAATAAAAAATTTAAGTAGATCATACACCATGTCTAACCCCATAACAAAATCAGTAGATATATATGAGAAAGTAGAATTGGGGTCAAATAATACAGTGGCCATTCGATTAAAGATAAGAATAGTACATATAATAACAATGTTTGATACCTTTGGCTCGGGCCTGCCTAGAAAAGTGTAAAAATAGGCTGTACCACTAGTCTGTGTCACCTATTTTAAGCTGAGAACTACCTCAATGAGGCTGATTACAACTCCTACCTTCTTGGTAACCACCATACCCACTATGTAGATGACCTCTACCACTACCACCACCTCCCCTACCTACTAAAACTAAAGCTCAAGGATCCTACTGGTGGCTAGACTTACCATAGTGCCTCAAATTAGGACAATACCTCCTTATATGACCAACTCTACCACACTCATAACATGTATGATCCAAGGTGGGTTGTTGAGTTGAAGAAAATGAAGTGAGGTAACCATCAAAGTCTGAAGGTTTGTCTAGCCCCTGAAGGACCCCCAATAGACACCTATACCACCGACTGATGGAAGTGTGGGGCATCTGTGAAATCTGATTCCTAGAATAAGAACCATTGAAGCTGCCCCTTTACAAGCTTTCTTTCTTACCGTCTTGGCATAACTCTCTTTACTTACATCCTCCAAAATTTTAGTAAAGTCAACCATATATTGAAAATACTTACCTGATGATGTCATCTAAAGAGCAAAAATCTGAAGACCTGTATTCAAACCCTTCACAAAGAAATGAATCCTCTCATCTTCAGTTTTTAATAGCTGAGATGAATATCGAGAAAATGAATGAAGTTTGTCCTCATAGGCCACAACTGACATATTCCCCTGCTCAAGATTAGTGAACTCATCCTTTTTTCTATCCCTAAATTTATGAGGCATTATCTTCTTTAGAAAAATTAAGTAAAATAGAGTCCAAGTCAACAAAGGAAAACTGCGGCCCTACACTCTACATAAGATCTCCACCACATCTTGGCATCTCCATGGAACTGGAAAGTGACCAATTCCACACCATAACTTTCAGCCATACCCATCTTGTGAAGTCTCTTATGACAATCAATAATGAACTCATAAATATTCTCAAACTCGATGTCATGAAAAAAAAGAGGCTTCATCTTGATAAACTTGCAAAACATATCATGATTATCTCTAGTAATCACTGGACCCCTTACCTATCTTGGAAAAACATCTGACCCTGACAATTCTTCCATTCGAGGAGTTACAACAGTAGCATGATGCACCTTCAGATACTGAACTACGGGTACTGTAGGCATAGTCCCAATTCCTGCCAACCAGCTCAAAAAGGTTAAAACCTGCTAAATCACATCAAAAGACATCTGAATTAGAGCTTTACCCTCTAAACGGGTGTAACCCCATCATGAGCTGGCATCCCCTTATTTTGCACTGGTCTCACTTTATCCTTTGCTATCTCAGGCATATACTTCCGTGAGGAAAGAGATACTGACCTCTCCTTAGCTGGTCTTATGACCTAAGATATTCCCATGAAGGGTGATGCTCTCCTTTATCTACCTCATCTACCCCTTTCTTGTCCTCCACCCTAAATTATAGCCCTAAAAGCTAATTCAGGCACCTCAACTCTTGCTCTATTTGCTCGTGTTCTCACCATCTGCGAGAATAAGAATGAAAGAAGTCAGATACCAATTTGAATCACCAGATAATAATTGAAATGAAGTAATAGCATGAAAAAAAGAATAATTTGAAGTTTTCTAGTGTCTTTAAGCCTCTCAAAGAAAAGTATAGACGTCTTTGTACCGTTCTATTAGACATGTCCTTGTACGATGAGATCAATGAACCTAGGGCTCTGATATCTACTTTTGCATGACCCAATTGTCCATGAGTGTCACCCACACTAATCTTCACATGGGAGAACCCTCTAACACAAACCATTACCCAGTCATTTAGTCAACATTAAGATGAGATTATCATAAAAATCAACTTAGCAATAATAAAATCTAAATCTAATCATTATTAATGCAGAAATCATACAAACTACCTATTAAAATCCTCAAGACCCAAAAGTCATCATACAATAAATTCTAAAATAAAAACCATGTATAAAAGAAATATGTGTCATAAAGAAAGATAAAAAAGTGTTTCATTGCCTGAAAGAAGGACAAGAACTAATGTGATGATCCATGACAACTTGGAGATAGAGTTCTCACCCTTGGATCGAGATCGACTAGCAAATTTTATAGATAAGGTCGTGTTTGAGCCTCTGGAAACACTTTCATACACTTAACAAAAAAAGAGTGCATGGTAGTATTAGTACAAGCCACTATGTATTGGTAGGTATCATAGGACAACTCAATTTAATAACATGTATACAAAATAAAAAAATAACAAGTAAACATACATAAAAAAATAAAAAGTAATTCAATAAATCAATAAATACATCAAAGAAGGGCCAAACAATGCTTACAAACAAGCCACGTAACCATAAAGAGTATCAGCCATATCGTAAACAACTACTAAATAAATAATAATGCCATAAGTAAAATCTATATTCTTTTCAACCTAGCAACTAGAATACCATTACCTCGTTATTAGCTTATTAAACTACAAGACCTCTCAAAATCAATATTAGTCTATACACACATGCTAAGGGACTTAGTTTTGCCTAACTAGTCATGACCTGCAATGAAAAATCTAAGTTTATATATCGTACCGACATGGTACTAGATCCTCCATAAAAAATTAATAACAATATCCATTTCGTATTGTCATGGTAACTGATCCTCCATAACTCTATTATATATATATATATATATTTTATCTGATTCACTAGTATCTCTTAAGATCCAACACAAGTACTAGATTTTCAAGTCCACTTATAATCATTAGGCAACTCAATCTAGTTCAATTTTTAATAATTATTCATACAAGTGTCCACTATCTAAATATCATCAAATTCAAATATGTACGATGACCAAATCAACAAAAAATCAATTTAGGAGCATACTTATGATTAAATTGAGTCTAAACTCCAATTAAATGATAACCTACCTCAACCAAAGAACTCGAGTGCGAGCTACTTTGCAAGGGCCTTGCCGTTCTGTAAAGCTTTTGGATGGTTCAAATCTGATGTCGTCTTCCATTTTTTGTTTCTATTCTTTACAATAATAATAACAAAAAAAACATACCAATGTATTTCCATCAGGTGGGGTTTGGGGAGGGTAAAGTGTACGGTGTTCATACCACTACTTCAGATGAAGTAGAGAGGTTGTTTCTGATAGACCCCCGACTTAGGACAAATAACAATATAACAAATAAAACACATTAAAGCATGCAACAACAAGGGATATCACACCACCATATAATAAAGAATAATATCAGAGACAAGACACACATAAGGTAATACTATAAAATATCTAATCAAAAGACATAAGTATCACTAATACACCATATACGTACTCCTACACACTAACACTCTACACTAGTATCCTTCACACCTTTCTATCAAGGGTCACGTGCTTCATAAGCTGTAACTACTCCATGTAATATCTAATCACTTCCCTCTAATACTTCTTAGACCTACCTCCACCTCACATAAAACCATCCATAGCCAGCCTCTCACACCTCCATACTGGAGCATCCATGCCCCTATTCATCACATGCCCGAACCATTACAACCTTACTTCTCGCACCTTGTCCTCCATCAAAGCCACTCTCATCTTCTTCAAAATAATCTTATTTGTAACCCTATCTCTATTGGTAAGTTCACATATTGCAATATCCTCATCTCTACTACCTTTAATATTTGGATATGGGAGTAGTTAACTAGAAATACTCTGCTCTATACAACATAGACGATCAGACTACCACTCTGTAGAACTTACTTTCGAGCTTAGGAGGCACCTTTTTATCACATAAGACTCTCAAAGTGAGCCTCAATTTCAACCACCTTGCACCAATACAGTGCGTGACATCCTCATTAATCTTCCCATTCCCTTGAATCATAGACCTAAGGTACATAAAACTCTCCCTCTTCTGGACAACCTAGGAATCAAGACTTACTACCACATTTGCCTCGTTCAACAAATCACTAAACTTACATTCCAAAAACTCCATCTTAGTCCTGCTCAACCTAAATCCTTTAGACTCAAGGGTCTATCTCCAAAGCTCCAACTTACCATTAACTCCTACATGAGTCTCATTAATCTTTACAACATTATCAACAAATAACATATATCAAAGCACCTTCCCATGGATATACCACATCAAAACATCCATCACCAAGGTAAATAAAAATGGGCTAAGTGTCAATCCTTGGTGTAACCTTGTCAAAATCAAAAAGTGCCTCGAATAACCTCTCGACGTCCTCACACGAGTCTTCGTGTCATCATACATATCCTAAATCAACCTAGTGTATGTCACGGGCACATCTATAGCCTTCAAGTACCTCCATAAAATCTCCCTAAGAACTTTATCTCATGCCTTCTCAAGATTGATAAACACCATGTGTAAGTCCTTATTTCTCTCCCTAAACTTCTGTACTAATCTTCTTATGATGTGAATGGACTCAGTAGTCGAGCGACCTGGCATAAAACTGAACTAATTGTCAAAAATAGTCACGATCCTCCTCAGTCTCAACTCTACCACCCTTTGCCAAACCTTCATAGTACGACTCAACAACTTGATACCCCTATAGTTTTTGTAACTCTAAATGTCCCCCTGTTCTTGTATAAATCCACCATTGAGCATCCTTACCATCTTAAAAATGATGTTAAATAATCTCTCCAGCCACTCAAAACTTGCCCTGCTAGTGCTCTTCCAAAAATCTACCGAAATCTTATCTGGCCCAATCGTCCTGCCCTTACGCATCTTATGAATAGTCTCTTTGACCTCCTCCACCTTAATACACCTACAATAACCATGGACAAGACATTTATTTGAGTTATCCAAGTCCCTTAGCATAAAACCTTTATCCTCTCATTGGTCAAAAGTCTATGGAAATAAGATTGCCACCTCTTCCTAATGGGGGCATCCTTCACCAATACTTTTCCATCCTTCTCTTTGATGTAATTCACTTTTTCAAGGTCATGAGCCTTCCCTTCCTAGCCTTGGAAAGCCTATACAACTTACTATCCCCACCTTTATCCTCTAAAGTCGCATACAATCTCTCGAAAGCCACCATCTTTATTGTGTAACTGCTACTTTTGACTCTTTCCTAGCTAACGTATACTCCTCCTTATTCGGCCACTTCTCCTCATTATCCTTGCTCTTTGCCAACTTAGAATATGCCACCTACTTAGTCTCCACCTTTTTTTAACTTCTTTATTCCACTACCAGTCCCCTCGATGCTTTCCCGATCAACCTTCCAAAACACCCAACACTTCTTTAGTGGTCTCCCTAATGCAACTGGCAGTCGCCTTCCATATACTATCCATATCCCCTCTACTCTCCCAATCCCCTAAAGTCATCAACTTCTTCTCCATATCCCATGAACTATCCTGTCACGACCTAATTTCTTAGGTCATGATGGAGCCTACTATAACCCATTAATAATCAAACCAACCCATAGTCCAAATCTACTAGTAACACACTACCTAGAGAATGATGGAAAGAATGTGGAATAAATATAGTAAAAGACTAACATACATAAGATAGTCCATAAATCTGGTGGAATTAGTACAAGACCTTCTAATATAATAAAGATACAAAATGAAGTACCAAGGGAATACTAATACAATCCATCTCTGAATACAACATAGAGACTAGTCTAGTACATAAGAGAGAGGAAAGTAATACTCCGAACGTTAAGAGCTCAGCCTATGTCTCCAAACTATGGATACTCCGGACGATGCATACAACAATGGTGATAACCTGTACTATGATCTACAGGATACAGAAGTATAGTATGAGTACCAAATATGTGGTACTCAATAGGTAACTGCCGACTGAGCTCCAATGATAATACATATATATAACATATACATAGAAATAGAAACTACGCTCAAATGTCGAGAAACCACATAGTAAGACTACTACAATAATAAGGATAAATAATCCTACTCATATCAAGAAACTTGCATAATAGGACAAAAGAGGCATCAAGGAAAAACTATCCTATCCCAGTCATATTTAGGAACCTCAATACTATATTGTATATTACCGGCCAATATACAAAATAAGGGTGAAAGGAGAATATATATATATAAGTATACAAGGCCAAGGAACGAATATACAATTTGAATAAATAAAGGAAGGAAGGGATATACGGTAATACTATATCTACATATAGATAGTTATACCTATATATATATGTATAAAACCAAGGTCAACTCGAGTACAACCTAAATCATCATATTAGCATCTTAAGACCTCATAATCATAGTAGGAACTAGTGCTAGTATATTTAGGGTTTCTAATCCAAATGTCTAATTATGAGATAATTACCATAATGAGGCAACCACAAAGAATGAAATCCAAGTTTCAGGGTCTAAAACCATAATGCCTAACCAATGGATGATCATACATAATGATATAATCATAAGATACAAGAACCAAAACCATACCTCAAATCTCGATACCGAATAATTAACCAATCTATCACAAACTATCTATAACAATGATCATAATAATAATAATAACAATAACAATAACAAGGCGAATAACTAGCTAGTCCTGGCAAACAATACCTAACTGGGACTTTTGTAAATCCCCACCACCATGGGCTCAGGAAGGCTCAACAACTTACAACACACCACAAGCCATACTCATCATCTATAAAATCATAGATGATCTGCACCACAAGCCATATTCATGCCATTACCAGTATTCAAAAAATAAAATCATAAGCATCAGTATGTCGATAAATTACAACCATTTTCTTTACAAGGATGGAATACTTCCCAAAACCTAACCAATAAATATCATAACATGGTCCTAGGCCTAATAATAGGTGCATAGTCGGCACAACCATAAGTTATATTATTTTCTACATACAGAATCTATATCAAGAATTATCACGACTAAAAAATCTAAGGGTCATGATGACACTTGTCGTGGAGAACCTTGACAAGTAAGCCAATCATACAAACTGATACAAAAGAGACATGAATGTTCAAAACCCAAGTAAAGGCTCCTAGAACGAAGGCGAACCATAATCAATATAATGAGAGCGAAAAAAGCATAAACAATAATGTCATAACTTCCAAAACTTGGTGTCACAGTGTAAGAGCTGCTATTACAACTCAAGAAAATACAATACATAGGAATAACTCTGTCTCTGATTGTAATAAACACATAGTCTAATAAGAAGAGGTAGTAGTAGACTCAGAATGCATGAAATCCGTTGATACCTTATAAAATTCTAAATATCGCCCAAATCAACCAACTTGGGGCGTACTCGATCTATGATCTGCACCAAAAGAGTACAGTAGGAGTGAATATGGTCCACTTATACTCAGTAGGTATCATAGACCGAATGAGAAAAGTAGATAATAAAACACAACAGTAGCCCACACTTGTAATAAAAAAATATTCCACAATGGTAGCCCGCACCGCTTGCACTAACAATTCTATAATACTCACATATATTGCAACAACTACTAGAAAGGACCATAAGTATACAATAGACCACATACAAGTAAAACATAGAAGGATAGCATATACATGATCATCAAGTACAAGTAAAGGAAGTTATAACAAATGGATAGGTAACACGTCCAGGAAAAACTACAATCACATCACAAGCACAATAAAGTAAATACAATGAAAATAATGAGAATGATGATGATGAGGATGAAGATGATGATGACGTAATGCATGAGGTCGTCGCACAACCTCCGAGACTATCGCACAACTTCCGTATACACCTACGGAGCTAAAGCTTCCTGATGTAGGACCATGAAGGGTTCGCCAATCTGTATACAATCCATAACCATGTATTTCTAAATTTGTTTGCAACACAGATGCAGGAGCACACGAGGATAATCTATCTCTCTTCATTGACGGCCAACCTCAGCCCTTCATTATTGATAACTACCTGGATAAGATATCATCACCTATCAGTGAAGGTGAATTCAATTGGCTAGCAAAACTAATGGAGGAGATAAACATACTCATAGAAGGTATCAATATGATATCTGAATTGGAAGTCAAGATATATCCATCAAGATGGGATGGACATCAATATATGCCTTCATGGACATCGGAGCAGCTAACTCAATACTGAACCCCGATATCATCCCTACTTATCAATGGTTTCCTCACTTCTTGACCTTTGGCACAACATCGAAAGAAGGATTCCTCACAACTAGGGTGATCACGAGGCACCCGATTATGATCGAATATTTCCCAGGTGTACTCTATAGGAAAAAAATTCTCAGCTCCAACATACTAGGGAAGGATCTGATCATTGGTTTCTATATCTACATACATCTTAAGAACCGCCTCATTATTCTGACGGAAGGTATAACCTTCATGGGTAGATTTAGGCAATATTCCACCATACCGAGGCTGTTCCAGATTATTGACAAAGATCCAGTAACGAAGATAGAGCACCAGCTGATGGAAGCATCTTGTGCAGAATCTCATAAAGAGTTTCTCAAGAAGAACAAACATCCCTTATGTCTCAATCGGGATTTCTTCTTTTTGGACCGCCTATGTACTTTTTATGCCTTACCTGACATTTTGAGAGCATGGGAGACCCATCTGGCTTAGTATCTAGATCAACATAGTTGGTGGTAATCACACAATAGTCTTTTCAACCTCTATAGGAAGAAAAGGATCTGGGTTATAGTTTGTGATCATTATGTTTGCCAGATCAGCTGACTGAGGATGTCGTTGCTCTTTTTTTCCCTTTAGGTTGATTTCATCAAAGGAAATAGGAGAATTCATATATTCCTCAATAGGATTACCATGGAATTTCTGAGAAGTATGATTCCTTCCTTTTACTATAATGAACTCTGAGGTGTCCTGTTCTTGCATAGTAGGATCATCGGCCCAAAAGAATTCTGAACATGTGTGGTTGCCATTAAGGATACTTTACTCGATGGAATACCAATCCTTATCATGTGTCACTTCATATGGAATTTGCAATTCACCGTCTAGTACTATAGCATCCAGCTTTACAAGAAAGTCATCTTATGGTAGAGCGATAGCTGTTGAGTTCATCATATCAGCATCATGCGGGGCCTTTATCCTTTTGACTTATCCTTTTGTTCTTTTGGCTTGGTGATAGTCTATCATGCCTTCTTTACTTTTCCATGTGCATCTGGGAAGGTTCGATCTTTGCACATCTTCTTGAGTCAGACCGAGGAGCTTGGAAATGGATGAGCTTGATGGAGACGTGGAAAAGGGCTGGAGTAGCTTCTGTGGGGATATGAGAAGTTCGACATATATTGGGATATTTTTTGGATTTGTGGTGCCTTATCTCAATATGGTAATATATTCTTTGACTGGTGCCATTTCTCTTATTTGATGGTCAATGAAGGATAGTACTGAGGTGTCTAGTGGATAGGTCATAGACTGAACAACCTGTCTCCTTTATTCTTGTACCTCTATAAGTTTAGCATGGCCTAAATCCGAGTATCCATCATCATAACCGTTTGGCCTAGATGCTTCATAACCTGCCCAACTACAGTTTCTAACCTACGAGAAATGTCCCGTAAGAGGACATTTGAACCAGTGTACATTGCATCCCACGTGATTGAAATATTGAACCCAATCATTGTCTCTCATGAATCCTTTAAGTAAGTGTAAGACATATGCTTGATCTAAGTTTTCTTCCTTTGGATAAGTATTATAGGGGATGAGCATGATAATAGGAAGAGATGCCTGGTGAGGTGTCACTTCATACAAAGTTCGAAGACGCTAAGAATAGAATATCAACCTCTTATAACAATTGACACATGAATCTGAAGTGACTTTGAGCAATTCTTCCCTAGATATTTACTTTGATATATGTACACCAAGGACGATTCTTTGGGTAGTGTTTATGACTAAGGACAAAAAGGTTTGGTATCCTAGCATGGACAGAGTATTATCGTGGATTTTTACTTGCCAAGATAATTGGTAATGTATGGTTGGGCGTAATCTAGCATCTGGAGTTTGCAGGATTTGGACTTGGAATTTTATTGCCTCTGTTAAGCTTGGATCATAGAGAGACATGGTGAGGTTTGGGAATAGAGTAACAACAAGTGTCCTAGCATCCATGACAACATGTAGAGTACCCAAATTTGCATGTTGGTATTTGCGGAATCTCTTATCAAGGAGAGAAAAACATGCCTTTAGAGGCTGGCCTTTTCTTCCGTGATGCGTTAATGCAACACGAATAACACCAAAATGGATATGGGTATAACCATGGTTTCTCCACTTTTATGGGAAGTGTTTGGGGATCTGAAGAGTGATGAAATGGTCATCTGGAGTCCTAAAGATATGCTGGTTAAGAGTTGTGGCAGCAAAGTAATCCTTAACTCTTTCTGGCCTATTCTGATGCAACGAATCAATCTGCATCCATGGATTATATGTTTTTTTTCAAAAAAGCAGAGTGAGGGTTGAGTAGAGTCTTATATGTGGAGGATATATCTTGTTTTAGATGTAGTACCTTTACTTCAAAGAGATTATAATCTTTACATGAAAAAGTCTTACGAGGGGTTGGAAACATGGCTAACTTAGGAAGAAACTTGTATGGATCAAACAAAGTAGACGAAGCTAGTGAGTAACTAGAGAGAGACATATGTTTTGTGTTTTTCTTGGACTATATAGACTCAATGTATTTGTTCTAAGGATCTATGGACAAAACTCAAGAAAATATAAAATCTTTTTGTATTTTTGTCGACAATAAGACTCTATATATTTATGCTAAAATCTAAGAACAAAACTCAACAAATATTTGTTCTAAAATCTAAGAAAAGAAACTATGACTCGATTATATACAAGATGTAGAATACAATAACTGGAAAACACTGAATTTGATAATGGAAATGAAACTATAACTCTAATATGTACAGAACTTACATAGTTACACTGGGAAGCAAAAACTAAGGACAAGTCTAAGAGTAACAGATGAATGTACATGATATGAGGATGAAAACCAACATGATTCATATGCCAATAGAGTATAAACACATTATTTATACAATTGATACCACTATAGGCTTTTCATCAAACAAGGTTACAATTATTGTCATGTATATAGGCTATCAACATCACATAGGACCCCACACGGTCACAAAAAGCACATAATATCCCCAAACTACCAAATACATCACATATAGGCCCCCGCATGAGAATAAGATAATAAGATAGCCTTTTTCATGATTAGTTCCCATACTCTTAATATGCTTTTGTGTCAAAATTAACTACCCAACCCAGTCTGAAAACTAGAACAAAAGCCTTTAATACCAAAGCCTCACTCCTCACAAACAATCCCAAAATCAACTAACACATGGAAATATAGAATCTACATATCAAAAGAAATCCAACAATACCCATATTGCCTAGTTTCAGGTTGGGGTCAAAATGGACCCCCAAAATGGGTTTTCAAAAAAGAGTGGTAAAATCATAATTTTAGTTCAAAAATGTATTTCATATATTTTCTGGAGTCTATAGATGAATACCCAAGCAAAAATAAGTTTAAAATAAGGTCAAAATCAAAGAAAAACCATTCTCAAGCTTTACCATGTAAAAATCCCCGAAATCCATTTAAAAATCAAGAATTGAAGTTGTTTTGAAGATAAAACTGAAAAAATAGATAAATATAAGATTAAAAACCCACCAAAGTGAAAAAGGTTTGGCATTGAGGTTTAAATTGGAGATATATAATATTTAGGCTTACAGACCAAAATCCCCAAATTCCATATTTAATCAAAGTTTAAAACAAGAAAAGATGATAAAGATTGAAGAAAATAATTGAAATAAGTGTTATGGAGCTTACCTAAGATTAAAAGTGCAGAAAGTTACTCAAAATCATGCAACCCTAAGCTAAACGTCTAAAAAATGGTGAAACATGGGTATTTATATAGCCCAGGCATTCCGATTGCGGACCAGGTGTCGAGATCACGGTACCTAGCAGACAGAGGTATTGCAACCACAAAAAGGGTGTCATGATCATGACACTTGAACTACATGCCCAATCACGATTGCAATCGCGGGTGCACCAGCTGGGAACTTAGTGCATTCTAAGTCTCCGCAGGCCCCTCGAGATTCATCTAGAATCTTGGGAATGCAATGAACTATGCTACCCTATCAAATTCAACACTTTAGACTCAATGGCAATATCAAAATTTCAAAAAAAAATGCCATTTTCACAGAGTTGACCCACGAAATCCAAAATCATAACTTTTCTAACCGAGGGTCGAAATGCGATTTAAAGCCATAAAATCACACCAACCATGTTACCACCCTAAAATTGACTTTTTGGATCTGCTAGAGCAGTCCATTTTGCTATTCTATGGAATGATTAAAAGATGTTGATTGAAGTCAACTATAAGGCTGTCGAAGCCATCAAAAACCATAATATCACATAAAACACACCAAAATACTTCAGGAATCGTGTCAATTATCCCCACACCCCAGAAACACTACAATATAACCATGGAGAGGGGTAAAATAGTCAAAACATATAGAAAAACATATTTCACATAGTTCATCAAAATTTAAGTCGTTACATTATCCACCACTAAAAATCTATTTCTTCCTCGAACTAAAGGCAAGAGAAATATCTGAATAAATAAAAAACTGAGGATAAGAACTTTGCATATCAGACTCGACCTCTTAAGTAGCCTCATCTATAGGTTGATACCTCCACTGGAATTTAACCACAGAATAACTCTAGCGCGCAACTGTCTAATATCCTAGCCAATATAAAGACTGACTCTTCTACAAAAGACAATATCTCATCTAATTGAACCGACTCCCTATGAATGACATGAG
The DNA here is from genome assembly GCA_030864215.1 of Capsicum pubescens. Lineage (NCBI taxonomy): Eukaryota > Viridiplantae > Streptophyta > Magnoliopsida > Solanales > Solanaceae > Capsicum > Capsicum pubescens. Next base: position 222,751,959 of record CM061542.1, on the reverse strand, counting down.
ATTTATCAAAAATTTAACGAAGAAGCATGGAAACATGAAAAACTAGATGAACAACTGATAAGTATGGGGGCCAAGATAACTCATAAGACGCATCACTAATAGTCCAAAAAATCTCAAATAGTCCAATATACTTGGGGCTAAGCTTGCCCCACTTCCTAAACCTCATTATGGCCTTCATGGGCAAAGATCGAAGGAAAACACAATTACTAACACCAAATCTCAAGGCACAAATCCTATGATCTACATAACACTTTAGCCTACTTTGAGCTACTCGAAGTCTATCCTGAATGATTCGAACTCTATCCAAAGACTCACAAAGTAAGTTCGTACCTCGAGGTCTAACCTCAAAATCCTCAAACCAACCCATTGGAGAGTAACAATTCCTACTATACAAAGCCTTGAAAGGATCCATATTAATACTAGAATGGTAACTATTAGTATATGCAAACTCCGCCAAGGCTAAATGCTGCTCCTACTGACCACTGATGTGCTATAGAAATATAACAATTTTGACGCTTAAAATGAGGAAAATATGCAAGTTTCTGAGGTTATTTTTTTAGATATGATGCATTTTGGGTATGTATTACAGGAAATCAAGTTTTGGATGCTACGTTCATGAAAAAGATGAAAAAGATACTTTTGGCTACTTTTTTGGAATAATTATGGATGTTCGGAACACTTTTTGACTTGTTCATGATCAAAGCATGTTCAAGAATCAAAGAAGAGTTGAAAAGATGACTCTTGGCACTAAGTAAGCATATAGACTGCAAGTAGGACCTACAGACCGTAAGTAGGCAAAGCAAGTTCTAGAAGTTCAAAATCTTGTGAGATGATCTGCAGGATTTTTGAATCCTGGTACCTGCACCCACCCTGCTGATTGTAGGTACACCTGCACCTAGGGTCAGTGCACAAGTGCAGACAACATGTGGCCACCGACCCTGTTTTCTCCTATTTTTTGGGCTTTGATTTTAGATTTTCCTCATGTACTATAAATACCTTTTATATACTTTTAGTAGGAGTTACACACTTTTGATACTCACATACATATTTTGATTCCAAGATTCAATTTTAATCTTCCCATTCTCTTGTATTGACTTCAGTTTATTAATTCAGTTATGGTTGTAGGTTTTTACACTTCTTATCATTATTATTTCATCCATGCTTTTGACTATGAATGTTATTGATTTCTTCACAAGCATGAACGGATAAATACCCATAGCTAGGGTTGTGGAAACTCTGGTGGATTGATGAAGTAGGGGAAGTGCTATTGTTTTTTTGAACTAATACCCATGCATGTATTGCTTTATCTTTATTATAATAGTTTTCTTAATGAGTGCACACGTTAGGATCCCACCTAGATATTGTTGCTTACTCCAAAAAAGGAGTAGTGGCTAGTAAACGATAAAGACAACAGTAATTTGGAATTTAACTATTGGTCCACACTTTTAGGTTTTATCTTAGTAAGATTGTTAGATTTCATCTAATAACTAGAGATTCAAAAGGTAATAGTTAACTGGGATTAAGATAAGGGTTAGTAAGGTAACATCTTAAGACTCAAAAGGTAAAGGCTTAAATCCTTTTGCTCGTCCAAAAGATTGTAGAAGGTACATAACTTATCGATTCTGCATGCAAAGTATTAGGTTGGTTCAACAAAGCACGATAAGCCTATGGAGTTGAGAAGCTAGGGGAACATAATCCTAATGTTCACCTACAACTGATTACAACCAAAGTTAATATATTTACTTTCCTGAGATTTCTACATACAAACCAATCATTTACTTTTCCAGTTCGGCCTATTGACTACAACCATTGAGATCCACAATTCCATGTGTTCCCTTGGTATATGACCCTAACTTTTGCTGGGTTACTATATTTTAACAACGATCATCTCATCTTCTAAGAGAAGGTGTGATGTGTTATAGAAATATAACACTTTCGATGCTTAAAATGAGAAAAATATGCAAGTTTCCAAGGGCTTTTTGTTAGATTTGATCTATTTTCGGTATGTTTTGCAGAAAACTATAATTTGGATGATAAGTTTGGGAAAATAGTGAAAAATGTGTTTTTGGTTACTTTTGGAGAGATTATGGATGATTAGGATGTTTCCCAGCTTGATCATGATTAATGCATATTTGATATTCAAAGAAGAACTGAAAAACTGACTCACGGCACATACCAAGTTAACATGTGACTGCAAGAAGGACCTACGGATCAAATGTACACAAAGCAGGTGCTATAAAGTCAAAATACCAAGAGCTGAACATTATAGAATTTTCGCTCCTGCTACCTGCGCCCTATGCCTGGGTCACAGGTAGTAACTGTGCCCTGCCAAACCGCAGGTGCAAGAAACGGGTATCTACTGACTTGGTTTTTTCCTATTTCATTCGAGCTTAGATTTTTAGGTTTTCTCTTGTACTATAAATTTATTTTATGTACTTTTTAGTCAGATATATATGAGAGATAGAGGTTATACACTTTTAACACTTAGAAACATATTTTGATTTTAAGATCCATATCTGATCTTGCGATTCCATTGTATTGACTTTGCTTAATTATTTAATTTACCGTTATGGGTTTTCTTTCATCTTATAAATTGTGATTTTACCTTTACTTTCTAACATGAATGTTATTGATTTCTTTACATTCATGAGTGGTTAAAACCTATAGCTAAGGTAGTGGAAACCCTAGCAAATTTCATAAAGTAGGGAAAGTGCAATTGTTGATGGAAAACCAATACCCATGGCATGCATTGCTTTATATTCATTATAATAGTTGTCTTAACGGTTGTAAATGTTAGGATCCCACCAAGATATTACTACTTGCTCTAACAAAGGGGTAGTAACTAGGAAAAGATAAAGACAATAGTAATTTGGGGACTTAATAGCCGATCCATTAAAGCACAATGGTATATGCGAATGACTTTTAGGCTTTATATAATAACTTGAGACTCAAAAGGTGATAGTTAACTAGGACCAGGGTAAGGGTTAGTAACACAACACTCTAAGACTCAATAGGTAAAGGGTGAAATCTTTCTACTCATCCAAAAGACTTTAGGAGGTACATAACTTATCAGTTTTGCATGCAAGGTATTAGGTTGGTCTAATAACGAACAATAAACCTATGAAGTTGAGATGCCAGGGGATACAAAAACTTAGTGTTCACCCATAACTGATTTCAACCAGAGTTAATATTGTTACTTTCTCGAGATTACTACAAATAAATCCCCTCATTTACTTTCCAGTTCTACTTGTAGACTACAACTACTGATAACTGCAAACCGTGTGTTCCTTTGGGATTCGACCCCAACCTTTGTTGGGTTACTATATCTTGACACCGACCATATCATTACCTAAAAGTAGGTGTTGCTAAGACGTCATCATGAAATTAGCATTGTTGTCGGGGACCACAGTATTGATTTTTGGATTGAAGTTGTTGCTGTTTTTAGGTTTTCCTTTCTTGTTCTTAGTTGGACATATGTCGGTGTATACCTAGAACATGGAGTAGAGGTAATACCTTACTCCTGCTGATTTCAGAGAGGATCCAATAACCACATAGTAGGATGTTAGAAGAAACGAGGGACAATCTCACTGAAGACAGAGTTCAGAATGTTATTGAGAGACAGACAATAGACCACCGAGAAGAACTCAGTGGAAGTCATACGAGAAGCTGACCTCAAGCAATCCCATCAGGTCAGTTTGTTTAGCCATATATCAATGATGATGAAGATTTGGGATACAAAGAGCCGATTGATACAAGAGCTATTATCCCTCCTACCTTATATCCTAATGTGAAATTCAATATCTCCAGCTCTATGATTCAGCTCTTATACTTGAAGGGTGTGTTTGCAGGGTTGCCAACAGATGACACAAATATACACTTGGAAATTTTCATAAAGAGATGTAATTCAGACACCATACCAGGGGTAGATCAGGAGGCACTGAGACTGAGGCTTTTTTCTTTCTCACTAATGAGGAAAGCATCATTATGTCTTGGGGAACTATCAAGAGGAACTATTACTACATGGAAGAAGTTACACAGACAGTTCTTGAATAGGTTCTTACCTCTATCCAGGGTGTTGTAGCTCAAGGATGAGATTTACAATTTCTATCAGATGAAGGGTGTGTTTGAGGGGTTTCCAACAGATGAAACAAATATGCACTTAGAAAATTTCATAGAGATATGTAATTCATACACCATACCATGTGTAGATCAGGAGCCACTGAGATTGAGGCTTTTTTATTTCTCGCTTATGAGGGAAGCATCATTATGGCTTAGGGAACTATCGAGAGAAACTATTACTACTTACAAGGCGGTACGTAGATAGTTCTTGAATAGGTTCTTTCCTTTATCCAGGGTATTGCAATTCAAGGATGAGATTCATAATTTTTGTCAGCTGGACTCAGAATCTATGCATGATGCATGGTTCCGATTCAAGAAGAGACTGAGTATGGTATCCAACCACCTGATATCAGAGATATTCTATAGATCCCTGGCTACTAATTCAAGAGTGATGGAAGACACTATTTCTGGAGGAGCCTTCATGAGATTATGATGTTAGATAGCTTCAGGTATTATGGATTAGATCTCATTAACTAACTGGGGTGGAAAACTTAGGAGGTTGAGAGAGGTTCTGATATGCGTGACATTGGATTTTTTAGTACACAGAAAATAGTTGAGGATGTTGTAGCCCAGGAGATTTCATTACTATGTACGAAAATTATTGAGTTGGTCAAGCAATTTACAACCATTAATTCTTTGAAAGTGCAATAATTTAGGATATTTGAGGAGGTAAAATATGTGGATTGTTAGTTGATGGGTTTCCAAGCCTAAGGGTAAGGGGATCAAGGTCAAAACTATCATAATAAGAGAGATAAGCATATTTCACCTGGAAGTCAAGAGGCAGAGTTTAGAATAGAAGAAATGTTGACCATGTTGATGAAGGGTCAAGAGAGCCAAGTGTTTTGATTAAATGAACTTAAAGTTGAAATTTCTGAATTAGCCTAAAAGGTTGAGTCACATGAAACTACTATTAGGCAGCTAAAGCATCAGTATGGGCAAATCTCTATCTCTATAGAGGAGAGATAGTTAGAAGCAGTACCTGATAATAATGTGTAGCATTCTCTAACACTTGTTCACTGTATGGCCATTGATACTTAGGATGACTCTTTACCCAATGAGCACTATTTGCCTACGACGGATAAGCAAAAAAAGGATGGTGATGCTAAAAAACTACCTGAGGTAGGGTTTGAGAAGATGAGATATATAGATGATAATTTCAACAGTTATGTTAATGATGATTGGATTGGCGAAGAGATCCAGAACATAGTCAATGAATTTAGCTAAGTTTTCATATAATTGCAGTTGAAAAGAAAGGAGATCCAGGTGTAGTCAACATCCCATGTTCTTTTGGACCATATGATATTAGTCATGCCCTATGTGATAGTGGAGCAGAATTAAATATTATGCCATTGGAGATATACAAAGTCCTGGGGTTAGGCGAACTACATCCTACCTCAACAAGGTTGTTGATGGTGGTTTTATCGATAAAAGAGCCAATAGGTATCATACATAACGTGGAAGTCAAGGTAGCATCATTCACTTATCTGATAAATTTCATGATTCTAGATTGTGAAATTGATACACATTCTTTAATCATATTGGGTAGACCTTTCTTAGCTACTGGCAGGGTATTGATTGACATGGATTGGAAGAGATCACCTTCAAGTGGAACGATGAGCAAATTATTTTGAATATATGCAGGATAATACAACTTAAAAATGATATGCGAGTTGTGGCAGTGTTTGATGCGGTAGATAATGACATGATCACAGTTGATATGCCTATTGAGGAAATATTAGGGGTAGAAGCCTTAGCCGCAATAATAATGAACTTTGAGAATGATAATTAACTATGATGAGATGGTTCATGCTCTACATGGTATAGGATCTTACGAGTATCCCCCTAAGAAGCTCGATCTTGACTTGAAGAATAAAACCACACCTCCTGTGATACTATCGATTGAAGAACCACTGGTATTGGAATTGAAGGTCCTTCCTCCTCACTTGTAGTATGTATTCTTAGGGACCAACAATACCTTACCAATGATCATTGCAACAGATTTGGCAGACGCACAGGTGGAGGCTTTGATTTCGGTATTATGAAAATTTAATAAGGCTATTGCATGGACCATTGCTGACATTGTGGGGATCCCACCAGGTATATGTATACATAAGATATAGCTTGAGCCGGACAGTATTCCCAGTATTGAGCATCAGAGATGGCTAAACCCTCTTATACAAGAAGTGGTGAAGAAGGAGATAATTAAATGGTTAGACGTTGGAGTGGTTTTCCCTACTATAGAAAGTAGGTGGGTTAGCCCGATTCAATACATACCAAAGAAAGGGGGGAATCACAGTGGTTCCAAATAAATAAAATGAGTTAGTACCAATAAGTACAGTGACTGGATAGAGAGTATACATGGATTACAGAAAGCTAAATAAGTAGACTCAAAAAAACCACTTTCTGATGCCATTCATGGATAAAATCCAGGACATACTTGCCAGCAGGGGTTGGTATTATTTTCTTGATAGGTGCTCGAGATATAATTTAATCATGATTGCTCTCGAGGATCAAGAAAAGACTACCTTTACTTGCCCCTAGGGGACCTTTGCATTCAAGTGGATATCATTCAGACTTTGCAACACACCCGCCATTTTTCAGAGATGTATGATGTCTATATTCTCAGACATGGTGGAAGATACAATTGAGGTATTCAGGGATGACTTCTCAATAGTCAGAGATTCTTTTGATGCTTGCCTAGCACATCTAGCTAGTGTATTGCAGAGATGTGAAGAATGTAATTTGGTACTAAATTGGAAAAAATATCACTTCACGGTGAGATAAGGTATAATGTTAGGGCACAAGATCTCCAAACATAGCATTGAGGCATACAAAGCGAAGATAGAGATGATTGAGAAATTTTCTCCGCCAGTATAAGTTAAAGGTATACAAAATTTTTTGGGTCACGCCGATTTCTATAGAAGATTCATCAAGGACTTCTGTAAAATTGCAGGCCCACTATGAAAACTTTTAGAGAAGGAGGTGAAGTTTGTGTTTGATGATGAGTGTCTCAAGGCTTTCAAATGTCTGAAGGAGAGGTTGATTTTGGTGCCTATAATTGTGTCACCAGACTTCTCTGCACCTTTTGAGATAATGTATGATGAAAGCGAAATGGCCTTAGGTGCTAGACTTTGCCAAAGAAGAGAGAAGATCTTGCATCATATCTATTATAAAAGCAAATCCCTAAACCCCACACTGAAAAATTACATGGTTATAGAGTAGGAGCTACTTGCGGTGGTTTTTGTTTTTAAGAAATTTAGGTCCTACTTGATTGGGACCAAGGTGATAGTTCACACTGACCATGCAGCATTTAGGTACTTGATGATGAAGAAATATTCTAAACCTCAATTGATTCGTTGGGTACTCTTGCTGGAAGCATTTGATTTTGAGGTCAAGGACTGAAAAGAGAAAGAGAATCAAGTCATCGACCACTTATCTAGACTTAAAGAAGAGACAATCCCATAACTAGGAAATGATCTTGAGATAGATGATTATTTTTTAGATAAACATGTGCTAGTAGTATCTCATGATCTAATTCCCTGGTTTGTTGATTTTGCCAACTAGTTGGCAAGTGATCTCATTCCAGAAGATTTATCCTTCCACTAATCATGGAGATTTATGCATGAGGTAAGGAAATTCTTCTAGGATGAGCCATATCTGTTCAGGGTTTGTGCTGATGGATTTTTTCGAAGATGTATACTAGAGGTAAAGATGATGAATATTCTAGAGTCTTATCATTTATCGCTAGTTGGGATTCATCATAGTGGTACACCAACAACCCATAAGATTCTTCAATGTGGGTTCTATTGTCCAAAAATCTATAAGTATTCTCATGATGTTTCACAAGCCTTTTACTTATGCCAACGTCAAGGCAAAGTTTTGCGACGCCATAAACTCCCTATGACCCTTATCTTGGAGTTAAAGTTATTTGATATGTGGGGGATTGATTTCATGGGTCCATTTATGAGATCCTATGGCATAAGGCACATTCTGGTAGCAGTTGACTATGTATCAAAAAGGGTGGAGGCAGTTGCACTTCTGAACAACGAAGGCAGAAGTGTCACTATTTTTCTAAAGAGAAACATTTTCTCTAGATTTGGCACCCCATGGAAAATTATTAACGATGGTGGTTCTCACTTATGCAATCAGTTGTTCAAGGCCCTTCTTGAACTAGCGGGCAAGTGGAAGTCTCCAACAGAGAAATAATGTCCATATTGGCGAAGACTGTGAATGCCAATAGGACCGACTGGTCTAGAAAGCTAAATAATAAATTGTGGGCCTACTGAACAGCTTATAAAACTCCCATAGGTTTATATCAATATCATCTTATTTATGGAAAAACATGTCACTTACTGGTGGATTCGGATCATAAAGAAATTTGGGCATTAAAAAGGCTGAATTTTGAATGGCGTGAGGTAGCAAATTTGAGGTTGAGCAAGATAAATGAGTTGGATGAATTTTGGCTCTGGTCTTATAAGATTTTGTCCATATACAAGGATATAATGAAGTTGTACCATGATAAGAAGATAGTGAAGAAAATGTTCAGACCCGGTGATTTGGTCTTGATGTACAATTCAAAAGTATACTTATTTCTGGAAAGCTAAGGTCATGATGGATAGGACCATTAATTGTGGTTAAGGTGTTCCCATATGGTGCTATTGAGGTAAATCATGATAGTGATGTCCCATTTAAAGTAAACGGGCAGCAAGTGAAACATTACATAGGAAACCTAGAAGAAGTTAGAGTTTATGAAGAGATGGACCTTGACAAAGTCTGAGTAGTCAAGGGATCTAAGTCGTGCCGCGATAGTAAATCAGGAACTTCTTGGGAGGCAACCCAAGGTATGTTATTTTTATTCGTATTACGTGATTGACGTCGGATCTTTGCACCCACGGTGTCACATGTATGTTTCTAAATCTCTTATTTTGGTTTAATGCATTAGGGAAAATGCATGATTTTTAGTAGGGGGTGGGGCTACTTGTGGGTCTTGATGTCCTCCTGGGGTTTTTGTCATCGTGACTTTTCCCCCCAGAGTTTTGTTCCCAGTAGAGCCAATATGTTTAGGCGTGTTATGTTTTGTGTAATTAAGAGATTTTGAGTATTTAGGGCAGTAGTCAGATTTTGATTGATTTGACTGATTTTTGATACCCTCCAGAATATGATGTTTTACAACTTTAATTGATGTACATATTGTGAACTCCATGGATCTTGTTATGGAATTAGTATTAGGGACATGATAACCATTTGCTGATAATTGTATGAACCAAATAGGTAGTAGTTAGTGATATTGACTCTGTGCTATGTGAGTGTGAGATCCTACTTAGTTCCCTTTGTATGTTAAATTTAGAACTTGCCTGGTTAGTCTTGCTTAGGTTGAAGGATAGTTAATTAGGAAATGATTCTAAGTTGTTTCTGATTCTAGTCCACCTTTATCCTAAATGACCAACTATGTTTGAATTGTATACCTTGATCCCTATTTTGAGCATTATAGCCTATTATTATTGTTACACCTCTCACCTTCTTATTTGTGCTACAAGTTTCCTATTTTGGCCCTGTTATTCCTTAGATAGTATGCACCTTAACACAAAAAAAAGCTTAAGTTGAGAGTGGCTATCATAGAGGTATGTAGTATAAAATGGGTATGAAGTAGTGTAAAATAAGAGAAAAATTTAGCAGGGCCGGGTGTGGTACAAAAAGAAAAAGAAAAAAGAAAAAAGAAAATGAAAAAGTGAAAAAGTGAAAAAGAAAGAATAAAATACCATACCCAACTTGAATGTGCAATAAAAGAATAAAAGGGAGAAATAAAAATGAAATTGACTAGTAAGTGAGACTGCAAAAGTTAGTGTAGTGACAAGGAGGCTTAGCCACTTTAAATGTCCATATCTATCATACCAGCCAATAACGTACACTATAAGCCAAGAAAATTCCTGTAGTGATCCTGACTTGACTAGCTGAATGATAATATAAAGAAAATAAGGGCAAGCTTATGGTATTTGACATGCATTAACTGGAAATTCTTTGATGAGTATGAGTGTCTCTTGATTGTCCCTGCATTGACATGCATTACTTCATATAAGTGAGTGGGACATCTTTGTTCTGAGGTTACTTGAGTCGTGTTGCTAGCTATTTGCTCGTTTCAGGTAGCGTAATTTGCACATATGAGTGGTTGTCTATTGCTAGTGTAATTTTCATACCTTGATCCCATTGTGTCATATTGATATGCTTCATGTTCATGCACAGTTGGTTTTGAAAAGTGAGATTGGTTGGGATGTTGTGCTTTAAACTAAATGCGATGACTGACTGCCTTGAATATCTTAGATTCTCCTAGTTAAGAGTCATTTTTATTTATTGTGTTTTTGTTGCCTAAGGACATGCAAGCATTCTAAGTTGAGGGTGTTGATGTGCTATAGAAATATAGCACTTTTGGTTCTTAAAAGGAGAAAAATATGCAAGTTTCTGAGGGCTTTTTATTTGATTTGATTTGTTTCGGGTATGTTTTGCAGAAAACTATAATTAGGATGCTAAGTTTCTGAAAATATTGAGAAAGGCATTTTTCGTTACTTTTGGAGCGATTATGGATAATTGGGATGTTTTCCATCTTGATCGTGATTAATGCATGTTTGAGATTCAAAGAAGAGCTTAAAAGATGACTCCCTGCACCTGCCAAGTCAATATGTGGCCATAAGAAGGACCTACAGATTGCATGTACACAAAGTAGGCACCAGAAAGTCAAAATCTCAAAAGCTGAGCATTGCAGGATTTTTGCTCCTGCTACCTACACCCTATGCCTGGGCCGCAGGTAGTTCCTGCACCCTGCCAGACTGCAGGTGGAGGAAGTGGGTGTCCACCGACCCGATTTTCTCCTATTTTGTTTAGGCTTAGTTTTAGGGTATTCTCTTCTACTATAAATACCTTTTATGTACTTTTTATCCATATATATATATATATATATATATATGAGAGATAGAGGTCACACACTTTTAACACTTAGAAACATATTTTGATTTCAAGATCTATATCTAATCTTTGGATTCCATTGTATTGACTTTGATTGATTATTTAGTTTATAGATGTGGGTTTTCTTTCATCTTATAATTATGATTTCATCTTTACATTACAACATGAATGTTATTGATTTCTTCATAATCATGAGCAGCTAAAACCCATAGCTAGGGTTGTGGAAACCCTGGCAAATTAACGTAGTAGGGAAAGTGTGATTGTTGAAGGGAAACCAATACCCATGACATGTGTTTCTTTATCTTCATTATAATAGTTGTCTTAGCAGCTGCAAATATTAGGATCCCGTCAAGATATTACTACTTGATCTAACAAAGGGGTAGTAACTAGGAAAAGATAAAAACAACAGTAATTTGGGGAGTTAATAGTTGATCCGTTGCAGCACAACGGTATATGCGAATGACTATTAACCTCCATCTAATAACTTGATACTCAAAAGATGATAGTTAACTGGGACTAGGGTAAGGGTTAGTAACGTAATACTCTAAGACTCAATAGGTAAAGGGTGGAATCTTCCTACTTGTCCAAAAGAATGTAGGAGGTACATAACTTATCAGTTCTACATGCAAGGTATTAGTTTAGTTCAACAACGCATGATAAACCTATGGAGTTGAGATGCCAGGGAAAACACAAACCTAGTGTTCACCCATAAATGATTTCAACCAGAGTTAATATTGTTACTTGCTCGAGATCACTACAAACAAATCCCCCATTTACTCTTCAGTACTACTTGTAGATTACCACTGCTGATAATTGCAAACCACATATTCCTTTGGGATTAGACCCCTACCTTAATTAGGTTACTATATCTTGATAGAGACCGTATCATCACCTAAAAAGAGGTGTTGCTTGGATTTCATTAAGGTGTAGTTTGGACGTCATCAAAATTTTGGTTCTATTGTAGAGGAACACAGTGTTGATTTTTGATTTGAAGTTCTTACAGTTTTTGGGTATTTCTATTTGTTTTTGTTCTTAGTTGGTTATATGCCGGTGTATGCCTAGCATACAGAGTAGAGGAAATCCCTTACTCCCACTGAATATGAATCTATAGAGGATCCTACAAACTTCTAGTAGGAGGTCTGAGCAGAAAAGAGATGAACTTCCTAAAGGGATTCGTAATGTTATACCTTTCCCTCTTCCCGAAAGAGTACAAGATATTATTGATCGATAGACTAGTGAGCTGTTAGATAAAGATAAAACTGAGAGGAGCGAAATGAAAGAAGCTCAACAAGTAGCTAGAGAGGCAGAGCAACCTAAGCAGAGACGAGCAACAGACCACCAAATAATACTCGGTGGAATTCAGAATAGAGAGAGAGGTGCCCATGTTCAAGTAATACCAATATATCAGTATGTGTAGCCATTTATATATGATGAAGAATACTTGGGATATGTTGATACGACAGATACTGGAGCTATAGTTCCTCCTGTTTTACCCCTGGGCATCAAGTTTGACATCATGAGCGCAATGATCCAACTCTTAAATCTAAAGGGTATGTTTACAGGTTTGCCTATAGATGATGCAAACTTACACCTTTCCAATTTCATCGAGATTTAGTTAGTATACAAATATAGGGGTGAATCAGGAAACACTTAGACTAAGGCTATTCCCATTCTCATTTACAGGAGAAATATCTTTATGGTTAGGGGAACTACCAAGAGGCTCTATCACTACATGGAATGAGTTGCACAAAAAATTCTTAAATAGGTTCTTTCCTCCAACTAGGATGTTTCAATTTAAGGATGAGATTTTCAATTTTAGGCAGCTGCAGTCAGAATCTATGTACGAGGCATGGTTCAGGTTCAAGAAGAAGCTGAGTGTAGTGCCCAACCTGTCAGGGATGAGCTTATTCGAGATATTTTATCGAGCCTTGACTATCAACTCTAGAGCCATGGAAGACACCATATCAGGAGGATCTTTTATGAGACTACACTGGGAGGCAGCTTTGGAGATGTTAGATCAGATTTCACTCACTAATCGAGGGTGGCAAACTCAGGAGGCTGAGAAAGGATCTGGCATATATTCTATTGGTGCCTCCTACGACCATAAAGTAGCTGATGATTTAGTAGCACAAGAGATTTAGTTTCTAAGAATTGATCTAGGGGTAATATCAAAGCAGCTTGCAATAGTGACTTCCGAGAAAGTGAATGCAGTAGCTACACAGGGGCCAACTTCCAAAGCTTACGAATAAGAATTATATAAGGATGAAAATTATTCTAATCATCAATTGGCAAGTTTCTAAGCCCAAGGGAAAGGGAACAAATGTCAAAACTACTATGATAGATACAAAGACCATAGCAGAGAGTGAGATGGTGACTGAAGGAAGAAGGATGACTACAGAGAGAAGGGAGATAGGTACATTCCACCTGGAAGATGAGATGCATAATCTAGAATAGAAGAGATGTTGTCTAAGCTGGTAAAAGGTCAAGAAAAGTAAGAGATCAACCTTAAGGAAATTAAGGCCAAAATTTCAGGATTGACCCAAAAAGTCGAGTCACATGCCATTACTATCAAGTAGTTGGAGCACGAATTTGGGCATATGTCAACAACTATGAACTAGAGGTAGCCAGGTACCCTTTCGAGCAATACTACACAATATCCGAAAAATGATGGTCATGTAGTTACTATTACCATGAGGAGTCGTATAGCTACTATGGATACTCCACTACCTACTGCAGAAGATGATAATGAAGAGACACCTATTGTTGAGTCTGAAAAAGTAACAAGTGATAAAGGTAAAGCTGTTGAAGACAAAGGTAAGGATCTGATCATTGAGCTAGAAATTAGACAAATTCTCAGACCACCCCTACCTCTTCCTCAAAGATTGAAGCAAGAGAAAGAGAAAGGTAAGTTCAACCGATTTATTGAGATACTGAAAGAATTGAGCTTGAACATACCTCTGATTGAGGTATTGGAGCAAATGCCTGGATATGCTAGATTCATGAAACAATTGGTAAAAAGGAAGAAAGGAGAAATAATTGAGGATGTTGATGGTTTGCACCACTGTAGTGCAGTCACAAATAGGTCTTTGGCGCAGAAAAAAGGTGACCCCAGAGAATTCACTATACTATGCACTATTGGGTCATCCTAATTTTCCAGAGCCTTGTGTAACTTAAAGGCAAGCATTAATTTGATGACGTTTTCCATATTCAAGTAATTGGGCTTGAACTCTCTGAAACCGACTTCGATGTGGCCATTGATAGCTGACCGCATGGTGTTGAAGCCCATGGAAATCTCATTTGTTGTGATCATGAGGGTGAATAACTTCATCTTTCTGATTGACTTTATCATCCTGGATCGCAAGGTTGACACTGAGATGCCTATTTTATTGGGTAGATCATTTATCGCCACAGGTAGAGCTATGGTTGACATAGTGAGCTGAAATTTAGAATTAATGGTGAGGAGGATACATTCAACATCCAAAATTTAATGAAACAACCAACTTACATGAGGGTAGTGTTGGTGATTGATTGTATTGATGACTTTGGAAGATACTCCTATGTGTATCCTGATGAATTCTGAGTAGTCAAGATACTCACCTCATGCCGCGACATTTAATCAAGTGCTACTTGAGAGGTAATTCATGGGTTTATTGGTGAATTCTGACTAACCAACACAACCACGTCGTGTCGCGATGTTAAATCAAGCATTGAGTGGGAGGCAACCCAATATTTTTAGTGTTCACGTTTTTGTATTTTTTCCTTTTTATAGGTTTTTAGCTCTTGGACTTACCCAGAATATGGTAAAAAATTACTACATTCATCGGTTTCTAGGTAAGTAGGTTGTGTGATCAACCATCATGGTCACAAGTCCCACACGGTAAGCTGAGTAATAAGTTGAAAAGTTGAAATTTTGAGACTGAAAAATGGAAAGTTGTGGACTTTGGCCTCTAATTTTACTTTTGGTACCCCAAACTTAGGTTGCAGGACCATAAGTAGCTGGAAAAATATCGAAATGCCAAGTCCAAATTGCAAAAAAGTGGGTCAAAATTTTTGGCCCAACACTTGCGCTCTACATATGTTGGCCGCAGGTGGTACTTGTGCCCCATGCCTGGTCGCAGGTGGCTGTCGTGGGTAGGTCAAAAGTGGACCAATTTTTGATTCAAATTTTGGGCCAACAAACACATATATATACCTAAAATAGGCCCCATCTATATTTAAAAATCCTTAACCCCATCCCAACCCATTCAAATCCTCAAAACTCACTTTTTTCTTTGAATTTAAACTTCTCTCTTAAAAGACAAACTAACCCTACACTTAAATAAAGTCTAAATTGAGAATTATTTGAGATACCAATGTATACCAACAAACTAAAAACAAGTTCCAACTTTGGTTTCGCTTGACTTCTTTATTATTCACTTTTGGTCCTTTATAAAAGAGGTAACTTTCTCGGCCCCTAATGGTTATGTATTGATCTATTCATTGTTTAAACAAGTTAACATGTGTATTTCATTGAAAAATATTTAGAAGCTATCTTGCTTGTATGTAGGAGCCTTGAAGTAGCCTAAAATTTTAATGTAAGGCCTTATTTTGAAGTAAAATCTAAAGTTAGGCCCCAACCGAAAGTTGAACTTGAACGAATGGAGTAATACCACTAGTTGAGCATGTTTGTTTGTGCTGAGAGTTATGATTTATGATAAATGTGTGCATATTGGACTTGTTGGGATTTCAAATAGGTTAAAGGGGTGTGAAAATTGAGGAAAAAATTGAACTTTTTGAATTTTGAGCTTTTCTTCAACCTTTTCTATCTCTCAATTTTGTTGGAAACTAACAACTATTTTTTCAGGTACATATGGGACATAAAACTATAAGGAGGAAGAAGGCTGATACCTCGAGGAGACGGGCAGAGCTTCTTGAGCCTAGTGGTTCAGTGGAGGAGTACTCGAGGTAGCGACATAGAGACACTACAATTGAGGTGACACACAGAGTTACTAAAGGGAAAACACACCAGGATGCTTAGACAGTTGCAGCCCAGCCAAGGATGAAGTCGGCATGGTTTTCACCCTCACACACTCCTCCGCCTGATGATGATGATGAAGATGAGAAGATAAATTTTGAGTCTACTCTAAAGGTTTCTGCTCAGGACCCCTAGTCTGAGGAAGGGTCCTAAGATTCACCAAGGAGGTAAAACAGGAGGATCCATCAGCAGTGCCCCAATATAAAGAGGGAACCGCTACTATGTACAAGAAATATATGTACCCCAATCTAAGGAGGGTACAGAGCAGGCTTCCCACAATGCATCAGTACAATAAGAGTAGAGTCCCTCCCCCACACATGACTCATATACACCTCTTAAGGAGGGATATTCGAGGCGGTGTATGGAAAGGATGTGAGATATATTTAATATTAACAGTCATAATTGGGAGGAATGTAGGCCTATAAGGTGTATTTATAAGGAGAACCAGATTGATCTATTAGGGATGAGTCAGTACCATAACTACGGGCGATATTTGATTAATATCAGTTAGAGTGGATGACTAGACCACTCTATTCTTACAACTTGACTATGGTACAGGAATTTTATGTATCCTACAGAGATACAGTAGTTCTTCTAATGCACAGAGCTCCAGGCCTGGTGAGATTTGCGAGGCAGTCATAGCTTGATCATACATTGGTTAGAGGGATCAGAGTTGATATTTTAGTAGAGACTATCTGTAGAGTTATCTTTGGCCTAAATTACATTACTCCTGCATCTACAACTGAGTATGACCATATACTGAGTGTCGTACGTGATTGAAAAATCATGTGGGATGCTGAGCATCGATGAGAGAGGGTTGAGATGGCTAGGTATATAGCCAGTTATATTTCACCTTAGAGTGATATGACCCCATGGATTGATGGACATATTAAGATCAAGAAAGGCATATTAATATTTGAGGCCATGTTTTGGTGGTTGTTGATTAGATACCAGCTGATACCTACTTTTGTGGATAATATATTGACTAGGGAGGGATCAACACTAGTTGCTTGTATGATGGTCGGATACGATGTTGATTTTACTGCCATTCTCCAGTATGAGTTACATGATAGGGAATTTGGGGAGTTTACTAATATTCCATTCTCGTGCATGATTTAGAGGTTGTGTGATGAGGCCAGCGTACCTAAGATACTGGGAGTAAATGTAACATCTCGTATTTTTGTGCTAGAATTCTAACTGTCATTCCTACACGTATAAGATCTAATACAAATGATTCGCATGTGAATATAAGTTTCATGATAATTATTCTAGTTTTTAAGTTCTTTAGAGGTAAAAGATGTTCATAGGAATCACTTAGAGTGAAGTTGAGCTAAGAGCCTTTGATTCAGCTAAATCTTTGTATTTGATTCTTCAAGGGTCTACTTTGAATGTTTATAACATTTTATATACATAGAATTTCTCATATAAAGATCCACCAAATTGTAGATAATTGAGTTAGCTTTCCAATGATACAAATTTTCCCTTAATTCAATACCCGTGTGAAAAGTTAGGCATTTTTCGTGTGAGGTAGTAAGCCAACACGATTGGGGCGCGACGCGTTGGTTTCTCAACGCGATAAGTGACGTGATGCGTTGCTGTACTAATACGATATCTACAGTGATGCAAAGCTTTTTCACACGATACTTCAGTTCCTAAAGGGTCTAGGGTCACTTTGGTCATTTTTCCTCACCCAAATCCATCCATAACACCAAATTAAAGTCCCCAAGGGGCATTATTTTCCCCTTTCTCATAATTTCTCTCCAAGAAAGCCTCCCTTTCTGAAGAACAAACCCTAACCTCCATCCAAGAACTTCAAAACTCCATTATAATCACTTCAAGAAAAGCCAAGAATTAAGTTCCCTAATCCAAGAATCTCAAGAAAGCATTCAAGAACATTCCCAAGGCTTCCAAGTCAAACTTGCAATTTTAAATCAAATCAATTAAGGTATGTGGAGTTATGAACAAGGGTATCCTTTCACCCTTGTGCCCAAAATTGCATAAATTTAAGATTTGATTACTTGTTTTAAATTAGGGTTCATACCCAAGTTTCTATACATTCTGGAAGCATGTTATTATCATGAAATTTAAAGCTTTTGGTATGTCAAGAAGTGACTATGCTATGTTTTCAACTTACGTGATTTAGATTATGAATGAGATTGCTCTTTCTTGATTTGTTATTGTGAAGTATTTCAAGAATCACATCTAGCATGAAGTTTTGATATGAATTGACATGAGTTTGAAGCATGGGTTTAAGACCTAAGTTTAAGTCTTGAGATTTCAAGAAGATTATGTTTTAAACATTCTTTGATATGCATATATTCAGTTTTAAAGCAAAAAATGATCTTTTGATCATCATCTAAGGTATGGAATCCACACATATTAGTTTTGATTACAGTTTACTGTAAATAGATGCATAACTGTTTTTTATTATAAACCCTTATGCTATTTTAAGGTAGATTTCTTACAGTATGAGCATATAAGTAAGGGAGTAGTATTTAGCACTGAGTTGGGTATGTGTTCTAGTTCACATACCCCAGAACTATGAGCCAACGTAGGTCCAGATTATTCCCATTTATATGGATGAACTACAGATAGTGATCACTTAGCTCAGGTCCTACTCAGTGGCAAGAGTATGACAGCTCTCCCCAACGTGAGTTTTTCCCCACAAGGGAACAAGACATTGGACTCCATGATAGCTCACATGGTTTAGGTCGGTTAGAAGAACCTCCCTAGTACATAATAAAGGAAAATCTTTTAGAACTAAGTGTTGTGGATCACAAAGTTTATCATTATGCTTTATTACTCCTGTTTATGATTTTACAACTTTATTTTATTCAAGCCAAGATGAGTCATTTGCACTTAGCTGGCAGTATTTGAAAGTTTATAAGTACATTGAGTTATTATTTTTAATTATGAATTCACCCCACATGCTCATTACATTTCACAAGTACTGGTCCACATATATGTCTATGTGCTAAATTGTTTAATAATGTAGGTACAAGTTGTAGCGTGCACATCATAATCAGACAATTTGTATCTTTTATTCATCGGGTGCGGAGTCCTTTTAATCCAAGGGCTCGATTCAATCATAGTTCGAGTAGTATTTTGTATTTTTTATTCAGTCATGTTGATTTGGGATAGCTGGGGGTCATGTCCCAGCTACCTATAGTCAATACTAGCAGTGGCTTCATAGATAGTCAGTAGAGTTGATGTGATTTTATTTCAGTTTTATTTTGTATGACCAGAGTTGTAATTCTTTTTAAACAGTTTTGTATTGAACCTACGTAGTAAAGACTTCTCTTCCGCTTATTTCTTTAAGATTTATGTATTTTATTCAGTTGCTCACGAGTTATTCCAGTACAAGGGTTAGCTTGGGATAACTTATGGTCCTAAGCACCATGTGATGACTAGGGGTTAGTCTTGGGTCATTATAGTAGACAAGAGGGTACTTGCGATGGTGATTGCATTAAGACCGTGAAGGATCTAGAACTTTTAGGCCTTCCCAAAAGATCTTCAGAGCCAACAACAGTACCTAAGGCCCAGACTGAGGGCCCAATATTTTCCATAGATCCTGCTAATACACATTAGGAGGATGTGGGTGTTAGTGTAGTTATGGAGATAGAGGAATTGAGAAAGGCTCTAGACTCAAGTACATAGGGTGATGAGACAACAACTACTTCTTTTTTAACCCCGTCTTCAACCTTAGAGATAGTTTTTGTATCTTTAGAGCCTACTCGCACTTCCACTACAGCTCCTGCTACAGGTATAATCACTATATCTAGCAAGTTTTTATAGAGCTTAGTGGACAACCAGAGGGCCACCGATGCTAGGTTGGGGGTTGTTGAGACCGAGATAACTACCCTTTATGAGCAAATGAGATTAGGGATTAGGAATATATTTGAGTAGGATGAGGCCAGATGGGAGGCCACACAGAGAGCTGCACAATCCAAGCTATGTGCTGATTTTCAAACATGGATCGATGAGTTTGATAGATGGGTTACAGACCAATTCATAGAGACAGATGCGTTGTATCTATCACAGATGAGGTGGGATTTTGATATACTATAAATAGAGGTATGCTCTCTCACAGAGAGTTGTGAAGTAGCCACTCCCTTAGTTATACCCTCGATGGTCCAGATATTACCTCCACATACATCGAGACAGTTTGATTTCTTTGTGAAGGAGGAGGAAGAGGTCCCAACAGTTGGAGCCAAGAGAGATCACGTTGGAGACTTATAGGAGCTAGATATGCCATATGACCAGGCCCTTAAAAGTCCAAACATGATTCGATAGAGACTGTACTCCTCAATAAGTAGAGGCGTGTTGCTATAGCAGTGGGTGCATCATTTAGTAGTGCACCACCACCACCACCACGCCTCTGCCAGCTGATATGTTCCTATCTGGGGATGCTCATGATTTGGGCGCCTAGTGCATTGATGATAGGCGTATTTACACGCCTAAAGCACCTTAATGTACCTATATTTTAGCTAAGTTTTGAGGACAAAATATATAATTCCTGCACTTTTAGTCCTTTTTCCTGTAAGTGAGCTAACAAACGTGATTAGCAAGTTTTTCAGGTATAAATGATGAAGATTCCAGCACTTTATGGATAACTTGACGCCCAAGGAAGCTTCACGAAAGAAGGAAAGCAGCGTTTGGACGCCTATGGACTGAAAGTGATGCATGGATAACTTGTTCCGGGCAAAAACAGCATTTCTAAAGACTTTGGGGATCAGCAGTAACTTAGTAGGATTAGGATAAGGATGCAGTAACCTAGTAGGATTAGGATAAGTACGCAGTAGCCTAGTAGAAATAGGATATGGGTGTTATAAATACCCTATGTTGCTGAAGTTTTTATTATTATCTCTCTCCATTCGAATAATTCATTCAACTCTTACAATTCGATTCACTCATTAATTCAAGTATTTTCCATTCGACTTTTGCTACTACTTCACGTTACAATATTCTGTAAGTTTTAACAGAGAAACACGACTCTCTTGAGAAGAACGGAAGGAGCAAAAACGTCCAACCCTAGTTGACGTTTATCACTTCCATCGCCAAGACTATCCTAAGTGGTGGTATGATGATTATATCTATTGTGATTTCCGTTGCGCTCATGAGTAGCTAAACTTCTCTGTTAGGGTTATGGAAGCCTTATGAGATACGATCGGTTGCTATGAGTTTGTGAATTCTTAATACGTATGCTGCTTATATCATTACTCTCTTCATCTTAATTGAATTCTTGTGGTTGCAAACATTTAGAATACGCCAGTATAGCATTAACTTGTTCGAAAGAAAAGTTACATGTCTGGAAAAGAGAGAATGACAAGGAAATAGGTCTACTAAACCCTGTTTAAAAGTTAGTGCCGTAACTGGATTAACCTCTTGGAGAATTCGTACCATTAGAATACGCTTTAAGCTCGAAAGAGTTAAAGTGATATAATCCTTGATGGTCGAAAGACGCTAGGATTTACCATAGAATACGAATCTCTATAAGCGCATGCATGTCTGAATTCCGCATAACTCATAGCCAATAGATACGTAGAACTCATAAGGTGGACATAACCCTAACTCTCAATTCTCATTGATTAACACCTACCAAGTATTCCGTTTTTACTCTACTATTTTGTTTACATTATTTGCACGCACAAAATCCCCCCTTTATTCGCAGAACTTTCATCAAAAGTCTAATAATCGTCGCTTACTTAGTGACCAAGTATTCCCTGTGGGATTCGACACCCAACCCAATTGGGTTCTATATTTGACAACGACCGCTTACACTCTTACGAGAGCTGTAGTTTGAGCGTTATCAAATTTTGGCGCCGTTGCCGGGGAATACGGTTGTCAACTAAGTTTGTGATAGTTACTAGACCCTTTGGTCAAAGATTCTCGTAGTTTACTTTTAGTTGTTGTTTTTGTTTTATTCAGGTTTTGTTCAGTGCATGCCAAAGACTCAAAGTTCTGGTCAACCATTATTACCCATAAACCCTGAACCGCAACTTATTGGCAGAATGGATGCACAACATGACATTGATAGAAGGGCGGCTCAACAGGAGCAGGCTAGACTAGCTGCACTGGCAGCTGCTCAAGTGCATCAACAAAATATTGATAACCCAGGTCGTGCAACAAATCCTGATGATGAGGACCTGGGTGATGAGGAGCTACTGAATCCTAGGCGTACTGATGAAGTGGAGACACCTGCGAACAGAAGAGATCGTTAAGCCAGATTTAGGCCTGAACGCCGAGCTATGTAGATGCCTTTCGATGATGATGATGACGAGCTGGACGGAGTTGGTGCCACAGGAGCTATTATTCCTCCACCCTTGGCACCTGGAGAAAAGTTCAATATCACTAGCACCATGATTCAGCTATTGCAGCTCAAAGGTTTATTTGGTGGACTCGCAGGCGATGATCCGAATATGCATCTGATCAATTTTATCTCAACATGCAAGGCGTTTGACAATCCAGGTGTTGGACAGAATGCAATTCGGCTGCGATTATTTTCATTGTCTCTGTCTGGGGAGGCAACTCTATGGTTGAACGGGCTAACTCCTGATTCTATTACTAATTGGAGGCAACTAAAAGACGCTTTCCTAGAAAGATTCTTTCCGCCATCCAAGAGAGCCCAATTACGGGATGAGATCAACAATTTTCGACAGCTTCCAACTGAAGCTCTCCACGAAACATGGGAGAGGTTCAAGAAGAAGCTTATGCGGTGCCCAAACCATCAGATGACGAACATCCACTTGATGGAGATATTATACAGGGCTTTGAACTCAGTGACAAAGCCAGTGGTTGATAATGCTGCAGGTGGGTCATTCATGGACCTTACTTTTATTGAGGCGAGTGATATGCTGGATCGTATGACAAAGCAGAGTAAATCTTGGCATACCAGGGATTCTGAGGTAGCGAGCTCTACCGTATCTATTGGCATGACTGCAGAACAGAGACGAAAACAAGAGGAACGTGACCAAGATATGGCTCACATGAAAATGCAGATGGATCTTCTTACCAAGCATTTATTATCAGGAAAGACCGAAAAGGTTAAAGCCATTGTATCACAGGGAAGAGATGAATCCGACTCTGAGGAAGAAACAAACTACTTGAATAATCAGGGGGGTTTTCGAGGCAATGCCCAAGGAAACCAAGGTCGGAACTATTATGATAAATATGGATACAAGGACCGCGATCAAGGTGGTTGGAAGAATAAGACTGACAAGAGTGGTTTGTATGTTCCTCCTGGAAACCGTGAGGCTGTGGCGTCTGGCTCTGGGAAGATGACCATGGATGATATGATGGCTAAGCTGTTGAAAGGGGTGGAGGCAACCAATATGGGTGTTACTGAGGTAAAGAAGGATTTGTCATCCATAAATCAATTGGTTGACTCGCATTCTACTGCAATAAAATAGCTGGAGCAACAATTGAGTCAATTATCAGCGGCATTCAACCAAAGTAAGGCTGGCACGCTACCCAGTGACACTGTGCAAAACCCAAGGAATGACGGATCGTGTATGGCTATTACTACCCGGAGTGGTAAAGTGTTGGAAAATTCATCCAAAGGCAAGCAGGTGGTTGATGATATAGTAAAGAATGTTGATGAAGCAGAGTTTGAAGATGCCGTAGAAGCTGAAGAGTGTGTTCATGACGTCACCCCTAGACGTCTGCAACCTGAAAAGATTGATAGTTGGAAGCAAGGTAAAAAGAAAGTGGTGGAGAAAACTATTCCCCTTCCACCACCACCTTTTTCTCAAAGACTGAAGAAGAAGGCTGACGACACTCCTGAAAAAGTTGATAATCAAAAGCAAGATAAAAAAGAAGTGGTGGAGAAAACAATTCCCCTTCCACCACCACCTTTTCCGCAGAGACTGAAGAAGAAAGCTGATGATACCAGGTTCAGTAAATTCATGACTATGTTGAAGCAGCTGACTATTAATGTTCCTTTGGTCGAGGCGCTGGAACAAATGCCTGGGTATGCTAAATTCATGAAGGACCTGTTGACAAAGAAGCGGGCAGTAAGCGATGAGCCAGCAGATAATATTCATCATTGCAGTGCAATCGCCACAAGGTCCTTAGTACAGAAGAAGGCAGACCCTGGTGCTTTCACTATTCCTTGCACGGTTGGATCTATGAATTTTGCCAAAGCATTGTGCGATTTGGGAGCTAGCATCAATTTGATGCCACTATCCGTCTATAGAAAGTTGGGATTGGGCGACCCTACTTCAACCAATATGTGGCTCGTGATGGCAGATAGGTCGGTAAAACCACCTGTGGGTATCTTGAATGATGTGTTGGTGAAGGTGTCTACCTTCATTTTTCCTGTAGACTTTGTGATTTTGGATTGCGAGGTGGATTCTGAAGTTCCCATAATCTTGGGACGTCCTTTCCTTGCAACAGGAAGTGTGCTTATTGACATGAGAGCTAATGAGCTTTTTTTTCGGTTGAATGACGAAGTGGTCCGCTTTGACATATGCAAAACAATGAAGCAGCCCAGCGATATGAATGTGTTCTCTATAGCTGATGTTCATTATGAGGATAAGAAAGCATTATCTGTAGAGAAATAGCTTACTGTTGAGCCATTGTCTGCTACGCTGTTGAATGTTGAGCATAAGGATGATGAAGATTATGAAGAAACCATGTGTGCTCTAACAGAAATAGGGTCCTATTCTCATACTCCTAAACAGCCGGACCTTGATCTTAAGAATCAACCGTCACCAACAGCGAAGACTTCCATTGAAGATCCCCCAGTGCTAGAATCGAAAGAGCTCCCCAATTATCTAAGGTATGCATGCTTGGGAAGTAGAAATACACTTCCGGTGAGTGTGACGGATGATTTAAGTGAACAGCACGTAGAGGCTCTCATCTCTGCTCTGAAGAGATACAAGAGAGCTATGGGTTGGACTATTGATGATATAATTAGTATCCCTCTTGGGATATGTACGCACAAGATTCATCTCGAAGGAGATTGCATGCCTACAAGTAAGCATCAGTGTCGTCTGAATCCATTCAGAAAACGATGCCTCATCTATCTCGATGAAGTCTAAGTAATCGAGATAGCTATGTCGTGCCGCGACAATAAATCAAGCACTTGGTGGGAGGCAACCCATCGTTTTTAATTGTTTTGTTTTCTTAAGATTTTGTCGAGCCACGACCAAAACTAAGGCGCTTGATGGGAGGAAACCCATCGTTCTAATCGTTTTTGTTGTTTTTGAGTAAGTGTAGGTGCAAGAGGTGTAAAGGAGGAGATTGGTTTCAAATTTTGATTTGGAAGTATTGCATGTTGAAGGTGGTAAGTTAGAAATGAAGAAGCAAAAGGCTATGGGTTAGGCATTGCCTATGAAAATATAGGCAAAGAACAAGGCAAGGCCTATGTAAATATAGGCCACGAACAAGGCATAGCCTATGCTATGGCCTAAGCTCTCAGATTCTAGAGTGCCATAGCATAGGCGCCGCCTATGCTCAACAATGCCATAGCATAGGCGCCGCCTATGCAAAGGAATTTTGTCTCTGAATCTAGTATGCCATAGCATAGGCGCCGCCTATGCTTAACAATGCCATAGCATAGGCGCCGCCTATGCCAAGCATAGGCAAAGCATTAGGCGCCGCCTATGGTCACTTTTGGTCTCCAAATCCGATTCCAAATGGGTCAAAACCCGACCCAAGCTTGTCCTATAAATAGAACCTTAGTCTTAGAACAAAAATACATTGCAACATCACCCTAGGCGTCGCCTACCTCTCCAAAATCTCTCAAAAATTTTCCTTTTGCTCTTTTACTTTGCAAGAACATCTTCCGAGGCCATCAACCAAGTAAGTACTTCTTTGTTCTTCTTTTATATTCCGTAAGTACTACACTACTACGCCTATAATAAATTGTTAAATCTTGAAGTAGTATTGGTGATTTGAATATGGTTGATTTGTTGTGATACAACTAAGTGAGTGAAAGAATACGTAATGATGCTCTTGATTTGGTTCCGACTTGTATTTGATTGTTATACACTGTCATACTTTTGCGGAGTCGACATGGTGAAGTTAAGTGCATAATCTTCAAAATTGAATGCTTGAATGTTTGAATGACTCGTTCATCGAGATAAAGATCATGATTGAATACAAGCATGAGATGTTGTGATTATTTCTATACCATAACTTGATACGATCTCTATGCAGTAGTCTTGTTCAAAAAAAGTGCATTAATCCAAACATGAGAGTATGATCAAGATTACATGAAATAGAGTTGGAAAGGATAGTTAAGACGACATGAAAGTATGACTGTGCTGAACATATTGTTGGAACATATCGCCCAAATGTATGACGATGAAGTCTGAGTAGTCGACATCACTCACTTAATTAGTCTGTGCCAACAACTTAAGTGTGGGGTGGTGCCATTACTGTTTGTTTATCAATTGAATCTTCTGAGATGAAGCTAACATGACTCTATTAGGATCTCAGGTAGAATGGCCTCAAAAGGATGACAAGAAAAACAAAAAGTATCCACCTCACAGAAAGGTTAGGAAAGCGGAAGAAAAGAGCAAGCTGAATCCTCCTCGCTACAAATACCTCAACGCATTTTTGGATCAAGTGGGGTACAATTTGAGGAAACTCTGAGGATGACAACTCTGATGATGATTCCGACGCAGGGGGTATGACCCCAGACATAGAAGAGGAGTCCGACTAATCAGGTTTTCCGTATTTATTTTCCACTGAGGGCAGTGTGTCCCGTCTAAGTGTGGGGTGCTGGTATTCGTATGCTGTACTTCTTTGCCTACATTTATTGTCATATTTTTTTTTGTTTGTTTTAATTAGTCATAGATTTTTTTAGATTTTGATGCATTAAATTGTTCTGATAAGCGGCATGGTGTTATGGCAAGAGTTTGTGCTAGAATCATTACTATTGAGACATTTACGCTCTAAATGTGACTCATTATATGATAAGTGTGTGGTTTAATTCCTTCATCTGTTGGGTCAAGAGTCTGTACTGCTCCTAATAAAGTCGACCATGTGCCTTGTGTGTGTGAGGTGATAGTATATTCTGTGTTTGTGGCTGATGCTAGAACTTGCCTGGTGTGTGTGTAAAGCGAAATAAAGAGTGTGAGTCTAGGAGATGATTTAGGCATTTGTTTGGCAACCGATACTTATTTACCTTCGTTTTACATACCCTTGGACATTATCCTAGTCAACCTCTTTGAGCCTTTAGCCATTTTCTTTGACAACCTCATATGTAGCCTAATCCATTTTTTTAAGACCATAATTTGATCCAAATTCCTAAGCGCTTTAAATTGTAAAAGTCATGTGACAAAATAAGAGGAAATTGGGTGAGAGTGATGCCTTAAAGTGTATTGGTGCTTGAATTTGTTATGAAAAAGAGTGGCTATCATAAGAGGCGTGCTATAGAGAAGAAAAAGAAACAGAAAAATAATAAGATAAATTGTGTTTATGATTAAATAAAAAAGATAGTTATGTTTGAATGGAAAAATAGGTGAAAAGGGGTGAGAGATGAAAGAAAGTTAGCAAGGTTGATTGAAAGAAAGTGTAAATGGCATAATGTGATGTATTAAAGCGCTTAGGAACATAGTCACTATTTCTGGCCAAAATAGTCCTACCCGTCCCTTAGCCTACATTACAACCTGTAAAAGACCTATTTGATCCTAAGCTTAGCATTCTGATATTAGTGGAACATTACACTAAGGGCAAGCCTATGGTCATCAGTTGCAACATATGAATTCTTTGTGAGAGTGAGAGCAAGGATAATCTTATACCCATGTTCTGAAAAATGCAATACTTATGAGTGATTATGGGTAATATCTTATGTGAGACACACATGGTTGATGAGTTTTGGGTAGTCTTGTATGATTCTTTGTACCTTAACTTTTGAATACGAATTAACCATCATCACGAGTCTATGTTGGAGGTTGAATTGTTTCTAGAAGTGATTAGAAAACTACTCTTTGTTAATAGTTGTTGTGCCTGTCTTGATGAATATTTTGTGTTGTTACTGTGAAACCCTAAGTAGATGTTTATATGGACATGATATATTGTTCGAGGACGAACAAAGCTTTAAGTGTGGGGTGTTGATGATAGGCGTATTTACACGCCTAAAGCACCTTAATGTACCCATATTTTAGCTAAGTTTTGAGGACAAAATATATAATTCCTGCACTTTTAGTCCTTTTTCCTGTAAGTGAGCTAACAAACGTGATTAGCAAGTTTTTCAGGTATAAATGATGAAGATTCCAGCACTTTATGGATAACTTGACGCCCAAGGAAGCTTCACGAAAGAAGGAAAGCAGCGTTTGGACGCCTATGGACTGAAAGTGATGCATGGATAACTTGTTCCGGGAAAAAACAGCATTTCTAAAGACTTTGGGGATCAGCAGTAACTTAGTAGGATTAGGATAAGGATGCAGTAACCTAGTAGGATTAGGATAAGTACGCAGTAGCCTAGTAGGAATAGGATATGGGTGTTATAAATACCCTATGTTGCTGAAGTTTTTATTATTATCTCTCTCCATTCGAATAATTCATTCAACTCTTACAATTCGATTCACTCATTAATTCAAGTATTTTCCATTCGACTTTTGCTACTACTTCACGTTACAATATTCTGTAAGTTTTAACAGAGAAACACGACTCTCTTGAGAAGAACGGAAGGAGCAAAAACGTCCAACCCTAGTTGACGTTTATCACTTCCATCGCCAAGACTATCCTAAGTGGTGGTATGATGATTATATCTATTGTGATTTCCGTTGCGCTCATGAGTAGCTAAACTTCTCTGTTAGGGTTATGTAAGCCTTATGAGATACGATCGGTTGCTATGAGTTTGTGAATTCTTGATACGTATGCTGCTTATATCATTACTCTCTTCATCTTAATTGAATTCTTGTGGTTGCAAACATTTAGAATACGCCAGTATAGCATTAACTTGTTCGAAAGAAAAGTTACATGTCTGGAAAAGAGAGAATGACAAGGAAATAGGTCTACTAAACCCTGTTTAAAAGTTAGTGCCGTAACTAGATTAACCTCTTGGAGAATTCGTACCATTAGTATACGCTTTAAGCTCGAAAGAGTTAAAGTGATATAATCCTTGATGGTCGAAAGACGCTAGGATTTACCATAGAATACGAATCTCTATAAGCGCATGCATGTCTGAATTCCGCATAACTCATAGCCAATAGATACGTAGAACTCATAAGGTGGACATAACCCTAACTCTCAATTCTCATTGATTAAAACTTACCAAGTATTCCGTTTTTACTCTACTATTTTGTTTACATTATTTGCACGCACAAAATCCCCCCTTTATTCGCAGAACTTTCATCAAAATTCTAATAATCGTCGCTTACTTAGTGACCAAGTATTCCCTGTGGGATTCGACACCCAACCCAGTTGGGTTCTATATTTGACAACGATCGCTTACACTCTTACGAGAGCTGTAGTTTGAGCGTTATCATGCATCCCAAGTATGTTCTCACTTCCCACTGTTTTACTTTATTATAGAGCGTTGAGGACAGTGCATAATTTTTAGTTGGGGGTGGGCATACCATGCCGCCGCGGTTTTTTGTTGTCGTGCTTCTTTTCTAATTAATAGCGGTATGGTTGTAGAACCGATATGTATAGTATAAATTTTTATTGTATTGTGTTGTGTTTTGTATAATTAGGAGATTTTTAAGTATTTAGGGTAGTAGTCATATTTTGATTAATTTTTTATGCCCTCTAAAATTTTGTGCTTTAGAACTGTGTGATGTTGGCCTCCCAAGTTTAAGTTTTAATATTGACAAACTCACAGGGGTATCTCTACACCTGGTAACAATGGAAAGATAAAGAAAGCCGACTTCAGAAATAGAAGGACATCAAGAATGGACCGTATCCAAGTAGCATCCGAGTAAAATCAATTATGAGAAGACAAATAGAAGGAGTATCATAGTCCTAAATATTATGGAAAATCAT
Source organism: Capsicum pubescens (assembly GCA_030864215.1). NCBI lineage: Eukaryota > Viridiplantae > Streptophyta > Magnoliopsida > Solanales > Solanaceae > Capsicum > Capsicum pubescens. The sequence goes on along the minus strand of CM061542.1, from coordinate 222,721,931 downwards.
GACATAATATCTCGCCAATGATATAGAGTACCTCGACATGGAAAGTAGATCAATCAAGCATCACGAAAATTGAAAAAGGATCAACCCTCCCACAATTATAGTTGCAATCCCCAGATTCACAGCAGAATGAATCAATCAAAAAGAGAAGATCAAAAGTACATTGGCAAGGCATCGAAATTAAAAAGGAAATATAAATCATGAATATATCTAATAACGACATGATTCAAAAGCCATATATGGACATATATGATATGGACTTATACACGGCTACATTCCTCAATCAAGGAATCAATTCATATCCTTGATTGAGTAGAAATCCCTTGGGTTTCCTTATGAAGGGTAGCGGCCGAAGACTATAAAAGGAGAATACCAAAGACAGATACTCTTTACGCAAGTTCAAGGAGAAAATTCAAAGTGTCTGATTCTAGTCTTACAAAGCTTTGTAACATTATTTTACGATTGTTATATAAAGAGTAGGATCGAGTCATCTTTGTAACATCAATTGAAGTTGTGTCACAAGATCCAAAGAGATAAGTCTTCAAAGCTTATTTCCTATCATTGTACTCAAACCAAAACTTCAACGATCTAAAGAAAACTCGAAACCCAAGGGGACTGGACGTAGGCACTGGATTGGTGTGACGAACCAGGAAATCTTTGTGTTGTTTACTTTATGCTTTATTATTTACGTGCTTAACTATTTAAGTTTAATTTATTTATGAAGTGTGTTGATCTACAGACGAGTGAATGCAAGGAGTCAGTAGTCAACTCACAGAAGAAAATTTTAATTCACCCCCCTATTAAATTTAATGTAAATGTATGTATATGTGAACATTGTGGATCTTGTTATGGCATTAGAATTAGGGACATGATAATCACTTGCTAACAATTGCATGAACAGGATAGGTAGTAGTTGGTAATGTTTACTCTGTGCTATATGTGTGTGAGATACTACCTAGTTTCCTTTGTGTGTTGAACTTAGAACTTGCATGGTTAGTCTTGCCTAGGTTGAAGGATAGTCTGTTAGGAAAAGATCACCGTTTTTTATTTTAGTTCACTTTTATCCTAAATGACCTTCCATGTGTAAATGATATCACTTGATCCCTGTTTTGATCCTTATAAGCCTATTTTTCTTGTTTCACCATTCACCTTCCCATTTATATTACAATGAACCTGTTTTGGCTCTGGTCCTCCTTGGACATTGTACACCTCAAAATGCCTAAGTTGAGGATGGATATCATAAGGGTGTGTAGTGTAAAGTGGGTATGAAGAAGGATAAATAAGAGAAAAATTTAGCAAGGCTGGGTTTGGTAAAAAGAAAAAAAAAGAAAAAGGAAAAAAAAGAAAAATTGTGAAAAGGTTAAAAAAAAAGAATAAAAGATCACACCCAACCTTAATGTGCAATAAAAAATAAAAAGGGAGAAATAAGGGTGGACTAAAAGTAAATTGGCTAGTAAGTGAGACCCCAAGGTTAGTGTAGTGCCAAGGAGGATTAGTCACTTGATATGTCAATATACGCCATACCAACCCCCAAACCTACATTACAAGCCGAGAAAAATCCTATAGTGATCTTAACTTGACTAATTAAAAATTAAGGTAAAAAAAAATAAGGGCAAGCCTATGGTATTTGACATGCATTTATTGGAACTTCTCTTCTGAGTGTGAGGGTCTCTTGACTATCCCTGCATTGACATGCACTATTCCATAAGAGTGAGTGGGACATCCTTGTTGTGAGGGCACTTGAGTCATATTGCTAGCTATTTGCTTATTTCAGGTAGTGTAACTTGTATATATAAGTGGTTGTCTGTTGCTAATGTAATTTTCCTACCTTAATCCTATTGTGTCACATTGTTGTGCTTCATGTTCATACAAAGTTGATTTTGAAAAATAAGATTGGAGGGGTGTTATGTTCTGATAACGCTCAATCTACAGCTCTCGTAGGAGTGTAAAGCGGTCGTTAGCAAATATAGAACCCAACTGGGTTGGGTATCGATCCCACAGGGAATAGCTTGGTCAACAAGTAAGTAAAGATTACTAGACTTTTAGTGTAAGTCTCGTAAAAAGGGGGGAGTCTTGTCGTGCAAGTAATGTAACCAAAATAAGATCTAAAAACGGCAATAGCAAAGTAAAAAGAGAAAGAATGTTTTAGTGAGATGTAAACAATGAGAATTGAGAAGCGTTGGGGTTATGTCCACCTTCTGAGGTATACGTCCCTATTGGCTATGAGTGTGTAGAATTCTGACATGCAACTGCTTATAGAGGATTGTAGTCGATGGTAAATCCAAGCGTCTCTCGACCTAAACAAGGACTATTTCACTTTAACTCTCTCGAGCTTAAAGCGTATCTAATGGTACGAATTCTCCAAGAGGTTAGTCCAGTTACGGCACTAGCTTTTTAATAGGAAAGGGTGTCCTACTACCTTGACATTATCTCTTTTCCAGACAAATAACTTTTCTCTCGAACAAGTTAAATGTTAGACTGGCGTATTCTTGCGTTTGCAACCGCAAAGAATGTAGATTAAGATGAAGAGAATAATGATATAAGCAATATACGTGCCTCGAACTCACAAACTCACAGCAATAGATAGTAACTCATTCGGCTTCCATAACCCCAACAGAGAAGTTTAGTTACCCATGAATGCGAAGAAAACCACAATTGACATTGTTATTATACCACAATAATGATCAATTTCGTGTAGCACAAGAGTGGTAGGTGTTAGGTGTGATTTCTTGCAGAGTAACGTTTCTCTTGTTGCAGAATTTAAGAATATAAGAATAGACGAAAATAGAATTGATGGAAAGATTAGAAGAGTTGTAGAATTGTTTGTAGTGTAGAATAATAGAGGAGTAGAAGATGTCCCTAAATCTCTAGCATGATAGGGTATTTATAATACCCATATCCTAATCCTACTAAGCTAATGAAATAAATAACCAAATCCTACTAGACTAATGAAATCCTTAACCCATATGTACTAGGTTAAGGTAACATTATCATAATCCACTTAAAATAATGAAATACATAACCTAATTGTACTAGGTTAATGTATCATTGTCAAAATCCAGCTTTGTGTCTGTAAGTCCCCAAAGTCTTCAGAATTGCTGTTTTAGCCCGGGACAGATTTTCCATGCAGCAGTTTTGGTCCTTAGGCGTGTAAACTCCCTTCCCTTCCTTCGTGAGCTTTCTTTAGCGTCAAGTAAGCCATAAAATGCTGAATTATGAATCATTTATACCTGAAACTTTACTAATCATGTTCGTTAGCTCATTTACAGGAAAAAGGACTAAAAGTGCATGAAATATATAATTTGTTCTCAAAACTAGGCTAAAATATGGGCAAAATATATTGATATAGGCGTGTAAATCCGCCTATCATCAACACCCCACACTTAGAGCTTTGTTCGTCCTCGAACAACATATCATGTCCTTCTAAGCATCAACTTAAGGTTCTTACAGCAACAACACAAAACATTTATTAAGACAAGCACAACGATTATCAACCAAGAGTAGCTTTCCGATTATAAGTAGAAACAATTTAACCTCAAGTATAGACTCGTGATGGTGATCAACTCGCATGCAAACGTTAAGGTACAAGGAATCATATATGACTACCCAAAACTCATCAACCATGTGTGTCTCACACTATAGTACCCATAATCATTCACAAGTATAGCATATTTTTCAAACATGGGTATCAACATATCCTTGCTCTCGCTCTCACAAAGAATTCATATGAAGCAACTGATGACCATAGGCTTGCCCTTAATGTAATACTCTACTAAATGTCAGAATGCTAAGCTTAGGATCAAGTAGGTCTTTTGATGGTTGTAATGTAGGCTAAGGGACGGGTAGGACTATTTTGGCCAGGAATAGTGACTAAGTTCCTAAGCGCTTTAATACATCACTTTGTATCATTGACACTTTTTTCTTTCAACCTTTCTTCTTTCTTTTGTTATACCACCCTTGTTCTCCTCTTTTGTTTTTCAATTTTAAGCACAACTCGCTTTTCAGCTTTCTTTTCCTTTTTCTTTTCACAACATACCTCTTATGATAGCACTTTCTTTTTCATAACACATTCAAGCACCATTACAATTTATAGCATCATACTCACCCAATTTCCTCTTATGTTGTCACATGACTTTTTCACTTTAAAGCACTTAGGAGTTTGGATCAAATTACGGTCTTGAAAAAAATGGATTACGCTTACATACAAGGTTGTCAAAGAAATAGGCTAAAGGCTCAAAAGGGTTTAACTAGGATGATGTCCATGGGTAGGTAAAACTGAAGGTAAACAAATATAGGTTGCCAAAGAAATGCCTAAATCATATCCTAAACTTACACTCCTTATTTTCGCTTTGCATACATACCAGGCAAGTTCTAGCATCAGCCACACACATAGAATATACGATTATCTCACACACACAAGGCACATGGTCGACTTGCTTGGAAGTAATATAGACTCTCGACCCAACAAGTGAAGGAATTGAACCACACAATATCACATAATGAGTCACAACTAGAGCCTAAACGTCTCAATAGTCACAATTGTAGCACATACTCTTGTTCTAATCTCATGCTGCCTATCAAAATAATTTCATGCGAAGCTAGAAAAAATTTACTACTAAAAAAATGAAAAAAACGAAACAAAAACAAAGCAAGCAAACATAGATGCAATAGAGAAGTATAGCATACGATACCGCCACCCCATACTTAAACGGGACACTGCCCTCAGTGGAAAATAAATACGAGGAACCTGGTTAGTCGGACTCTTCCTCATTGTCGGGGGTCATACCCCCTTCGTCGGAATCATCATAAGAGTCGTCGTCAGAGTTCTCCTCCTCGTCAGAGTCTGGTAAGCGTCGATCGTCATCAGTCGGCACATCATCATCTAGAGGTTCCTCAAAGTATACGCCCACTTCACACATATCCCATGCATGCATGTTCATGGGATAATCGTGGTCCAGCTGTTGGAGCTCTGCAGCAGTTGGAATACGACCTCCGCTCATCATTGTAAACCTCATCATGCCGTACATATGGCGGGAGAAACTCTCATCCCGAGCATGTCTCTCTGCCGTAGTAAGGTTGATGCCATGTGTTGATTCAGCATCTTTGACCTTTATGAGGTCAACCTTCTTCGGATTGTGTGGGAGTTTATGATCATCTGGTTCCTCTTCGATATCCTCCTTCCGCAAGATTGCTGTCAACAAATTGCCAAATGTGAAATAGGACCTTTTGTGTAGTCTGGCCTTCCTCATGGTGGATCGAATGATTGCCCCAAAGTTGATTGGGACATTCGTCATCAAAGCATAGACCAAACACACTCTATCTCTTGATATCTTGGTGTATTGAGTCCCAGGAATAAGACATGAGTTGACAATGCGCATCCAGATTCTTGCTTCCCTATTTAGTGGAGCATAGGGGAAGGTGTTGTGTCGGCCTGTTTCTTTATGTCTGCCCTACCTTGCCATTGATCTGCTTCCACAAAGCGTGTGTCGTATTGCTCTATAAGGAGGCCTGCTGTACAGCTCTTTGAATGGTGCTGCGTCGATTGAAGGTAAGCCAAGAAAAGAGTTGATCCAGTCCGTGGTGAGCTGTAACACCTGGCCCCAAATTTTGACTTCATTGCCTGTTGTGTTTGGCGACCAGTTGGCATAAAACTCTCTTGTTAGATCAAGATTACACTCTCCCATGTCGCGGAAGATGAAATCCAACTTCAAAGCCATTATTTTTGCCAACATACGCGGCTCCTTCTTTGCTAAGGTATCCTTGTTGATCAAGTCGACGTGCACATATTTTCTTTCTTTGTTGCTGCTGTACCATGCTTTGGCTTCTTCCTCAAGAACCCATTTTATTCCGAACATTCTGCGTGGTGGTTGTGCTGAGGATGATTCTCCTTGGTCTTTTCGACTTCTCTTCTTGCCCTTTTGGGAAGTGGTCGCCTTCTCCTTGCCTTGCCTCGCTTTAGGTGCCATTGTACCTGAGACTAGAAATAGTGTTAGTTGCAGCACAGTCTCACTTGATACAATCTATAAGCAAGCATTAGAGGTACCACCCCACACTTAGTTTTGTTAACACAAATCAGTGAGGTGACAGTAGTCGATTTACTCAGATTTCATCGAGATACGTTTTAGGATTGTATTCCGACAAGAAAATCAGCAATGCATCACTTACTTGCAGCCATTGGACTACTTTCATGGTAGATATCGCCACACTACTACATAGGGGTTACCATATTGAATCGTTATTCTTACAACAATCACAACCTCCTAAGTCGGTAGGCACTATAAGTCTTATTCCGATGGCCGGGATAGTCTAACATGTAAGTATCCAAACAACAATCTTAAGCAATATTCATAGCCATAGCAATTCCGCAAATATCATAACGTTTCTATTGAAACCAAATTCAAGTCAGAAACAAGTCAAGATTTTCCTACGTATATGTTTACTCACATGATTTTGCAACAACAATCCAAACACATGAACATCACCAACAATCTTGTATAATTTAGCAATTAATAATAGCCAAAGCAACGTAGTACTTGCGAGAAATAAATGAAGAATAAGAGAGCACTTACTTGCTTGAAGCTTGTGGAGATGGTTTTGTGAATTGGAAGAGCAAAAGAAGAAAAATTTTAGAGGATTTGGAAGAGTATGCGGCGCCTTTAGGGTATTTCCTATTGTGGTTGTGTTATAAGACTAAGTCCCCTTTATATAGGAAGAGTATGGGTCGGGTTATGACCCATTTACAATCGGTTTTGGAGACAAAATTCCTACATATGCGGCGCATTGTCTATGGCATAATGGGACATATGCGCCGCATAGTCTATGGCATTTGTAGACATATGCGGCGCATTGTCTATGGCATAATGGGACATATGCGCCGCATAGTCTATGGCATATGAGATACTGAGACCAAATGCCATAGCATAGGCGGCGCATAGTCAAAAGCATACTTAGGAATAGGCGGCGCATAGTGTATAGCACACTAGATTCCGAGACCTTAGGCTATAGGATAGGTTGTGCATCGTTTGTGGCCTAGTTTTACCAAGGCCTAGCCTTCCTCGAAGCCTATTTTGGCGTGGGAAAGGCTCAATCCATAGCCTTATGCATCACCCTTCCTAATTTACCAACTTTACCATACAATGCGTCCAAATCGTCAATTGAAATCAATCTCCTCGTTGAAAACTTCTTGCACCTATATTCGCTCAAACAAATGAAAACGATTAGTACGATGGGTTGCCTCCCACCAAGCGCCTTAGTTTTGGTCGTGGCACGACTCTTATTTTTGGATTTTTATTTATCAAAAGCAAAACACATTCTGAAATGAAAAATGATAAACGATAAACGATAAACGATAAACGATGGGTTGCCTCCCATCTAGCGCCTTATTTATTGTCGTGGCTCGACGTAGTAATCTCGAGTACTTAGAATTCATCGAGATAAGTGATGGCCATGTTATTCATCGAGTCAAGAGGGCCGATATACGGCTTAACACGTTGGCCATTCACTTTGAATACAACACCCTTATTGTCTTCCAATTCAACTACTCCAGACGAGTAGACTTGGATAACTTTAAATGGACCAGACCACTTAGATTTTAACTTACCTGGGAAGAGCTTAAATCAGGAGTTGAAGAGTAGTACCATATCACCCTTTTGGAAGTTTCGTCGAACAATCCGCTGATCATGATACTTCTTCATCCGCTCCTTGTATAAATCCAATCTTTCATATGCATGGAGACGGAACTCATCTAATTCGTTCAGCTGCTCCAACCTCAGATTCTTCACATCATTCCAATTCAGATTCAAGTGCTTCAATGCCCACAATGCCTTGTATTCAAGCTCGATGGGTAGATGACAAGCCTTCCCATAAACTAGTTGATAAGGAGACATGCCAATGGGTGTCTTGAATGCAGTCCTATATGCCCATAGTGCATCATCTAGCTTTCGAGACCAATCCTTCCTATTTGCATTAACCGTCTTTGCAAGGATTTGCTTAATCTCGCGATTGGAAACCTCTACTTGTCCACTAGTTTGGGGATGATAAGGCGTAGCTACCTTGTGTTGCTTGACACCATACTTGGCCAATACAGATTTGAATAGCTTGTTGCAAAAGTGAGATCCTCCATCACTTATGATAGTACGAGGTACCCCAAAGCGAGAGAAGATATTCTTCTTTAAGAACGCTACAACACGCTTTCCTTCGTTGTCGGCCAATGCTACAGCTTCAACCCATTTCGAAACATAATCCACAGCAACCAAGATGTACTTCATTCCAAATGAATTCACGAATGGACCCATGAAATCAATACCCCACACATCAAAAAGTTCTACCTCCATAATTTTAGACATGGGCATTTCATGGTGTTTTGAAATAGTACCTTGACGTTGGCATTGGTCACACCTTCTCACATAGTCGTATGCATCTCTGAATATCGAGGGCCAATAATAACCACTTTGCAATACTTTTCTTGCCGTTCGATTCCCTGCATGATGTCCTCCAACTTGCGAAGTGTGGCATGCTTCCAATATAGCAGGTACTTTTTCATGGGATATACATCGTCGAATGATCCCATCCGCGCATCTTCGAAACAAATAAGGTTCATCCCAATAGTAGTGCTGAACGTCATGCATAAACTTCCTCCTTTGGTGGTAAGATAAGTTGGCAGGTATCACATTACTCTCTACGAAATTTGCAAAGTCGGCATTCCATGGTACTTTCTCCATTTTTGTCGCTAATATCTCCTCGTCAGGGAATGCATCATCAATCTGAATTTCAGGTTGCGCCACATGTTCATTCTCAAGTCTAGATAGGTGATCAGCCACTTGGTTCTCGCAACCTCTTCTATCTTTGACTTCGAAATCAAACTCTTGCAGCAGCAGTACCCATCAAATTAACCTTGGTTTGGCATCCTTCTTCGTCATTAGATACTTAAGAGCTGCATGGTCTGTATGGACGATCACATTGGTACCCAATAGATAGGCACGAAACTTCTCAAACGCATATACAACCGCTAGGAGCTCTTGTTCAGTAACAATGTAGTTCCTTTGGGCTTCATTTAGGACCTTACTCGCATAGTAGATAGGATGAAATAGTTTCTCCTTTCTTTGTCCAAGAACAGCACCAACGGCTACACCACTAGCATCGCACATGACCTCAAACGGGAGCGTCCAATCTGGTGATACCATGATAGGGGCTTCAATGAGTTTTCCTTTAAGACATTCGAATGCCTTTAAGAAATTTTCATTGAAGTCAAACTTCGCATCTTTCTCCAGTAGTTTGCACAATGGACTAGAAATTTTGGAAAAGTCTTTGATGAATCTACGATAGAAACCAGCATGGCCAAGAAAACTACGGACTCCCTTCACCGAAATTGGAGGCGGTAGCTTCTCAATTACCTCTATTTTTGCTCGATCAACCTCTATTCCTCTTTCAGAGATCTTGTGCCCAAGAACGATTCCTTTGTTTACCATGAAGTGGCACTTCTCCCAATTCAGCACAAGGTTGAACTCTACACATCTTTGCAATGCCATGCTCAAGTTTGCCAAACATGCTTCAAAAGACTCACCGACAACTGAAAAGTCGTCCATAAATACCTCCAAAGTGTCTTCAACCATATCAGAGAAAATAGACATCATACAACGTTGAAAGGTGGCTGGTGCATTACACAACCCGAATGGCATGCGTTTGAAGGCAAACGTACCATATGGGCATGTGAACGTTGTCTTCTCTTGATCTTCGGGAGCAATACAAATCTGATTATAACCTGAATAACCATCCAAGAAGCAAAACCATCCTTTCCCCGCTAATCGATCTAGCATTTGGTCCATAAATGGCATGGGGAAGTGATCCTTGAGTGTCCACGAATTCAGCTTGCGGTAGTCCATGCATACTCTCCATCCAGTAACGGGCCTGAGTGGAATAAGTTCATTCTTTGCATTTGCGACCACCGTCATTCCTCCTTTCTTGGGAACACATTGTACAGGACTTACCCACGTACTATCAGAGATAGGATATACAACTCCTGCGTCTAACCACTTTATAATCTCCTTCTTCACCACTTCTTGCATAGGTGGGTTTAAACGTCTTTGATGTTCAATGGTGGGTGTGCACTTTTCTTGAAGCTGAATTTTATGTGTGCAAATCCCAGGTGGAATACCAATAATATCCGCAATGGTCCATCCAATGGCTCTAATATATTTTTGTAAGATCGAAATAAGAGCTGCAACTTGTTGCTCACCCAAATCGGCTGCCACTATGACTGGAAGTGTGTTTCCGCTTCCTAAGAATGCGTACTTCAGATGACTTGGCAGCTCCTTCAATTCTAGTGTGGGTGGTTCTTCAATTGATGGCTTGGCTGGTGGTGTGGGTCGATTCTTGAGATCAAGATCCAGCTTCTTGGGAGTATAGCGATATGTCCCTAATCCCGATAGCGCACAAACAGCTTCTTCAGAAATTTCAGCATCCTCATTCTCTCCTTTCATGAGCAAAACCTCCAAAGGATCATCAAGAATTTGCTCTTCTTCAAAGCGTTCTTTCTCATCGTCAAAGACAACATCAGCCACAGAAAATACACTCAGATCTTTGGGTTGCTTCATTGATTTGCAAACATCAAATCGAACCACTTCGTCATTTATTCGGAATGAAAGTTCATTAGCTCTCAAATCAATGAGCACACTTCCTGTAGCAAGGAAAGGGCGTCCCAAGATTATGGGAACCTCTGAATCTTCTTCACAATCCAAGATGACAAAGTCTGCTGGAAAGATAAATGAAGAAACCTTTACCAAGACATCACATAGAATACCAACCGGTCGTTTTACCGACCTATCTGCCATAACAAGCCTCATGTTAGTTGGTGTAGGATTTCCTAACCCCAACTTCTTGTAGATCGATAATGGCATCAAGTTGATGCTGGCTCCTAAGTCACATAATGCTTTGGCAAAGTTCAAAGATCCGACAGTGCAAGGAATAGTGAAAGCTCCGGGGTCGGCCTTCTTCTGAACTATCGATCGGGTAGCAATTGCACTACAATGATGCACATCATCCTTCAGCTCATAACTTGCTGCCCTCTTCTTAGTCAAAAGATCTTTCATAAACTTCGCATACCCAGGCATTTGTTCAAGTGCCTCCACCAATGGAACATTAATGGTCAGCTGCTTTAACATAGTCATGAATTTGCTGAACTTCGTGTCCTCAGCCACCTTCTTCAATCTTTGGGGAAAAGGTGGTGGTGGGTATGGAAGTGTTCTCTCCATGGATTTCTTCTCCTCTTGCTTCCGTTTTTCCATTTTTTCAGGCTGCACGTCACTGGGCGTGACGTCCTTGACGTCAGGACTGGTTGTTGCGGCATCTTCTCCTTTTGCGTTATCATCCATGTCCGCAACTTCTTCAACCACTTGCTTGCCTTTTGATGAAGGTTCCAGCACCTTACCACTTTTGGTAGTGATGGCCATGCATGACCCATCATTCCTTGGGTTTTGCACAGTATCGCTAGGTAAAGTGCCAGCCTTTCTTTGATTGAGTGTTGCTGAAAGTTGGCTTAGTTGCTGCTCTATTTGCTTGATTGAAGTAGAATGAGAATCAACTAATTGTTTCATGGAGGACAAATCATTAATTACCTCAGTAACTCCCGCGCTTGTTGCTTCCACTCCTTTCAATAATTTAGCCATCATGTCTTCCATACTTCCAGAACTAGATGTGGTGGTATCACGTCTACCAGGGGGAACATAAACACCACTCTTTTCATTGTTTTTTCTCCAACTACCTTGGTCCTTGTTTCCAGAATTATCATAATAGTTCCGACCTTGGTTTCCTTGGGCATTCCCTCGGAAACCCCCCTGATTGTTCAAGTAGTTGGCTTCTTCTTCAGAATCAGATTCGTCTCTTCCTTTTAGCGCCACAGTTTTCACTTTTTCGGTCTTCCCTGATAATAAATGCTTTGTAAGAAGATCCATTTGTGTTTTCATGTGCGCCATATCTTGATCACGTTCTTATTGTCTTCTTCTTTGGTCTGCAGTCATGCCTATAGATAAAGTGGGGCTTGCTACCTCAGAATCCCTGGTATGCCAAGCTCTACTTTGTTTCGTCATGCGATCTAGCATATTGCTTGCTTGACCAAATGTGAGGTCCATAAAAGATCCTCCAGCTGCGTTATCCACCACCGGCTTAGTTATTGAATTCAAGGCTCTATACAGTATCTCCATGAGGTGAACATTAGTCATGTGATGGTTTGGGCATCTTGCTAGCTTTGTCTTGAACCTCTCCCATGTTTCATGAAGAGCTTCAGTGGGAAGCTGACGAAAGTTGCTGATTTCATCTCTCAATTGTGCCCTTTTGGAAGGCGGAAAGAATCTTTCTAGGAAAGCGTCTCTCAATTGCCTCCAATTTGTAATTGAATCAGGAGTCAGCCCATTCAACCATAGTGTTGCCTCCCCAGACAGAGACAATGGAAATAGACGTAATCGAATTGCATTCTGACCAACACCAGGATTGTCAAAAGACTTGCATGTAGAAATAAAGTTGATGAGATGCATATTCGGATCATCGCCTGCTAATCCACCAAACAATCCATTGAGTTGCAATAACTGAATCATGGTGCTTGTGATGTTGAACTTGGCTCCGGGCGCTAATGGTGGTGGAATTATAGCTCCAGTGGCTCCGGCACCATCAAGATCATCATCATCATCGTCAAAAGCAAGCTGCATAGGTTGGTGATCATATCTATACCGAGCTTGTCGACCTCTTCTGTTGGCAGGTGTTATGATTTCAGCATCACGCCTAGGGTTTAGTAACTCGTCATTACCTAAATCCTCATCGTCAGGATTTGGTGCTCGAGCAGGGTTATCAATGTTCTGCTGTTGAACCTGGGATGCGGCAAGGGCGGCCAATCTTGCTTGTTCCTGTTGAGCAGCCATCCTTGCGATTTCAGCTTGTGCTTCCATTCTACCAATGCGTTGTGGTTCAGGATTGATTGGTAATAACGGTTGACCAGAACTTCGAGTATGGGGCATGCACTAAAATAAAAACCTGCAGTAGACAAAAAAAAACAAAAACTAAAAGTAAAAGTACGAGAATCTTTGACCAAAGGGTCTAGTAATTTTCACGAACTTGATTGACACTTGTATTCCCCGGCAACGGCGCCAATTTTTGATAACGCTCAATCTACAGATCTCGTAGGAGTGTAAAGCGGTCGTTAGCAAATATAGAACCCAACTGGGTTGGGTATCGATCCCACAGGGAATAGCTTGGTCAACAAGTAAGTAAAGATTACTAGACTTTTAGTGTAAGTCTCGTAAAAAGGGGGGAGTCTTGTCGTGCAAGTAATGTAACCAAAATAAGATCTAAAAACGGCAATAGCAAAGTAAAAAGAGAAAGAATGTTTTAGTGAGATGTAAACAATAAGAATTGAGAAGCGTTGGGGTTATGTCCACCTTCTGAGGTATACGTCCCTATTGGCTATGAGTGTGTAGAATTCTGACATGCAACTGCTTATAGAGGATTGTAGTCGATGGTAAATCCAAGCGTCTCTCGACCTAAACAAGGACTATTTCACTTTAACTCTCTCGAGCTTAAAGCGTATCTAACGGTACGAATTCTCCAAGAGGTTAGTCCAGTTACAGCACTAGCTTTTTAATAGGAAAGGGTGTCCTACTACCTTGACATTATCTCTTTTCCAGACAAATAACTTTTCTCTCGAACAAGTTAAATGTTAGACTGGCATATTCTTGCGTTTCCAACCGCAAAGAATGTAGATTAAGATGAAGAGAATAATGATATAAGCAATATACGTGCCTCAAACTCACAAACTCACAGCAATAGATAGTAACTCATTCGGCTTCCATAACCCCAACAGAGAAGTTTAGTTACCCATGAATGCGAAGAAAACCACAATTGACATTGTTATTATACCACAATAATGATCAATTTCGTATAGCACAAGAGTGGTAGGCGTTAGGTGTGATTTCTTGCAGAGTAACGTTTCTCTTGTTGCAGAATTTAAGAATATAAGAATAGACGAAAATAGAATTGATGGAAAGATTAGAAGAGTTGTAGAATTGTTTGTAGTGTAGAATAATAGAGGAGTAGAAGATGTCCCTAAATCTCTAGCATGATAGGGTATTTATAATACCCATATCCTAATCCTACTAAGCTAATGAAATAAATAACCAAATCCTACTAGACTAATGAAATCCTTAACCCATATGTACTAGGTTAAGGTAACATTATCATAATCCACTTAAAATAATGAAATACATAACCTAATTGTACTAGGTTAATGTATCATTGTCAAAATCCAGCTTTGTGTCTGTAAGTCCCCAAAGTCTTCAGAATTGTTGTTTTAGCCCGGGACAGATTTTCCATGCAGCAGTTTTGGTCCTTAGGCGTGTAAACTCCCTTCCCTTCCTTCGTGAGCTTTCTTTAGCGTCAAGTAAGCCATAAAATGCTGAATTATGCATCATTTATACCTGAAACTTTACTAATCATGTTCGTTAGCTCATTTACAGGAAAAAGGACTAAAAGTGCATGAAATATATAATTTGTTCTCAAAACTAGGCTAAAATATGGGCAAAATATATTGATATAGGCGTGTAAATCCGCCTATCATCATGTTCTGAGCTTTAAGTGTTGACTGGCTGCCTTGAATAACTTAGATTCTCCTAGTTAAGCATCATTTTTATTTTTGTTGTGGTTTGTTTCCTAAGGAAATGCAAAAATTCTAAGTTGAGGGTGTTGATGTGCAATAGAAATATAGCACTTTCGATGCTTAAAACGAGGAAAATATGCAAGTTTTTGAGGTTATTTTGTTAGATATGATGCGTTTTGGGTATGTTTCGTAGGAAATCATGTTTTGGATGCTAAGTTCATGAAAAAGATGAAAAAGGTATTTTGGCTACTTTTTGGAGAAATTATGGATGTTCGAGACACTTTTTGGCTTGTTCCTAATCAAAAAATGTTCAAGAAACGAAGAAGAGCTAAAAAGATGACTCTGATACTTACTAAGTCAACATGTTAACTGCAAGTAGGACCTACGGACAACAAGTAGGCAAAGAAAGTGCCAGAAGTCCAAAATCCCAAAAGCTGACCTGCAGGATTTTTGAATCCTGGTACCTGCACCCACCCTACTGACCGCAGGTACTGCCTATGCCTAGGGTCAGGGCGCAAGTGCAGACCACAAGTGGCCCTGACTCTGTTTTCTTCTATTTTGTTCGGGCTTTGGTTTTAGGGTTTCCTCATGTACTATAAATACCCTTTATGTGTTTTTTTAGTAGCAGTTACATACTTTTGATACTCACAAACATATTTTGATTCCAAGATTCAATTTTGATCTTGGGATTCTCTTGTATTAACTTCAGTTGATTAATTCAATTACAGTTGTGGGTTTTTACACTTCTTATCATCGTGATTTCATATATGCTTTCAATTATAAATGTTATTGATTTCTTCACAAACATGAGCGGCTAAAAACCTATAGCTAGGGTTATGGAAACCCTGACGGATTGACGAAGTAGGGGAAGTGCTATTGTTGTTCTGAATCGATACCCATGCATGTATTGCTTTATCTTCATTTAATAGTTTTCTTAATAGGTGCACATGATAGGATCCCACCTAGATATTGCTACTTACTCCAAAAGAGGAGTAGTGGCTAGGAAAAGATAAAGACAACAGTAATTTGGAGTTTAACTATCGATCCACGCTTTTAGGCTTTATCTTAGTAAGATGGTTAGATTTCATCTAATAGCTAGACACTCAAAAGCTAATAGTTAACTGGGATCAAGATAAGGGTTAGTAAGGAGACAACCTGAGACTCAAAAGGTAAAGGGTGAAATCCTTCTGTTCGTCCAAAAGATTGTAGAAGGTACATAACTTATCGATTTTGCATGCAAAGTATCGGGTTGGTTCAACAAAGCACGATAAGCCTACGGAGTTGAGAAGCCAGGGGAACACAATCCTAGTATTCACCTACGTCTTATTACAATCGAAGTTAATATATTTATTTTCTCGACTTATATATATATAAATCCCTAATTTACTTTTCTAGTTCTACCATTGACTACAAGTACTGAGATCCACAATTCCACGTGTTCCCTTGGGATTCGACCCCAACCTTTGTTGGGTTATTATTTTGACAGTGACTGTGTCATCTTCTGAGAGGAGGTGTAGTTTGGATGTCATAAAACACCAAAATCCACCGTACAAGCCCAGAGCATATCCTTCAAAACCTGAATAGTCCACTCTGACTGACCGTCAGTCTGGGGTGAAATACAGTGCTAAGATCAACCCGAGTACCCAAAATATCCTAAAAAGTCTTCCAAAAGTGAGATGTGGACACAGAACCTCGATCTAAAATGATAGACACTGGCACACCATGAAGTTGCACAATCTCTCGAATATAGATATGGGCTAGTCTCTCAGCACTGAAAGAGACATGAACAGGAATGAAATGAGCAAACTTGGTCCATCGATCCACGATGTCCCAAACACTATCAAAACCATGTGAAGTGCGAGGTAAGCCGGTCACGAAGTCTATAGTGATCCATTCCCACTTCCACTAGGGAATGGGTAACCTCTGAAGAAATCACTAGGTCTCAAATACTCGGCCTTCAGCTGCTGGCAACATAGGCAACAAGCTACAAAGTCCGCTACATCCTTCCTCATACCACCCCACCAGTAATGTTGTCTCAAGTCACGATATATCTTAGTCACTCCCAGATGAATGGAATACCTACAACAATGAGCCTCCTCCAAAATCAATCTAATCCAGCCACCCACTCATGGCACACAAACTCTCCCCATATGAATCAAGTGAGGCTTCCTTAGCCTCACCAATCAACACCTTATCTCGAATCACCCTCAATCCAGCATCACTAAATTGATGAGCTCGAATATATTCCATAAAAGAAAACCTAGCCTCCAAAATTATCAAAACACGCCCAGGTGTCAAAATATCAAGCCTAACCATCTAGCTAGCTAAAGATTGAGCCTATAATGCCAAAGGCCTCTCTTGGATCAAAATATGTGACAAGATACCCATGTTAGTCGACTTTTGGCTCAAGGAATTTGCAACCAAATTAGCCTTCCCTGGATGATAAAGAATAGTCAAGTCATAATCCTTAAGCAACTCAAGCTAACGACGCTGCCTTATATTAAGATCTTTCTGGGTGAAGAGGTACTAAAGGCTATGATGATCTAAGAAAATCTCACTATGGACTCCATACAAGTTGTGCCTCCACAACTTCAAAGCGAAAACAATCGCGCACAACTCCAAATCATGGATAGGGTAATTCTTCTCATGGGGCTTCAACTGATGAGAAGCATACGCAACCACTTTACCCTCCTACATCAACACAACCCAACACCTAACCCAACACCTAAAGCATAACAAAAGACGGTGAAACCCATGCCCTCCTTGGGAAAAGTTAAGATAAAAGTTGAATTCAACAAATCCTTGAGCTTTTGGAAGCTTGCCTCACAAGCATCAGACCATTGAGAAGAAATCTTCTTCTACAAAATACCAAAAATAACCTACCAAGATAACTAAACTCTGAATATCGATGGGCAAAGTAGGTCTAGCCCAATCATGAACCACTACAATCTTGGCTGGATCAACCATAATATCCTTCTTAGTCACCATATGAACCAAGGAAGAAATAGACTCCAATAAAAACTTACACTTGGAGAACTTGGCATACAACTTCTCATCCCTCAATCTCTGAAGCACAATCCATAAATGCTCCTTACGATTGGTCTCACTCTTGGAATAAACCAAGATATCTTTTATAAATACAATAATAATGGAGTTGAGATACTGTCGAAACACTCGGTTCATCAACTCCATGAATGCGGCTAGGGCATTGGCCAACCCAAACGACATAACCAAGAATTCATAATGACCATATCAAGTTCGAAAGGATGTCTTTGGAATATCCAAAGCTCTAATACTCAACTGGTGATATTCAAATCTCAAATTAATCTTCGAAACACAGCGGCACCCTGAAGCTAATCAAACAAATCATCAATACGAGAAAAAGGATACTTATTCTTAACTTTCACCTTGTTGAACTATCAATAATCGATACACATCTGTATAGATCCATCCTTCTTCTTCACAAATAAGGCAGACGCACCCCATGACGATACACTAGGTCGGATAAATCCCTTATCTAACAACTCCTGCAACTGATCCTTAAATTCTTTCAACTCGGTTGGGGCCGTCCTTTAAGGAAGAATAGAAATGGGCTTGGTGCCCGACTCAACATCAATGGAAAAATCTATATCATGATATGGAGGCATACCAAGAAAATCCATAGGGAACACTTCTATAAACATATGACTACACGAATAGAATCCAAAGAAAGAGGTGAAATAACACTAGTATCACAAATATGAGCCAAGTAAGACAAATATCCCCTCTCAACCAATCGACAAGCATGAACATAAGATATAACCTTTTTAGGACTTGAACGAAGTGCACCCTTCCAAGCTTTCCTCGGCACACCCGACGAAGCTAGAGTCACGATCTTAGCATAACAATCTAGGACAACACGTTAAGGAGCCAAGTAATCCATACCAAAGATGACGTCGAAATCAACCATATTTAAGACAAGAAAATCTACCCAAGTCTCACACCCAGAAAAATTCATAATACAAGAATAGTACACTCGATACACCACTAAAGAATATACTACTGGGGTAGATACATGAATAGGCATAGCAAGAGGCTCACTAACAGAATTAAAACCCAAAGCAAAATATGTAGACACATAGAACAAAGTCAATCCCAGATCAAATAACACAGATGCAGATCTAAAATAAATGGGGATGATACCAGTGATCACAATATTAGAAGCCCCTTTCTCTGGTCTAGCAGGTATAGCAAAGAACTGTCTACGACTACCAACTGGCTAAGTAGCCCCGCGACCACTACCACAGGCTTCACTACCTCTGCCTCTTGCACATCTGGTAGAACCCCTAACTCTCATAACTGAAATACGAGTAGCTCCAATCATACGACGAGGGAAGTGCTTGGCCATATGGCTAATCTAATCACACATAAAGAAACCTATATGGATCAACTTAATAGGAGAAGGTATCACTGGGCTCGGGCGACCACCCTGAATTACATAATTAGAGGATCTACTACCTAAACCATACAAGGTTGCCTACACTGGCCTACCATGATACTATGAGAACCTCTAAAATCTTTACCTCGAGAAGTGTGACCTCTGAACTCTCTAAAATATTTCACCTTCTTGGCACCTCCATGAGATGATCAAGAAATACCCTCAGTCATCTAGCTAAGGCATGAAAGCATGCCTCATACTCTACAATAGTCAAAAATCCCTGCTCTAGGTGATCAAACTCATCTCTCATCTGGTCCCTCAGACTGTAAGGCACAAATCTCTCCAAAAAGGCTTCGGCGAACTGATCCTATGTTATCTCAGGAGAATCAAGAGGTCTGTAGATAACAAGAAACCTCCACCGATCTCTAGCAACATCTCTCAACTAATAAGTAGTATAAGCAACCTCATCCTACTCCAGCGAACCCAAATTAAGAAATTTCTCTCGACAGTCAATCAAGAACTCATAAGCATCTTCTCTCATATCACTACTTAATCTAGGAGGCCCCAAATGAGTAAATCTCTTAAAACTCTTTTAATCCTCAGAAGACACCACTATACTTACAACAAGAGAAGACATGGTGAATCTAACAGGCTGAGATCCTACCTGAGGAGATAACATAGATGAAGGTTGAACTCCTTATGTCAAAATACCATACTCAAATACCAATGTTAAAGAAGGAGTAACACTCGGGATCTAAGGATTACCAAGAGTAGAAGTAGGCGCGACTGGAGGATCCTCACTCTAGACTAAAGAAACACCATAAGCAGACTCTGGCATAAATAGAGGTACAATACTTAAAGCTGGGGGAATACCACACATACTCAAGGGAGCACCCCCCAAACGGGTCAATAAGAAAACTAACAACCCCTCCAAGACTGGGGTAGAAGAACTCGATAAAACTAAAGTAGGACTCACACCTCCAACATGCTCAATATGAGGCTCAAGGAAAAGTCTCTTTGCACTACTCCTAGATGAGACAGATCCACGTGCTCGTCTATTACCTCGAGTTCGACTATGACTCATAACTCGCCCTCTAGACTGGCTCTTTCCCCTGATGAAGGATCCACATGTCTAACCTCACGAGACCTAGTCATCACCATTTACGTAGAAAAATAGTGAAATATGGCAGAACACAATGTCTAAAAGAAATGCGCACGATAAGGAACAAAATAAGGGAAATTCCTAAAGACAACCTATATCCTCTTGAAAATAGATATGAACGTCTACTTACCAATCTGTGAGACTCTATTATACATCTCGTTCTTACACTGTTGAGACTAATGAACCTGGATACTCTGATACTAATTTATCACGACCCAAAAATCCAAGGTTTGTGATGGAACTTGTCGCGTCAAACCTTGACAAGTAATCCCATCACAAAAACTAATACAAAAGAGAAATTAACATTTAAAACCCAATGCAAGGCTCCTAGAACAAAGCCGAACGATAATCAATATAATGAGAGTAGAAAAAAGCATAAATAATAATGTCATTACTCCCAAAACATTGTTTCACAGTGTAAGAACTACTAATACAACTCAAGAAAATACAATACATAGGAATAACTCTATCTCCAAATAGTAAGAAAGACAGTCTAATAAAAAGAGGTAGTACTAGACTCTAAATGCATGAAATCCATTGCTAACTCGTAAAGCTCCAAATATCGCTCAAATCAACTGACGTGTGGCATACCTGAACCAGGATCTGCACCGAAAGGGCACAATAGGAGTGAGTACGATCCACCTACATTCAGTAGGTATCATAGGCTGACTGAGTAAAGTAGATAATAAAACATCCAAAATACACTCTAAGGGAATGTCTCCTGTAATAAGAAAATGTCCCACAATGGTAACCCATACCGTTTGCACTAATAGTTCTATAATACTCATATATAATGCAAGAAACACCAAAAAGGACCACACACATACAATATACCACATACAAGTAAAGAACAAAAGGATAACATATTCAAGATCATCAATACAAGTGAAGAAAGATATAACAAATAAATAGGTAACAAGTCAAGGCAGAACTACAATTACATCACAAGCATAATAAAGTAAATACAATGAAAATGATGAAAATGATGAGAATGGGGATGACGATGAGTATAGCATAAACAATAATGTCATAACTCACAAAACCTTGTGTCACAGTGTAAACACTACTAAATAACTCAAGAAAAATACAATACATAGGAATAACTCTATCTCCGAATAGTAATAAAGACATAGTCTAATAAAAAGAGGTAGTCATAGACTCTGAATGCATGAAATCCATCGCTACTTCATAAAGCTCCAAATATCACCCAAATCAACCGACGTGTGGTGTACCTGAACTAGGATCTACACCAAAAGGGCATAATAAGAGTGAGTACGGTCCATTTGTACTCAGTAGGTATCATAGGCCGACTGAGTAAAGTAGATAATAAATCATACAAAATACACTCTAAGGGCACGTTACTTGCAATAAGAAAAAGTCCCACAATGGTAACCCACACTACTTGCACTAATAGTTCTATAATACTCAAATATATTGCAACAAATACCAAAAAAGAATACAAACATACAGTATACCACATACAAGTAAAGCACAAAAGGACAACATATTCAAGGTCATCAAGTACAAGTAAAGAAAGATATAACAAATGGATAGGTAACAAGTCAAGGAAGAACTACAATCACATCACAAGCATAATAATGTAAATACAATAAAAATGATGAGAATGATGATGATGGGTATTAGGATGAGGATGGCATAGTGCATGAGATTGTTGCACAACCTTTGAGATTATCGCACAACCTCTATATACACCTACGGAGCTAAAGCTTCTTGATGTATGATGCATGGAGGGTTCGTCAACCCATATACATTCCATAACCATATCTCCTCCCCTACGCATCCCTTGAGGAGAGTTTTTAGAAGATGTCACATTTTTTGTCAGAAAAAGACAGTGTTTCTTGGTGTTTTCAGTATTTTCATGGTGCTACCAATATTTCTTGAATGTACATGATATAATGATGTAATGCTCACAACCAACAACAATGAGTAAATCCATATCTAACTAATATACCAACTAAGTGAGCCAAATATCCATTCAATATTTCTAACTATCCATGAAAACCAGCATGATGTGTATGCTAATAGAGTATGAACATATCATAATATACAATTGATACCACAACAGGATTTTTATCAAATAAGATTACAATTATTTTTATGTATATAGGTTATCAACATCACATAGAACCTCACAGGGTCGCACACAATACATAATATCCCAAAACTATCAAATACATCACATATAGGTCCCCACACAGGCACAACTCAATAAGATAGACATTTTTCATGATTAGTTTCCACAGCTTAACATGTTTTTGCATAAAAATTAACTACCCAGCCTAGTCCGAAAGAAGTTAAGCCATAACCTACCTCGAATCTTGGAAACTGGAATAAAAGCATTCAATCCCAAAGCCTCACTATTAACAAATGATCTAAAATCAAATAAAACATGAAAATATAGAATCTATGCATCAAAATAAAGCCAACGATACCCATATTGCCTAGTTTTTGGTCGGGGCCAATGGACCCCTAAAATGGATTTTCAAAAAAGAGATTCAAAATTTTAAATTTAGTTCAAAAATGTGTTCCCCATATTTTTAGGAGTCTGCAGCTAAAAAACCAAGCAAAAATGAGTAAAAAATGAGGTCCAAATCAAAGAAAATACATTTTAAAGCTTTACCGGGTAAAAGTCCCCAAAATCCATTTACAAACTGAGAATTGAAGTTGTTTTAAAGATGAAATTGAGGAAAAACTAATAATTATAAGATTAAAAACTTACCCAAGTGAAAAGGGTTTGAAATCAAGGTTTAAATTGGAGAAATACAATTTTTAGGTCTTACGGGCAAAAATTCCCAAATTCCATATTTAATCCAAGTTTAAAACATGAAATAGATAATAAAGATTGAAGGAAATAATTGAAATAAGTGTTATAGAGATTAACCAAGATTAAAAGTGGAGAAAGTTTCTTAAAATCACGAAACACCTAAGCTCCAAGTCTAAAAAATGGTGAAAAATGGTGAAACATGGGTATTTATATAACCCTGGCATCTCGATCGTGGACCAGGTCGCGGTACCTGGCTAATAGAGGTATCGCAATCATGGAAAGGTTATAGTGAGAATGACACTTAACCTGCATACCAATCACAATCCAAACACTAGCTTCGCGATCGCGGGTACACCAGTTAAGTGGTGCACCAGCCCAGGACTTGGTGCATTTCATGTCTCCGCGGGCCCCTCGGGATTCATCCAGAATCCCATAAATGAAAATAAACTATGCTACCCTATCAAATTCGATGCTCCAAACTCAATGGCGATATTAGAATCTCAGAAAAATATTTTCACAAAGTTGACCACAAAAATCCAAAATCATAACTTTTCGAACCGAGGGTCGTAATGAGATTTAAAATCCATAAAACCACACCAACCATATTACCAAACTAAATCGACATTCCGTATCTTCTAGAGTAGTCCTTTTTCCATCTGACACACAGATCAAAAGATAACGATTGAAGTAAACTATAAGGCTCTCAAAGCCACCAAAAACCATAATATTGCATAAAACACATCAAAATACATCAAGAATCATGCTAATCATCCCCATATCCCAAAAATACCACAACACAACCACGAGAAGGGGTAAAATGGCCAAATAACATAGAAACACCCATTTCACATAGTTCATCAAAATTTGGTTCGTTACAAGAATCACATCTATAAGCTATATCATTAAGCCTATCCAGACTATATATCAAGAATCATATCTATAAATTATAACATTATGCATATCCATAATCCATATCAATATTCATATCTATAAGCTATGACATTAAGCATATCCAAAATCTATGTCAATATTCACGTCTATAAGCTATTCCATTAAGCATATCCAGAATCTACATCAATATTCACATCTATAAGCGATGCCATTAAACATATTCAAAATCAATATCAAGAATCACATCTATAAGCTATAACATTATGCATATCTGAAATCTATATCAATATTCACATCTATAAGCTATGCCATTATCCGAAATCTATATCAATATTCACATCTATAAGTTATGCCATTAAGCATATCCAAAATCTATATCAATATTGACATTTATAAGCTATTCCATTAAGCATATCTGGAATCTATATCAAGAATCACTTCTACAAGATATAACATTTGCATATCTAAAATCTATATCAATATTCACATCTATAAGTTGCTCTGCCATTAAGCATATTTGGAATCTATATCAAGAATCACATCTATAAGCAATCTCATATCTACAAGCGATATCATATCATATCTATAAGCCATATCATCTCTATAAGCCATATCATATCTATAGGCTATATCATATTTATGAGGAATATCATATCTATATGCCATATATCATAATCTGGGAAGAAACATCATAATTCACTAAGTCACAAAGTAACCTCATACTAAAGGTTCATTAGTCTCAACTATGTCTAACATGTGTAACTAAATCCACAAGGTCTAACATAAGTCTTGTCCTAGGGTGGGTTGGAGGAACCCATTTATAATCCTCAAAGTCCATATTTATGCAATTTCTACCTAGGATTAGGCTAAGGTATCCATATCCACTTCTAGATGATAAACAAGTCTTGATTATCCTTACGATAGCAATTTCTCCTAAAATATGAGCAACCAAGGCAATTTTACCTAAATAGTAACAACTAAGGAATTTTAACTTAAATAGTAGTAACTAAGGCATTTCCCTCCCAACATGAGCCACGATGCCAAATTTACCTAACACATTAGTAACTAATTTAATTACTCCCAGTTTATGGTTTCACGGTAGCCTAAATGATCCAAATAAGGCCAATCATACTATTTATACTTCTAATACCTAAATCTCATTTCATATATAGAATAACATCATAAACATGCCACAAACTAGCTCTATCTATAAGGAAGCTAATAGGATTATATAAGTATAACAAGTATTTCACCATACGAGTTAATTCAACCATCTAATCCTCAACTTCAATATACAAGGCTAAGTTACGGTGCTCAACCCTTACTCAATCTTAACATTCTCATTTACATACAATATATAAAACACATCATCTTGTGAAGAAGAGTAGACAGAAACTGACCTCAAAGTCGAAGCAAAAATCCATGAATCATCCATAATACGTCTGTTTTTACTCCACGATCTTCAAATGCTGCCACGCTATCAAATCATAATCTATGCATCATTAGGAGTCAAACTAAACCCATATTTCCATATAACAGGTCAATCAAATTTTCGGTCATGGGCTCGGGGGACCATAAATAAAACCAAAATTGAATCCATCACGAGGTTCCTTGAAGGATAAGGAATATGTTCTCAAAAGTTGAGCACAAATGAAATACAAATTGGGTCTCAAATCAACCCTCAAAATTTAGGAATTTAAAGGCCTATTTCTAAGAATTTACCATGAATTTGGATGGAAATCAAAGGAAAAATCAATGGAAAATGACCAAAAAGGATTAGACTAGCTTACCTTAGCTTATTTGGATGATTTCCTACCTTTTTACTCTCTTTGAGCTCTAACCTTAGTGTAAAAGTAGTGGAAAGAATGTTGGAAGATCGGGTTGACGAAGAGGGTTAAATATAGGGTCGAGAGTCGTTATCTCAACTCAAAAATTACGATCACGACCTGCAAGGGGTAAAACTCATTTGGTGATCATGATTTACCCTTCACAACCAAAATCCAAAAAAAGGCATAAAACTCACATGGAGATCGTGATTTAGCCTTCGCGATTGCGGTCACACCTGACCTGATACACCAGATTTTTTCAAAGTCCAGATTGGACTTTGACTAGGAGTTTGGGATTTGTTTGAAACCCCGTGCGCATAAAAAAATATGATACGATATCAAATGCGATGTTTCGGACTCAATGGAACCATAAAAACTTTCATCTGAGATCATTTCAACTATATATGGGGCTTTAGTTCCATTTTTCACATAAATCGCCTAATAGCCAAAAATGAGTCCAGAGGTCTCGGAACCTAAACCAAGGGTTCCCCTAGAATAAAATCAACATTTAGGAAATGATGGCACTGCCAGAATTTCAACTTAAGGTCATCCACTAGGAGTTTTGGTTTGAGACCAAATTTTAAAAAGCAAAAGCTCCAAAATAGGGAAATAAGCCTAAAGTCAAAACGAACTATATAATCACCAAACCGATAGTTCTGGAAATTCATAAATAACCTATAGCCTTTGTGGAAAGGCTCAAAACATTGGAAATGCATGCAAATTGAGGAAGTAACCTGGAAGGTCAATACATGGCCAAATTCAAGTTACCCCACTTAATACTGGGTTGATCCTCCACTCCCCTCTTTTTTTGCCCTTTTTTGTTTACCAAGTCCATCACTAGAATCTTATATTGGGTCAAAAGAATTTCACTAGATATGACTTTACAGTCTTTACATAGCACTCTTATCAACTTTCTAAGGAGTAAAAAGTCTATCTAAGTCTTGCAAACCAAACTACGAAAGGTAAGAATGTGCTCTTCTTTCTTTGGGAAGCTCGAATTCCCAACTTATAACCCAAAAGCCCTAGCAAATCAAAAAGAGAAGCTCCTTCTTCATTTTAGTCCTAAAACCAAAACTGCCATGCACATTATTATAACCTTTTGCTAAAGACCCAATTTGCCCATTAAAATACCCTCTAATAAAAAGCTTCTTAAAGATCAGAACGCCTCTAACCATCTCATCCAAAACTCCCAAAAAAACTTCTTCTCCTCTTCGTCAATCCTAGAGCAAAGGCACTAATAATATTTACCATAGACCTTTCAATGACCAACTTAATCGACATCAACCTATCGTTAACCTGCCCAACCTCCACCACCTGCCCCCTAAGATCTTCATCTACTAAGATACCCACCCCATTCCTATGTCTCATACTACTCAAGTACCATAACTTATACCCATCTACATCCCTCTCCTTAGAGCCTACCCATTGGGTTTCCTAGATACAAGCTATACTAATCCTACCATTTCTAAGAATCTTCACTAGTTGTATGGACTTACCCTGAAGAGTCACTATGTTCCAAGACCCAACTCCCAATCTAGAAGTAATAAATGCAGTTTTGATGATGAGAATCTAACTGCAAGGGACCAAGTCCCTGGATGTATAAGGTACAGTACAACTGGCATGCGTTGTCTGCATAATTTTGTCCTCTTGTGTAACAAACTTGCAGGTGCTATTTTGTACTGATTAGGGCATATGGTCCAATGATATTTCAGCCTTAGTCATCACTCAACTATAAAAGGAAAGAGATGACTCTTCATCAAATATTTGTTTTCAAATACCAAAAATGAAGAGAGGTGGCAAAATCCCTATTTCAACACTGCTAAAGTTCTTAGCTATTTATGTGAGCTTAAATTGAAATTATTCTTGAGTGAGTAATGAATTGTAATTGAACTACTCATGTTATAAGAGTAGTATTTTATTTTGTTGATAGAAGTTCTTAGGTAGATTTTCCTAAGCATGGTTTTGATTAGAGTTAATCAGTGTAGAAAGTCCTTGGTAGAGTTACCAAGATGAGCTTGTAGTAGAGTTTCTAGAAGCAAAAGGGGCATAGAGGTAGGCTAAAATGTAGACTGTAATTAGGAGGTTGATTATACTGGATTTCTTTGGTGTTTGTGAGGGCAAGCCGTGGTTTTTTCCTTATTGGGTTCCCACATAAAATCTTATGTTTTTTACTCTTCTTGTACTGTCTCTTACTTCCTGGTTATTTTTGTGTACTTTCCCTATGATTGATTTTCAAGAACCTGGTACCTCACTGTGTAGTGCAACCCTTAGGGTATCAACAATTGGTATCAAAGCCAGGTCACTCTAAAAGGTTCACACCTAGAGTGTCTTGGTTAGCATGGCTACTCTACCTAACTTAGAAAAAGGGTAATCAACCACTAGACCACCTAGAGTTAATGGGTCGTATTATGGGTGGTGAAAAACTAGGATATTTTACTTTATTATGAATGATAATAGTGAACTGATAGACATAATCCTTGATGGTCCTCATGTTCCTGTTAAAGAATTCAAGTAAGGATAAATAACTAGAATGGTTGATAAAAGTAGGAGAGAGTATGATCATGAAGATAGAAGGAAGATTGTGAAAAATTACAGAGCCAAGAAACTGTTAGTCTGTGGGATAGTGCCTGATGAATATAATAGGATCTCAGCCTGTGAAAATGCTAAAGAGATCTGGGATTGCTTGAGGACTACTAATGAAGTCACTACTGATATGAAGGATTCTAATGTAGACATGCTAACCACTTAGTATGAAACCTTCACCATGAAATAAGAAGAAACAATCCAAGAAATGTAAACTAGATTCACTTCTATTACAAATGAGCTTCAGTTCCTAGGAGAAGTGATTCCATTGTATACACAAGGGAGAAAAATTCTTGGTGTTCATTCTAAGTCCTGGGAAAGTAAAGTGGATGCTATAATAGAGGAAAGAAACCTCAAGACCCTCACCATGGATGAACTTATTGGCAATCTAAATACCCATGAGCTCAAGAAACAACATTAGCTAGAGAAGAAGAAAGTGAAAAGAGAAAAATCTCTAGCTTTGAAGGGCTCAAAACATGATTCAAGTTAAAAATATACAGATGTTTCCTTTTTGGCAAGTAGAATTGTTAGAGCCATGATGATGAGTGGTTAGTTCTAAAGAACAAGAAGCAACAGCAAAAGAGGAAGCAGTACAGAGGCATGTCACAAATGTGGAAGTCCTGAGCATTTTATTAAGGACTGTCCATTGTACAAAGTAGATTACCAGGGGTACCTCAAGACGGGAGGTAACAAGTTAAAGAACAGGGAACAGGTCCCTGAAAATTCAATAAGGAAGGCAGCAGCTTAGTATGATGTAAAGCAAGCTCTAGGAGCATAAGCAGATTCTTAAAGTGGTTAGGGTGAAGCTGAGAAAACTGGAGATGTTCTATGCTAGTAGTGAAAGAAGGTCCAGTTATCTATGATTCCTTGTTTGCACTCATGTAGGACACAAAAGATGAAAAATAAAAAGAGGTAACTCTATCTTATATTAAGGTGAGTCTAGATAATTACACTGCTAGGAAGATAAAAAGGCTTGCAAGTGTGTTGATAGACTTTGTATGTGAACTAACTGCTGATAAGAATGCCTTATAAGAAAAAAATAGAGAATCAAGAGCATGAGACAATTGCTTTAACTCTCCAAATTTTTGAAACTGAAAAGTTATTCACAAAGATAAAATCTGAAAATCTGAAAATCTGAGTTTGATAAGCAATCTAAGGAAAGTAAATGATGTAGACGGAAAAGGAAAGAAAAAATATTCAAGGATCCAAGTTGATCTTGAGGAAAGATTGAGGGATTCCCAAAAATACCTTATGTCTTCACTTCACAAGAATCGAGAATTAGAGAGGGACCTGGCCCACTTAAGAGAAGAGTTGAATAAATCTCTTAAATGGACTGCTTCTTTACATATTCTTTTTAATCTTATTAGTTAGGGTTCTAATGATGACAAAGGACTGGGCTATCAAGGAAAAATCTAACTTGCTGGGTCTCAAGGAAAGACTGTTAATGGTGCTAAAAATAAGGTTTTCAAACCTATGTGCAATCACTGTGGGGAAAATGGGCACACAAGGGAAAATTATCAAAGCTGGATAAGTGCTGGAATGAATAAATTTAGATATGTTCAGCAAGAGAATACACTAGCAAATAGATTCAAGTATTTGAATAAAATGATGAAGAAGTTTATACCTAGATGGGACAAGGAGGTTTTGATCACACCATTGTTTTCTTACTGGGAACTCAAACTCAAGTGGGTTCCCAAATCAAATAAGTGATCATGGGTATAGGTTGGAGAAAAGGGTTTGCAGTCAGGAATATTTATTAAAAGTGGGTGTTCAGAGCTTAATCATAGAATATCGGATTGTGTTCTCTCTCTCTCTCGGTACTCTAAGGTGAATGTGTCATATTTTAAAATAGTGAATTCAAGGGACTTGGTCCTTAGAAGACTCTTCTTAGAAAAGAAAGTTCCAACAAGTGTAACTCTAAGATTTGGCTATGTTTAGGAGGCAGGTATCCATGATAAAGTAGGTACAGTTTAATCGAACTCAGTTTCATACCTTTGCAGGTATACAACAATGGGAATGACTTAAGAAGAAAATAAATAAAGCTAACACAAACGGGCATTTCAATTAAAAGGAGAAAGACCTGGTCTTATCTCTCAGGTTAGTACCTACAAGATGCTTAAGTAATCACAAAATGTTGTCTGAAAATCCATATATTTTTCTCTAAGCTTTCAATTCCTTTACAAAACAAAGAGTTGCACTTATTAGGTTCAGACATGTCAATTCAAAAGGAACATCTTTTAATGGCATTGGCCACCCTTAAAATTGCTAAATTAGACCATTATGTCAGTGTTCTTCAACTATTCCAAATTCATCTTCCTAAAAGTAAAATCATCCCTAAACTAAACTAGTTCATCCCTCTTTCTCAAAATCAAATGGATGATATTACTACTTCCTCAAACTCTGTAAGAAATGTAGAGTCCACAATCGAGTAAATCTTCACTAAACCCTCATTAACCTTGAAATTTTGTGCTCAACAATTATGATAGACAATTCAAACCAAGGGTTTAGGTCACCAATAGAACAAGAAATTTCTCAACCTGAAAACTCCTATTTTCTTATGTTATTTGAAAAATCCAAAAAAGTTAAATTCGCTGAAACACAACAAGCATCGGGTTCTCCTACTTCCTAATATTTAAACCCTTTTTTTCTCAATTATTTAGTAAGAAAATACCAGTTAAAAGGGTTGATCTTTTTGTAATAAGAAATGTGTGGATGAGAACTTACTTCTGCTTACACATAATACCTCAGTCAGTGAAGAAGGATAGGAAGTATGTGATAATGATAAAGTCAATAGAGAAAAAGATATGTTGTTACCTCCAAATAAGGAGAATGAGAATGAATAGGAAGAAGTGCCTATGAGATGGACTGTGAAGAAACTCAGGGGAAATAGAAAAAAGAAGAATGAAAATACTGAAGTTATAGAGGATGATAGAGTAGAGAACTTAAAATCAAGGGATGTTGTTTCTATTAAAGAAGAAATAAAGGATGTTCCTTCAGCGGAGAGGACCAGGTCCTCCATGTCAAGGTCCGACAGCCTTGCTGTAAGCAGGAAAAAATATATAGCTATAAAAAGAAAGAAATTTTTTGAGAGACCTAGTCCTAATAAGATAAAAACATAGATGTATGAGAAAGAAGAGCCAAGTAGTGACCCCAAAAGAAAGAAAAAGGAAGAGAAAAAGAAGAAAATGTCTAGAGATAGAAAGATTGGAAACTTGAAAACTCAGAAAGTTTTCTCAGGAAGAATTTTTTATCCTAGAGTTTATGAGAAGCCTGGGATGGTGAAGTTGATAGCTTATTTCAGGAATCAAGGATGTTTAAATCTATTTGAGGAAATAATACCAATGATTTTTGAAAATGAGATAAGGGAATTTTATTACACCATGGAATTCTCAGAAGATGAGCTAAGATTGAAGACCTAAGTACAAGGTAAGATTATTAATTTGGATGAAAAATTATTGGGCAAGATCTTGAATGTAAATATAATAGGTATAAAGACAGTTGTGAACTAGTAGCCCTCAACTGAGTTTATGATCAATGCATCCAAGGTAGAAGGGACTTCCATATCTGTAGAGAAAAAGAAATTCCTGATAAGTGAATATCAGTTGGTATTTGAATTCATTAATAAGGTATTGTTACCAAGATCTAAAGGAAGAACACCTTCCTCTGGTGTTGACCTTTTTTTTATAGAAAGCTTGAGCAAGTTTGAATTGATAAGTCTTCCTACTCTAATGATAGATCATATGCATAAAGTGTATGAAAAAAAGGCAAACATGGAATGCTATATGGATATCTATTAAACAAAGTTTTTAAACATTATGGTATGGATAGAACTAAGGGAACACCTGGAACAGCCAAGAAAATGATCAGCCTAACAAATCTTATGGAGAATGAATGCATAGAGAGCAAAGCTAGATCTGTGTTTCAAGTATCTGAGTTACTAGTTGTTCAGGAAAAAGGTTGGGAAAAGAAATGGAGTTAAGGATCAAGCTTGCTACCAAAGATACTGAAATAGAGGACCTGAATCAAACATTATCCTCTGATGGACCAGGTACCACTGATGAACTTGCAGTGGAAAATGTAAAACTCCAGGCAAGAGTGACTGAACTGACTGGTAAAGTTCAAGAACTGAATGCTGAAGTGCAGGATTTCACCAAACAGTTTTCGTATGCTCACAATACTGGAAATTCAAGAATGGAAATATTGCTTAAGTCCCTTTCCCCCAAACCTCCCTCTACCAAAGTTCTATTATCCCTGTTCTCAAATTAATCCAGTGTCAATTTTACATTTTACTGCTTATGATGGATTTTGAAGACAGTTTTCTTGTGTATTATTTTAGTATGATTGTACTGGTGCTAACTTCTATTTATAAATGAATGAATTCTTCTTTTTTACCTTATTTGTGTCCTTTATTTTAAGTTGTTCTTCATGTTGGTGTTTCTCTAGTGGCCATGAGTTAATTAGCATGTACTTATCTTTACTCTTGGTTTACTATTAATCCTTTTCAATGATTCCAAAAGGGGGAATACTGACTTTAAATGTAGGGAACAGGTATGATGTGTGATGTGTAGGGACCAGGTACATGTAATGAGCTAAGAAAAAAGTGGTCAGGTATGGCATACTAATAGGGGGAAGTATGCAAATGCACTAAATGAAGGTGCACGATGACAGGGGGAAGAAATTGGAGTTTTTGTTGCAAATGACAACAAGGGAGGACCAGTTCCCTGTGTTGCATGATGATAGGGGGGACATTCATCTTTCGGTGGTAATTACACTGATTAAATATGATGAATATGCACTAATAATCAAAGTTGTATGGTTGGTTTGTCATCATCCAAAAAGGGGGAAATTGTTATATGTAGTTTTGATGATGAGCAGCTAACTGCAAGGGACTATGTCCCTGGATGTGCAAGGTATAGTACAGCCGGCATGCATTGTCTAAACAATTTTGTCCTCTTGTGTAACAAACTTGCATGTGCTATTTTTTACTGATTAGGATAGTTTGTCTAATGGTCTTTCAACCCAAATCATCACTCAGCTATAAAATAAAAGAGACACCTATTTATCAAATGATTTTTTTGCAAAAATAAAGAGTGAAGAGATGCAACACAAATCCTATTTCAACACTGCTCAAGTTCTTAGCTGTTTATGTGAGCTTAAATTAAAATTGTTCTTGAATGAGTAATTATTTGTAATTGAACTACTCATGTTATAAGAGTAGTGTTTTCTTTTGTTGAGAGAAGTTCTTAGGTAAAGTTGCCTAAGATTGTTGTTGATTAGAGTTAATCAGTGTAGAGGGTCATTGGTAGAGTTACCAAATTTCTATAAGTGAAAGGATCCTAGAGGTAGGCTGAAATCTAGATTGTAATCAGGAGAATGATTACAGTGGATTTCTTTGGCGCTTGTGAGGGTAAGCCTTGTTTTTTCCCTTCCTGGGTTTCTACGTAAGATCTTGTATTTTTACTCTTCCTGCATTATTTCTTACTTCCTAGTTATTTTTGTGTACTTTACCTGTGATTGATTTTAAGGGACCTGGATCCTTACTGTGTGGTGTAACCCTTAAGGTTTCAACAAGAAGATCCCTTATCCCACATAACCCTACTACCCCTCGCTTTTAGCCCCAATCTCAATCCTAGACCAAACATTGATCCAACATCCCCAACTCCGACCCTGACCTATGACATGACCCTAGTCTACCATCGTCGATCACATCCACTATGCAAATAAGATAAAAAAGAAAAAAAAAGATAAAGGAAGAAAAAACAAAGGGGAGCAAAAATGTAAGGCTAAAAGGACACACTGGTTATAATGAAAGGAATCAGTAAATAAGCTTAAATCTGTGACCACTATAAAGCAACAAAACCACTATCATAGCACATGTTTTAAAAAACAACAATCAATACAAGAACTTTACTACCACAGTAAATAGATAAGCTAGTAAACCAAGTAACAATAATCAAACAAGGTAATCAGATCGAAAAACCAAGATAGGCAGGAATGAAGTACAAATATCTAATAAGGCATGACATAAATTAAAATGAGTGCACCTAATCTGGGGAAAATATAAAGTGGGGATGTTTTCTTGATTGATTCTTTGGATCCGGCAAGTTGGTGCAGAAAATGATCATCGAAATTTCGTTGTCATCACCTTTACATACTGCTGACACCTTCCCTGAAATTGGTCCCCAGAAAATATGTTGGTCGCTAGAAGAATATGTCAGCCACTGGGAAAGTACTGATCTGCAGAAAATTTAGTATTCATAAGAAAAGAAGATGCACCGAAAAAGAAACCCTATGTTGTAACTTTTGTTCCCCACTTCTCAAACTTTATGTTCTTATTGTTAATGAATATGGAAAAACCTTCCCACTTAAATTCATTCTTTTATTGACCACATAAGTAAATAAATTGTGGTTTTGACCAATTAAATTACTAATTAAATTAATTATCAGAAACTTCAAATAGATCATCGAACTTTGTTCGAAACCCCATAGAAATAACTCAATAAGTAACTCGACTAAAAACACATTTTGTACCTATTTATAACACTAAAATACCAAATTGAGATCATCTTGATCAAAGGTTGATCATGTTAAGCTTAACCTTCTTACAATTAAAGAACTGAATTGATGACATAAATCGCTTGCAGACACTCTAGAAACCGTATTACCCATCTTCACAAGCCATAAACCACGTATACAAACTATGGGAAGAGCTAAAATGGGAAAGTCCACAAAATGACTAAGAGGGTTGTTATATTAATAATAAAAAATATAGGTTTTTGTTGTAAAATGCTAGTTCTCAAAATGCCACTTGGCATAACCTTATGATAGATTACTCTCCTCTATTATTTATATAAATATATATATATATATATATACATATATATATATAAACTACTCTCCTTTATTATATATATAAATATGAAATAAATATGGAATAAATATAAATTAATTAATAATCAACAAAATAGGTTTTTGTTGTAAAATGCTAGTTCTAAAGATGCCACTTGGCATAACCCCATGATAGACTACTCTCCTTTATTATTGTCACAATACAAAATGGGCACGTGATGACACTTTCTAAACCTTCCAGACAAGTAGGCCTAACCCAACTGAAAGAGAAGACCAAAAATAGAAGGAGTGGAAGAATCTCAAATACACACACACACACAGAGACATATATATATATATATATGAGTCACAAGTCTCGAAAATACATCCCATGTTTGGTTGTCATCAGCACAAGCTTCTATACAGATTAAACTAATAATAATAAATGTCTTAGATGTGAATGAAAACATTAAACATAAATAGAGGGATCTGAGATGTTACAAATTCCATCACTCACTACCTTGATCTCCGCAACGTCAATTCCAATGGAACGCCATCTACCAACTACCAATGGAACCAATACCTGCAAGGGTTGTCGAAACTAAGAAAAAGAAAGAAAAAAATAGAAAAAGCAAGAGTGAGTACGAAACCACATTTACTCAGCAAGTATCAGTTGATATTGATTTCGGTGCAAGCCTACCAATTTTGATCGGACCCTCGATATTTGATCAAAATCCCAGTAAGACAAATCATATATGCTACTAGGATAATCTAGATGTTTCAAACTCAACGACGATGTTAGATTTTCAAGAAAGGGCTTTTTTTCTCAAAATTAACCCCCGAGACTTTCATTATTTTCTAAATAAAGGATCAAAATGAGATATAAAGGTCCCAAAGTCGATCCAATCCAGCTACCAACCCAAAATCAACATTCCATATCTTCTAGTGTAGTCTGTTTTGCAATATGATATTCAGAATAACAAGTGTTGACCAAAGTCAACTATATGGCTTCTCAAGTTTTCAAAAACCACAAACTCGCATAACTCATTCCCAATTGCTTCTGTAATGGTGCCAACTATCCCAGCCTTAATATCAACATATAGTAACTATAGGAAAAGACAAAATGGTCAAATTATATAGAAATGGGAAATTCACAAACCAAGGTCATTACAGTCTCATAATATTCCAACCTCCAAATCAATATAAGGTGACATAAGATAATGTAATGAAATGAAATGCAATGAATGCTCAAACACAATATCAAAAACAAGGTTCTTTGACAGTAATACAATACAAAAGTAAATACGAATATAAATCAAATCAAACCAAACCAAGGAATGCAATGCAATGTGATGGAATGATGATGAATGGATAAAGTCATCGCATGACTTTGTGTATACACCCACTGAGATCTCAGCTACTAGGTAGGACTCATAGGGGTTTTGCAGCCCATATACTTCTCATACGTCAATCTCAATCTCAATCTCAACTCTCTCCTCCAGCTCGTGTTCACGGAGAGGGTTTTCATAAAATATTTATTTTTTTCAAGAAAAATATTTTCCAGTGGTACCAATGTCTCATGAATATGCATGTGTGTGTTATAAGGATGTAATGCTTACAACCAATCAATAAGAAGATAAAAATATTTTCCAGTGGTACCAATGTCTCATGAATATGCATGTGTGATATAAGAGTGTAATGCTCACAACCAATCAATAAGAAGATCAAAATTCATTCATACATGTATAAGTGAGCTCAGAATTAACTTAGTGTAGCAATAATTCATGATTTCAATTTCCACTTGGCACCACCAGAATAAATAGTCGTGTAGTCATCAATAACATCATTTCCAGCCCCTAGCTCGGGCATCACTATAAGGATAATGCAATTAAATACTCAAATAAGGCCTATATGTCAAGTCCGGCCCCCATTCAAGTGACACCATGATAGATAAGGAATTCCAGTGTGCAAATAAGGCCTATGATGACAAGTTAAATACCTCATTCGGGAAATATAATAATAAATAAGACATTTAATGCACAAATATGATCAATAACATCAAGTCAAACCCCAACTCAAATATCACAATAATATACCTTCTCAAATCAACAAGCAATATGCATATAAGTCACCACAAAAGATCACAATCACAAATAGTTACTCAAGTCCATAAATATGATCACATAAGCCCCACATGGACAACACAAAATAAACAACAATCCCACAATAATATATAGCGGAACTAACCAAACCTAGTTTGGTCCATACACTAAGTCTCATCAATTAATACAAGTTTATTTATACTCAAAGTATTTACTAAACCTCAACCATTTCATAACAAAGTAAGAATAACCCAACTATCCTCTACAAAGTAACCAAGTTCGAT